>VCJN01003160.1:0-338523 GCA_006384855.1 Tetraselmis striata
AAAACTTACTGCAATCCCATACCGTTGTGGCCGTTGCATGCACTTCATCCAGCAGGATGTACTTACTAAGACATGCGATCCTAGCATTGCTCACGCAGGCAATCTCTCATCTCCTGCTATGAAGCATGCATCGGCTGAGCGCATTCAGCAAAAGGATGCCCGCATTGCCTTTTGTTTCCCCTTTACTAGCGTGTGAGGACGTCAAGCCAAGATGCATCAGGTGTGGCGAACCCACATGTGTGGAGGCGAATGGCTCCACTGACTCTCACAGGTATGTAAATTGCATCTTTGAACACAGCTTAAATACATATGTCTTGCATAGTGGACATTATCCTACTGGGCCAGGTGGGGGGCGGGGGGAGACTTCTAGACCCGCATCAGCCAGGCTCGTTATCGCATGTCTGTGGCGCATGTCTAGACGTGCCTGCGCTTCTGACCCCCCTCCCCCCCTCACTCCACTTCCTTGCGTCGCTAGCACCGATGTAGCCTGCCCACTGAGCTCGCTGGCAGAGCACGCTGTGCGCGTCTGGCAAACCCTAGAAGAAACCTAACTAGACACGGTAGCGACCTGGGGGATAGCGCCGCATGGGCGCTGCCCGTCCAACCAGCCGCCTTGCTGGGCGCCTTCATGAACTCGGCGATATATCAAATATACATTTAGCGTATTAAGTTTGGTGGCGCAAATTTGCTGGGCATCTATTCTCCGCCCAACCGCGCAGATCATGTTTTATACTCGCAACGCCTTGGCGCAGGCACAAGTAGCACATGGCATGGTTCACAACGCGCAAAATGTGGCAAATTCTAATTTCTATCTGAACATCTTTCGGATTTCCCTCTTCCCCGATCCGTAGCAATTGATACCGCGCGCAGACTACTTACCATTGCGCAATACTAGCAATGTATGGTATGTCGCATCAAGTAGCAAAATACGTGTGCATATTTTCGCTCCGCGCCGGAAATTACTAGCAGACTATCTATATGTTGTCTATATACGTGTGACTATATACTCATTTTGGGTAACAACTATAGGGACCCCGCGCGCGAAATATTCAATATTAACGGAACGGTGGGGTTTTGCTGAAACTGCTCCGAAACCAGCAGCAACTCCGTAACGCAGCCGTGAGTCGGTGGAATGATGTTGCTGCGTTGCCGGAACATACATCACAACCAAACGGAGCTGTGGGTGATATATATGCTGTCGTCGGCACAACTTTGTAAGCGGTTGGCGGCGGAATAACGGATAGGTTTGCATCGCGGTGGAAGCAATCAGTTCGTTATCATTGCTCGTGATAATATTGCGGTGAAGAAATTGCTTATTTCCAAAACCGACAAAACAATGTGAATATACATTAATGGAACCGCCGTCGGATGCAGCGCGTACGGCCGATGCGCATATATATTGCAGGGTGGACATCACCCAACAGTGTTGTCTGCATCCCGATGCCCTATTCGGCAGCGTGATTGTATTATAAATACAAGAGTATAAGAGATGACGATCACTGCGCTGAAATGGCTCCAAAATCAACACTGAAAGTACCCCCCCCCCCCCCCCCCCCCAATACACGCAGCTCATACATTGCATTGCCTGAAAACGCGTCAACAATTATCAGCTGTATCCGAGCATGATAAATATCAACGATGCTGATATCATTATTCTTATACATAATATATGATCACACCATGTTGTTAATATAAAAATAATCTGTTCTGCGCTTTATCGTGTCGTGATCCGGTGATTATCATGTACCCGCGGGTGCGCAATCATAATAGCAATAAATAAACGTATCATCACAAACGATATCATGCTATGGCGGAATTGTACTTTTGCATTTATGTGATATCAAATGCTGGTGATACAATGATACATAGGTAGATAGATAGATGGACATAAGTAGTGATATACCGCCGGTACACCATAAATGGTATGAGTTGTAATAATGTAACGTAATGTAGTATTCGTATTGCATGTAAAATGAGAACTACGGCATTCATAATCACCAGCATCATATCTTTCTCTCACATACACAGAGGGAGAGGGAGAAAGTAAGCGATTGAAAAATGAAAAACGCGCGTTGTATGAACATGCCGCCGACTGCGCGCTGGTGCGGGCGGCGCACCGGAATAACAGTTTCCGAGGTGGCGGAATGGCAATATCAATTTCTCAATCCGTATAGACGACGCCCATTGGGTGGATGTCAATGCGAGATTGTCTTATATTGAGAAGAATACCGTCTATATTCTAGTCTTTTAACTATTATGTTTTGAACCATCGAAGCAGAGAGAGAGAGAGAGAGAGAGAGAGAGAGAGCGAGAGAGAGAGAGAGCGAGAGAGAGAGAGAGCGAGAGCGAGAGAGCGAGCCAGGGATGAGGGAAGGAGTCAATAGAGTGCACAGGGAGAGTAGAGTACATAGGGAGAGAAGGTACATTATTCAATAAATACATAATGTACATTGGCTGTATCGGCAGAGAAGCACTACATTACAGTAGTGCAATACCATTGTAGGTTTATGCTGCTAAATGCATAAAAATATGATGCCGAGGTCGTCCTAATGAAACAGCTAAATCAGCGGCGCAAATACAGCAGTAGACGCGCAATTTTGTAAATGGTCTGTGGTTTTTAGATCAATGTAGATTTTTTTTTCGCCAATGTAGATATAATACCAGTGTATCGGTATGTCATGCTGTAGCGCAGGTATATATCTACACAACTACTAATTGTCACCAATTTATGTATGCACACAATACTCGCGGGAGATTACGGGCACATTATAAAAAACGATCCGTAAATCTAGAATGATTTTTGGGCGGTGGCTTCTGAAATTAAACAAACTCGTATATCCTCGTATACAATGCAATTGAGTACCCAAATATTGATTTTGACTGGGATGTTACGAATTTTACCTACTAATTGGACAGGCCTGAAAATTCAATAATTAGACGATGCACGGAGGATGATTTTACCCACCATGATTTATTTTTCTTGGACAAATCATCAAAATTTGATCCCCCATGATTTGAAACAATTCCGTCCCAGGCGGTCTTTTTTGTTATTCGCGGCCGGTGATGTGCGCTGTGCGTGTGCGCTATGGATCTGCTGCTGCCCTGAATAATCATGGAAAAGCTTCGTCCACCGCCCCGTCAGCAGCCCGTGCAGCAGCGCATTTGTATTCACTGCTCGCGCCCGCCCAACCAGCAACCAACCAGCCCTCGTCGGCGGTGCGATAGACGAGAGCGCCACTGATTGGGAAAACGCAGCTCGGTGGGATCCTCCCCTGGGAGAATAGCCATGTACACTAGCAGCGACGAGGACGGCGCGCACTACAGCGATGACGCCGACAGCCATAGCTGTAGCTCTGGCGGCAGTGAGCACGAAGCGCGCAACAAGCGCCGACGCGACGTCGAAGCTGATCAGCTCGCGGCGTACCGCAGCGGGCGCGCCCGGTTGCGCTTCACTGGTGACGATGACTTTTCGGTGTTCTGCCCCGTCTGCACGAGTCGAGACCCGAAACTCGATCTGCAAGCGCTCTGGCAGCATGCCAAAGACGTGGCGGTCTCTCAGTGGGTGCCCTCCTCACTGCTGCCTCCGGCTGCGGCCCTCTGCTGCCCCTTCCACTAACCGGCGCTGTCACACTTCGAGTCTTCGAGTAATAATAACATGTTCAGGCTCGTCCTGGTGTCAACATCGCCGTAGCGCCCACTGGATGACAGGGCGTCACGAAGTATATATTTTTAGCTGCAATCATTGTATATGCCGCTTCGTGTTGCGCGTGCACTGTGGTGTGTTATTGCTAGGCTCCGACCCGCTCTGTGCAGCAATGTCGTGCCGGTGGTGGACAGAAGAGAGGTGCCTCCCCCACAGTAGGGCTCACCTGCTCGTGGGATCGCTCACCTGCGCGTGGCCTCGGCATGTGCGCCCGCACCAGTAATGCGAAGAAGCGCCCGCAGGAGCACGCCGCACTGCAGACATTTGTAGCTGTGGACCTGCTCCGGCTGCCCAGCGGCCGGGTCCCACCCATGGATGTGGCGCGTGCTTGCGCCGAGTGGAAGCAGCGAAAGTCGGCTCGGCAGGCAGTGCAGCCTCCCCCGCCGCCACCGACCGACATGCCTCCACCTCCGCCTCCGCTTCCTCCTGCCCAGAATCAGCCGGCCACCGACTCAGCCGAGCGGCCAACCAAGCTGTACAAGGCCTTCGTCGACATCACCAAGAAGGCCGCCGATGAGCTGGACACCCTGCAGATCGCCTTGCCCCCCTGCGTCATCATCTCCAGCGTCACGCAGGTGAGATGGTCACCACTCGATGCCCCATCCGATGCGCAGCATGTCAGCGCCCTCGCCCACCATGCCGGCTGCTGAGTGGACATGTCTCGTTTGATGTGCTGACAGGGGAGCGGCAGCCGGCCCGGCAGCTCGGATGCAAGGGCGCGGTTTCAGCGTGACAGGGACCTGGTGCGAGCGCGGGCAATGCCATGCCGACACCTGTGCTTGCGCAGCCACTCCCGGCCCCGCCAACAGTCCGGAGTTCCCCCGGCCATTGACGCCCCCCCCACTGAGCGTAGAGCGGTGTCTTGATCCTTGCGGTGGGTGTGCTCGCCGGCAGGTGCAGGAGTGGATGCGGAGCCTGGCCAAGTTCGATCTGTACGACAAGATAACGTTCAAGTCCAGGTGCGCTCCTCGACATGTCTCCTGTGCCTTGGCATAGGAAGGCAGTTGTCGCCATCGGCCTCACCACGCCGCGATGGGCGCAGGTGGACGGCAGACGGCCCCACAGGCGACATCCTGTGCAAGTTTCCCGACCGGCTGGACGGCTTCCTGGAGGCGGTGCACCTGGACCTGCTTCTGCGCAGCAACACGGGCCACCGCATCGGCAGCAAGGGCATCATCCTCCGTGGCAACCTTGCGCTGGCCGCCGACGTCAAGAAGGGCTGGAGCCAGGCGGGCATGAGGTGCATGCCAAGGCGCCCTTCCCCACTAGCAGGCGCCGCCCGTGACCCTCAAAGCGATGCCGGTTATGCGCTGTGATGACGACACTGATGTGACTTGGCGATGTGATTTGACCGTGCTGCTGCGTGCAGGGACGCCCTGTTCCGTGCCACCATCCTCAAGAATTACAGGCGCGAGGCGCAGATCCGACTCAACACACTCACTGAGAACATGTGACCCCCCCCCCCCCCCCCCCCCGCCAAACATGGCGGTGCATGCCGCGAGATGCGCCAACGTGCCCTCAAGAGTTTCAGCGATGACTGAGACACCGCGTGCCATGCTGGGCACAGGGAGAAGGAGACGCAGGTGCGGAGCCTGCAAGACGAAGCCAGCGCCTCCATGAGCAGGTTCAACGCCACCAAGCAGGAGGTGCGTCCCCGTCCCTGCGCGGCGGGCCGGCAGGCGCTGACGTGAGCGGGGCCGGCCCATGGTGCGCTGCCGTGCCGTGCCCCATGACCGGGGCTCGGGCTGCTGGCTGCCGTGTAGCTGGAGAGGGAGCTGGGCGAGACAAAGGCGCTGGCGCTGGAGGTGGAGCGATGCATGCAGGCCCAGGTCGCCGAGCAGCGCGCCAGGTATGCGGCCCCCCCGCGTGGTTGCATGTTGGCCGTCATGATCAGCACCAAGCCGGCCGTGCGTATGTTGCGGCCCGTGTGGACATGGCCTCATTTGTACATGGGACGTCCCATTTGTACATTAGCCCCTGATTTCAGGGTTAGGGTCAGGGATAGGGTTTCAGGTTTTAAGGTTTGAGGTTTTTTGGTTTTGATGATTGTTTGGGGGGTTGGGGTTTGGTTTTATGGTCCAGGGTTTAGGGTTTATGCCACATGTTCACATGGGACGCGTGTACACAGGGGTCGTAACATATAGCTAGTGAAAGTGAAACTCACACTAGCGAAGGCGAAAGTTGACCACTCTCGACGCTTTGGCCAGGCTCGCCGCTATACAGGATCAGTTCCAGGAGCAGCTGACAGCCAAGGACGGGGAGATGGATGCGGTCAGCCGGGAGATGCAGCAACTGTCACTTCAAATGGAGGTACGAGTATGCCCGCTCATGCAGCGCGTCCCTCGGGGAGGAGGAGGGGGGGATCCTCGGCCCAAGACATGGTTGCGCTGTTAGATCTGTTGCCCGCTCGAGCAGCAGGTTTGGTAGTCCGTGTCCGAAACGGCGCCATGACCCCCCCCCCTTTCCGCTTTGATATGCGCAGATGCGGCAGGAGCAAGAGCTGGACCGCAAGACCCGGGAGCTCACCCAGAAGTGCGCCCCCCGCCCTCCCTGCAGTGTCCTCATTGCAGAGCCCTGACGAGTCGAGGTGCAGTCGCTGGCGAAGACTCCTCTCCCCCCTGGTCAGAGGTAGCTTAGCGCATGCGGGTAGACAAGGCAAGGTGTAGCCCCGAGACTGGCGGGAAACCTGAAGAACGCCGCCCAACATGGCCCAAGGGGGGAAGGGGGTGGAGGGCAGTCCAATGAGACACTCACCGTACGGTCAGCCGTATAGTTGGCGCCCGACGCTGGCGGTGAGATGGGACAAGACGGCCGCGTCACCCTGCGAGTTTCCTGCTGCAGCCGTGTCGCAGTGTGATTGTCACCGTGATGATGACACGCTCCCGCCCCCAGGTACCACGAGGAGCGGCAGCAGCTGGTCGCGGACCACAAGAGGGCCACGCTTGACGAGAAGGCTAAGTACGAGGAGGAGCTGGCCGAGGTGCCGCCCCGGCGCTTTGCGGCGACCGAGCTCATGCTGCCATACAGAGCCCATTCGCAGTTTTACTCCAGCGTGTGCATGGGAGGTGTCCCCCGTGACGGTCCGTGCATCACTGGACTCAACGGGTGGCAACACCCGTGCAGCACCGGTCAGCACCGCCCCTGATGTTAACCATCCTTGTTTAGTATGGTTACTTACTTTTATGTATGTGTTATAAGACTGTGACTTGTTTCTGAGTGCAATGTCTGTATCCATACTAATACATGGAGATACCACTGTTGGGGCATCTTATCCGTCAGGGGCAGCACCGGTCCGAAGCAACACCCGGCGGTGGTGCTCGGCAGCGGCATGTGATGGGTTCCATGCGGTGGTGGGAGCCACCGCCGTGTAGCTGAGCAGAGTGCGCGGCGTGCGGTTTGATGCGGTGTGCTCCGCAGATGAAGAACTCCAGCAACAATGTGGAGTCCACCCGGCGGGAGCTGGAGGCCGCCAAGCGCAACCGTGCGTGGATGCTCCAGGAGCGGCGGCTCAATGCTGAGCACAGGAAGGAAATGGAGAGGTAACGCCGCTCCGCGTTGAAAGCCCCGGGTGCTCGGGTCAGTGGTGCGCTGAAGAAATGGCACATGGTACCTTGCCATGCTGTGGTGCGGCCTGGCGGTGTGGCCAATCGTTTGTAACTTGATGTGACGGGGTCCTAGGAAAATGAGCATCATGAGGAAGGCTATGGAGGAAGAGTTCGCGAACAACATGTGCAAGTTCAGGGAGAAGTACGACAGCGAAGTGGACGCGGTCACGGAACACAGGGATTGGTATGAGAGCATGGTGAATGCACTTCACACCAAGTTTGTCACCGCCAACGATATGGTGCGCTCCCACAAAGAGAACGAAGGAGGAAAGAAAGTGGAAAACGAGAAAGGCGGAAAGGGAAAGACACGCAGTATGGTACATCGCCACGACAGGCAGCCGGGCTGACACCAACCACCATCATCATCATCGCTATCATCATTATCATCACCATCATCATCACCATCACCATCACCACCATCACCGCCACCATCATCATCACCATCATCACCATTATCACCATCACCACCATCGCCGCTCCCTTTCTAGTTACCGCCGATTCATGCTCTGCATGGATTGCGCCAGACATGTTGCTGTGGATGGGGATGATTCCTTTGCATTGTTGCCAGGTCACCCAAGTCAATGACTACTCAAAAACCATGGACGAGGAGAATCATTGGGCGCTCGGAACGGCCTGTCAACACATATTCAAAGACCCTTCACCCATCTACATCCGCTGGGTGCGCCGGCCTCACTTCCGCATGCTGCACATCATGGCTTGAATGCTTACGTGCAATCATCATCGTGTCACAATAGCCGTCATGCGCATGCATGCCGCTGATTTGTACGCCTTTGGGGGGATCCCCCCCACCCTGTACCCTAATCCTCGCCCCCATGGGCACCCGCCACATACTATTGACGGGCGTTTTCTTTTAACACCTTGGGGCGTGGCATCTGGTCCTACTTGCTACGGTCCTCTGTGTAACAGATTGGAGATCTCTCCACGGATGGGGCATTCAATGAGCGCATGTGGCGCAGCATCCTGGAGAAGCACAACTTCCCCGCTCACTGGACTATGACACAGGCGGCCCCGGACAGGTGAGGCAGTTTCTGTGCGCTTGTTGGTTGATGGGCCGCAAGGAGCTGGGGCAGCTGAGAGCAGGATGCCTCCACGTGAAATGTTCCAGGGACATCGACATTGAGAAGTTTGAGCGCGCCCACTTGCTACATGCCACGGCGACCTCGACCCTGCAGGAGGCCTACATCAAGAACCCGGAGTGGATGCCATTCAGGACTGTTCCTACTCAAGATGGTGGCGGTGAGTGCGGCGGCAAGTGGACCGACCGGTCTGTTAGTATGGAAGCTCGGCAATTATAAATGCAATAGAACATGAATAGGAAATGTGTTGATAACTTGGATTTCCTTGAAAGAAATCTGACTGATACATCCTAGTTGTACTTCGAGTCGATTTCAAGTGCATTGTTTGAGCTTGTATTACCCATTCATCAAAGGAAAATGTCTGTGCTTGAAAGTATGAAGCGACGCCGGAATGCGTACCGGTGGACAACGAGAAGATTGCGATGACGGTTACTACGCGTTATTAGTTGTAAGTAATATCTTATTGTATCGTCGAAATCCTTACTGGTACTGGATAAAAGTACCGGCTGAACTCAGCGCGTATGTACACAACTCATGTACACTGGTACGGATTGTACACAGCTCGTTCGGTAAGGATTGCAATAGACAACGCGCTTCTGGTCCAGCAGTGTAGACATGAATGATCACATACTCCTCAGCATCGCGTCTGAATAGTCTACCGCGATGGAATATCTACATCAGGAGTACGAACAATCAAAGAAAATGAATAGCGGAATAGAATAGAATAGAAATATACCAGAAATATCAAAATGCTAGAATGATGGCAAATTAAACACGGCCAGGCCGCCCGGCCTTTAGCATTATTATGTGCCACCTACGTGCCAGTATGTATTAGGTCTATAATCACCGAAATAAATTGTGACACCTCTGATGGTTACTACGCGTTTTTTTTTTTTTTTTTTTTTTTTTTCGCCCCCGGGACAGGACTGGCACCAGTGAAACCCTTGCAGCGTCTCTACGACGGCCGTTTAGGCAGCAATCCAGTTACGGAAAGCCCTGGGTAGGCGACGCTCCGTTATAGTCATCAAGCAAATTGCCGAAGCATTTCGCAAGACTAAATGGAGGCCAGTGACGGAATTTCCAACACTGTTGGATCACCGTCTAAAACACTGCCATCAAAATACCCGCATGGTTACTACGCGTTATTAGGTACGGGTAATATCTTATTGTATCATCGAAATTCTTTCTGGTACTGGGTAAAAGTACCGGTAAATTACCGGCTGAACTCAGCGCGTAGGTATACAACGCGTACATACTGGTACGGATTGTACACAGCTCGTTCGGTAAGGATTGCAATAGACAATGTGCTTCTGGCCCAGCAGTGTAGACGTGAATGATCACAGACTCCTTAGCATCGCGTCTGAATAGTCTACCGCGATATGGAATATCTACATCAATAATAGTACGAACAATCAAAGACAATGAAAAGCGGAATAGAATAGAAATATATCAGAAATATGAAAAATGCTAGAATGATGGCACATTAAACACGGCCAGGCCGCCCGGCCTTTAGAATTATGTGCCACATACGCCCCAGTATGTATTAGGTCTATAATCACCGAAATAAATTGCGACACCTCTGACGATTACCATCGCTGGGCAGCCAAGGAGGTGCCCGTGGAGGAGGCCATCTCGGCGCTCGTCCAGGAGCATGGTCGGGCCGTCGCGGAAGCTGTGCGGGCGGTGAAGAAGGAGCTGTTGCAGTACAACGCGTCGGGGGACTATGAGGTCCGCGCGTTCTGGAACAAGGAGGCCAGCCCGCAGCGCCGGGCCACGCCGCTCGAAGTCCTGGAGGTCATGGACAAAAGGTCGGCCAGCGCAAGCAAAGTCGGAATTCCAAATTTGTTACGACCATATTCCCGCCAGTCGTTCAACCGCACAGGCCAGCTGTCTTTCGGCCCGACCGACATGAACCTGCTTAGGGTCTGCGGCCCCTGTAGTTAGGTGGCATTGCACGTAGCATGCGGTCCTATGAAGGCCGAGCCGCGCAGGCGTTGGCGTCCTGCGTGCCATGCGCGTGTTGTCCCCGCGGCATCGGGGGTGGCGTCTCTTTGGGGCAGGGGGACCGTGGGCCTTCGATGCCAGCATCGCCACGCTCGCTGTGCCCCCTCGGATGCGGGCGTCGCCCAGGCTCACCGAGCACCCGATGCCGCGTGTGCTTCGCTCCTTGTGCGTGTCAGGGGTCGCGAGCTGCAGCGGATGCTGGGGAAGCAAGCGAAGCCCCGGGCCGCGCGGCGGGCCACCCGCAGCGAGTCGCGCCAGGCCAGCGCGAGCGCGCGCAGCCAGTCGCGCCCTGCGCAGCGGCGAAGGCGCGAGCTGGCGCTGGGCTCTGAATCCTCTGAGGACATCGACTGAGGTAGGTCGGCGCCCAGCCTCTCTCCAGTCTCTGCTGCAGGGTGTGCGCTTTCCGCCGTATTTTCTCTCCATCCGTACCGGCCACCCGCTGTCTGGCACCTCGCCTTCCCTTCCCAGGCCCGACTGACTGGCTGTGCACTGCGCTGCCGGCAGCATCTCCACGGCACGCAAGCTCATCGCTGCTGCCTCAGCAGGACCTTCTCACGCCAACTTCTCTGACCTCCTCTCTGGGCCTCCGCCGCCGTGTCGGCCGTTACTCGGGCGCATTGCACGACTGTGCTGAAGACAGCCAATGAGGCTGTGGTGGAGGGAACGTGTGGTTTTGGTGACAAGCACGCGGATGGGCTGTCGTTCATAAAATGTGCGTATGAGTCAATTCTTCACTATAGCATGCCTGCACAGAATCAGTCAGACCGCTTTATACGAGATGCATGGCGCCTGTACGGCCAATTAACTCGGAAGCACGGCGCAGTGAGATTCGTGTCCACAGATGCAAAGCAACGCACTTTGAAACCAGTTATTTCATTAGTGGATGGCAGACACACGTTAGCTGAATCATAAACTGTCTTTCATGTGAACATTGACCCATCACCTGGCCTGCGGGCCGAGGACACACCGGATTTCTGCAGATGAAGGATGAGGCAAGAGAAGACCAAGACCAAGACTTATTAAAAAAAGAAATACTTCCAATGATGAGTTACAATGATTGGTAAGTGGCAGTTGGATCCGTGAGGGGACGCAACTGCCAGCAGACCTGGGGCTGTGCCCGGGGCTGTTTAGAACCACGGTGCGTCTGTTAGAAACCAGGGGGCAGCCCGGGCTGTTCCTCACAACAGCCAGCATTATCAGCACTCCCGCCCACCCGCTCTGGGGAGTGCAGCGGATCCTGTCCTGCCGGTTATTACTAGGTTATTACGTCAGGCCCGATAGTACCAGATGTAACGGAACCTCATCCAGCGGCCATCAGCGATGTAGTGGCTTGCTTCCTCGGATGTTTAACACCGGCGCATTGCTATCCCGTATACCGCCATAAAACGTCAGCAACGGTGCTAATTGGCAGGGTGGCGGGGAGGCGCGCCCTGTTTGGCGCCGTCGATCAGCTTTTTGCCTATTTGCGTAGGACGCGCGAATGGGAGGGCGCACATCCCCGCGGCGGTGGGATGCCTGGTTCCGGGCGGCGGCGCAGGCAGCCCGTGGAGACATGTGTTGCGGACACCGGCCCGACCCCTGGCAATTGTCTCGACCTGAGAGCCAAACGATTCTCAGCTCAAATGCCTCTTGCCCGCGCAGTCATGCAATTCCAACAGTGTGAATGGTGCGCACGATCGACAAAGCGCGAGGGGATGCCCTGTGGAGTGACCTGTCTGTGGAACAGCGACTAATCGATGGTTACAAACTGGCAAAGCAAGGCCGTGGAAACAAATTTCCGACTGCCCGATTCACATACCCAATTTACATGGCTGGCAGATGCTACAAGTGTCCCAGGCTGAGCCCAAATTCGTTCTGGGTCGAGAGCAGGGATACTGGCGTCCCAGGCTGAGGCTGAGATCATGGTGAAGGCGCCAGTGCTTCCGGCAGCAATGCTCTTCCATCCGTTTGATGCGTCACCTCTGCAGCCTGGCTGGCCATGATATCAGAATCGACCACTTTACCCCTCCAGCGGTTGCGGCAGCGCCTCCTCCCCCGTGAGCGCGTTCCACACCCGCACCGTCCCGTCAAACGACGCACTGGCCAGCCGCCTGCCGTCCGGACTGAAGGCCACGCTCCTGACGTCCCCAGTGTGCCCCCGCAGCGGCTGCGGCAGCGCCTCCTCCCCCGTAACCGCGTTCCACACCCGCACAGTCTTGTCCCTCGACGCACTGGCCAGTCGCGTGCCGTCCGGGCTGAAGGCCACGCTGTTGACCCATCCAATGTGCCCCCGCAGCGGCTGCGGCAGCGCCTCCTCCCCCGTCAGCGCGTTCCACACCCGCACCGTCCCGTCAAACGACGCACTGGCCAGCCGCGTGCCGTCCGGGCTGAAGGCCACGCTGGTGACGGTGTCAGTGTGCCCCCGCAGCGGCTGCGGCAGCGCCTCCTCCCCCGTGACCGCGTTCCACACCCGCACCGTCTCGTCCTTCGACGCACTGGCCAGCCGCGTGCCGTCCGGGCTGAAGGCCACGCTGGTGACGTGCCTAGTGTGCCCCCGCAGCGGCTGCGGCAGCGCCTCCTCCCCCGTGAGCGCGTTCCACACCCGCACCGTCTTGTCCTCCGACGCACTGGCCAGCAGCTTGCCGTCCCGGTTGAAGGCCACGCTGGTGACCTCGTCAGTGTGCCCCTGCAGCGGCTGCGGCAGCGCCTCCTCCCCCGTGAGCGCGTTCCACACCTGCACCGTCTTGTCCCCTGACGCACTGGCCAGCCGCGTGCCGTCCGGGCTGAAGGCCACGCTGGTGACCCAGTGAGTGTGCCCCCGCAGCGGCTGCGGCAGCACCTCCTCCCCCGTGACCGCGTTCCACACCCGCACCGTCTCGTCCCACGACGCACTGGCCAGCCGCGCGCCATCCGGGCTGAAGGCCACGCTGGTGACCCAGTGAGTGTGCCCCCGCAGCGGCTGCGGCAGCGCCTCCTCCCCCGTCAGCGCGTTCCACACCCGCACCGTCTCGTCCTCCGACGCACTGGCCAGCCGCGTGCCGTCCGGGCTGAAGGCCACGCTGGTGACCTCCTTAGTGTGCCCCTGCAGCGGCTGCGGCAGCGCCTCCTCCCCCGTCAGCGCGTTCCACACCCGCACCGTCCCGTCCAATGACGCACTGGCCAGCCGCGTGCCGTCCGGGCTGAAGGCCACGCTGGTGACCCAGTGAGTGTGCCCCCGCAGCGGCTGCGGCAGCGCCTCCTCCCCCGTGAGCGCGTTCCACACCCGCACCGTCACGTCCTTTGACGCACTGGCCAGCCGCGTGCCGTCCGGGCTGAAGGCCACGCTGGTGACCCGGTCAGTGTGCCCGCGCAGCGGCTGCGGCAGCGCCTCCTCCCCCGTCAGCGCGTTCCACATCCGCACCGTCTCGTCCTCCGACGCACTGGCCAGCCGCGTGCCGTCCGGGCTGAAGGCCACGCTGGTGACCCCCTCAGTGTGCCCCCGAAGCGGCTGCGGCAGCGCCTCCTCCCCCGTGAGCGCGTTCCACACCCGCACCGTCTTGTCCCATGACGCACTGGCCAGCCGCGTGCCGTCCGGGCTGAAGGCCACGCTGGTGACGTGCCTAGTGTGCCCCCGCAGCGGCTGCGGCAGCGCCTCCTCCCCCGTGAGTGCATTCCACACCCGCACCGTCTCGTCCTTCGACGCACTGGCCAGCCGCGTGCCGTCCGGGCTGAAGGCCACGCTGGTGACCGGCCCAGTGTGCCCCCGCAGCGGCTGCGGCAGCGCCTCCTCCCCCGTGAGCGCGTTCCACACACGCACCGTCTTGTCCGCCGACGCACTGGCCAGCAGCGTGCCGTCCGGGCTGAAGGCCACGCTGGTGACCGGCCCAATGTGCCTCCGCAGCGTGGAGGTGTACGACGGCCAGCAGCGCGCCTTCATGCCCTCCAGTACCCACCCATTCGGCCGCAGAAGCGCCGCCTGCGGCCCGCTCCTCAGCGCCCGCGAAAAGTGTGTCTCCTCCGGCGTGTCGATGCAGTGCATCCGCAGGCTGCCCGGGTCCGCCATCATCTGCGCGTGGTGCGCGCGCAGGGTGCGCACGACATCGGCCACGACGCTGCCCATTGCCGCGGGGTCCGCGCGGCCGATGAGGTCCACCGCCGCCTGCGCCTCCCCCGCGGTGTAGCACTTCTCCCAGAACGGCACCCAGCCCACCACCTCCGCCAGCGTGTCCATGTCGGCCGCCGCCCCGCCGCCCGCGGCCAGCAGCGCGTGGTGCACGATGTTGCGCCGTGCGTAGGCCGACATCGGGCAGCCCACCCACGACACCGCCTCCGCCTTGAGCGCGGCCACAAAGGCGCGGTGCCCGGCCCCCGCGTCCAGCCGCCACGCGGAGGAGCCGCCCGGCAGCCGCCCCGCGAAAAAGTCAAACACCGTCTTGTGCAGCCCGTACACGCGAAAGTCGGGCGCCTCGTGGAACAGGAGGCCCAGGCGCGCCACCTGCTGCCGCCCCACGCCCAGCTTGCGCAGGTCCGCCCACGACAGCGGCTCGCGCGCCGACGTCAGCGCCAGCAGCGCCGGCGCGTCGCGCTCCGGGTCGACGCCCGCCACCTTGAGAAACGCCTCGTACGCGGCGGCCAGCCCCGTCGGCACGGGCGGCGCCTCGCCCGCCGGCACCTCCTTCAGGATGCCCTCCAGCACGCGGTAGTACACCAGGCTGCCGCCCGCGTGCTCCTCCAGCTCACCCTTGGCAACCGGGCTGCCACGCGCCTCCAGCAGCGCCGCCACCCGGCCCGCCACATCCTCTGGCGCGATGCAACTCGAGACCGGCAGCGCGGCCACCTGGGGCAGCGTGCCCACCATGTGGTGCAGGTACTCTTCCGGCCCCTCCGGCGCCCGGCTCGTCACCACCAGCCGCACGTGCGCCGGCAGCTCCTTTGCCAGCAGACGCACCAGCTGGACGATGCGGTTGGCGTGGCACTTGCCGACGACGCTATTTCTGCCGGGGGTCTCCAGGTGGTCCACCTGCGCCTGGTTCAGCCCCTCGTCAAGCGCGTCCACCAGGATGACCACCTGGCGCGTCTCGCCCAGCAGCGCCAGCGGCTTCACCAGCAGCTCCGCCACCGCCTCGCTCGCAGTCTTCAGCTCGGCGATGCCGGCCGGGCCCAGCGCTGCGTAGTGCGCCGCCAGCTCCGCCGGCGCGCCCTCAAACAGCTGGTACGCCAGCGTCTTGACGGCGCGCAGGTCGCTCTGCGTCTCCAGGTCGTTGTGCTTGGTGAAGTGGTGCAGCAGCAGGCGGTCGCCCGGCGGCCTCTGGTCTCCGGGGCGATCCTGGAAGTGGCGCACCAGGGCCGCCGACACGGTGGACTTGCCGCCGCCCGCGCCACCTTGCAGCCACACAAGCCGACCGACGCCAGCGGCGCCGTCGACGGCGTCACGGGAGACCTCCTCCAGCACGGGCTGCAGGTCGGGCGGCGTGGCGCTGTCCAGCCGGGCAAGCTCGTTGTCGAAGAACAGCGGCCGCAGGGACAGCACCACCTTGACCTGCGTGTTGAGCTGCTCTGCGCCGCTGCGGCCCTCAGTGGCGTCCCTCTCGATGTTGTCCAGGATCATCTTGCGGTCGTCGTCACTGAAGGCCTCGCACTTGGCCACGTCCAGCTGCTGCACCATCTCCTCCCACTCCACCGCCGACAGCCCGCGGTCCTGCACCAGCAGGCACCGCGCGCCGCGCGCCGGGTCGCGCACGGTGTTCCACAGCTCGTACACGCACCAGGCGCGCGACATCGGGAGCTGCCGCAGCCCCAGCTTCTCAGGGTCGGTGCTGCGCTGCATGCTGAAGATGGTGCCGTAGCGCGTGCACAGCAGCACCGCCTGCAGCAGTCTGAGGTCTGAGTTGAGCAGCTGCTTGTCATGCTGGTTGTTGGCGCAGATGTCCATCCAGACGTAGGTGGTCTCCACGTCGGCGTTGGGCAGCATCTGCAGTACGTCTTCCACCACCTGGCAGAACCGTGCGGTCCACTGGTGGCTCAGGAAGTACGTCGGCCAGCCTATTTGCCCGGGCTCCAGGCTCTCAAAGTAGCGGCACTTGCGCTCTGCGGTGTCCTTCACGATGAAGAGCTCCACGATCTGCCCGGTGGTCAGGGGTGGTCCGTCCCCCGCCTGTCTCTTGGCCCTCTCGGAGATGGCCATCAGCACCTTGAGGCTGATGCCCGAGCACAACACAAAGGGGAGGTCGCCCTCCTTGACGCCGAGCTCCTTCCGGCTCAGCACCTGGCAGATGTGGACATGGCATGTACACATGTTTCAGCTCTGTGGCCATCAGGGCCAGCAGGGCATCATACAGGAGGGGAGAAGAGTCAGAGCTTGGCTGGGGCGGGTACAGACCTCACGCACAAAACCATCTCCCTTTGCCAGCTGGATCTGGTCATCCATCCGAGCAGCTAGATGGGGGTTTGCGTCAGCAATGCTCTGCCTTGAAATCTGGCCATGTGCACACACAGTCCCTCAGCAAAGCGGCGGTTATTAACAGTCAACAGTGAACGCGCGCGCGGCATGTCGCAACAATGCTAGGTGGGTGTTGAGACTACTTTGGGACGTAAAAACACACAAGGCGTCAACAGGTTGACAACGCCGCCACATACCTCCTCAATGCCATCTTCACCCAAGGCCGGCTTCACGGTGTCCGCAGCCTGGGGTGTCTCGACCGACGTCTCTCCCGGCTCATGCGCTGGCTCCTCAGCTTTGGCTACGAGGCTTTGGAGCTCCTCCTTGTCGGGAATTGCCTCCCCGGACACAACTTCTGCCTGCACATCAAGCAGAGTTGTCTCATGGTCAGCACCAGACAGCCCAGCGCGGGCCACGCGCTGCCCGCTCGAGGCGCTGGTCGGACTTTCCGGAGTAGCGCGACAGGTGGGCAGGACTGCACGGTGCCAGCATTACCTCTGCTGATGCTGGAGCAGCCCAAACCTCTTCCACACCGACGGGATCCGGCGGTAGAGCTGCGGCATCCTTGATCTCCTGGCCCGGTCTGGGGCTCTCGGTGACCTCCTGCATCGCACGGCGATTTTGTGACATTGCTATCACACAGACTGGGCAGGGATTTGCATTCACATTGTACATAATGCGTCCAGGCACTGTGCGCCGTGGGTATGCACGCAGCTGCTGGCCAGGGGAAGCGACTACGGATGAGTATTCATTCGACAGACACAAAATCATGCCGCAATGTACAGGCGCAAAGGGTATGCCAGAGCCCGAGGCGGCATAAGGCGGCTCTTGCCGAGGCGGCATGAGTACCTTGCCGTTGTCGCCTGCTTCAGTCGCGGCACGCGTAAGGCCATCTTGGGTCTGCATGAGCATAAGTGGAGGTCAGCAAGCCGCACAGCATGAAGAGGCTCCTTTCCACAGAACAAAGTGAGCCAAATTCAAGCACTCTGAGAATGGTGTGATGTGCCGACTGCTACCACCACAGTTGCCGCTATGCTGTATAGAGCACACATAAGCAACCTCGGTATTTCTGGATTTGACAGCTGAATACTTGCATTGAATGGTTGGTGATCAGCTAGGCGGCTTACCGGCAGGGCATCAGTAGCCACTGCGCGGATGTCGCTGGAAGTGGCCTCCACTTCCTCGACTTGTGGCGCAGCCGCTGCTTCCAGGGCAGAAGTCTGCAGGAGGCAACGTGGAAAGTCAGCCAAATCAGTAGCTGATGGAATAGGTGTAACTGTGTCAGGACATCCAGCGCCTCCCCGATGTCAAGCTGCGGATGGGTCAGCTGCGCTGGCAGTAACAACTTGTACAATGTCATTATTAGCTGTAAAGGTAGGCACATCAGGTAGGCACATCAGGATGGCACATCCACGTATGGTTGCTCATCTATCAGGAAACAGACATGCGATAGATACGGACATGCGATAGCCACCAGTAATTAGGTGGCAGTAACTAATACAATGTCGTTATTGACTGTAAAGGTAGCCTATATATTTGTCAGGATGGCACATTTACGTGTGCGTGCACATCTATCAGGAAACAGATACGGGCATGCGATAGCCACCGAGAGGACATTGCATTGGACTGAGCCAGAGTATCAGGCAAGTCATGAAAACTTTGCGTCTCAGGCGAGTGTCGGTGCATGGGTGGGCATTGAGTACAAAAGCTCACCGATGTTGGAGCGGCAGTGGGGACCAACACAGCCTTTGCGGCGGTTGGTCCTTCGTCCTCCGCAGGTGGTGTCACGGTGGGTTCCGCTGATGGCAGCAGAGGGCCTTCAGGTGCTGCAGCCTGGATGGGCGGTGGGCTTGCTTGGATGGCAGCCTTGAGGGGATCATGCCGGCCGCAAGCACAGATTGGCACAAACAGTCAGCAAACCACCAGGATGCGATCTCGAGCGTGCCAAAGGCGGAAGGAAAATGTCCGCTTTGGGCAAAACGGGTGTCGGCTCATGAGCGGTAAAGTGAGGCACCAACTCACCGCTTCTGGAGCGGCAGTGGGGACCAGGACGGCATCTGCGGCGGTTGGTCCTTCATCCTTCGCGGGCGGCGTCACGATGGGTTGCACTGATGGCCGCAGAGGGCTTTCAGGTGCGGCAGCCTCGACCGGCGGTGGGCTTGCTTGGACGGCAGCCTTGAGGGGTTCATGCCAACCACAAACACGGAATGGCACCAACAGTCAGCAAACCACCAAGATGCGAACTCAAGCATGCCACAGCCGGAGGGAGGATGTCTCCTTTGGGCAAAACGGGTGTCGGTTCATGAGCGGTAAAGTGAGGCACCAACTCACCGCTGCTGGAGCGGCAGTGGGGACCAGGACGGCATCTGCGGCGGTTGGTCCTTCATCCTTCGCGGGCGGCGTCACGATGGGTTGCACTGATGGCCGCAGAGGGCTTTCAGGTGCGGCAGCCTCGACCGGCGGTGGGCTTGCTTGGACGGCAGCCTTGAGGGGTTCATGCCAACCACAAACACGGAATGGCACCAACAGTCAGCAAACCACCAAGATGCGAACTCAAGCATGCCACAGCCGGAGGGAGAATGTCCCCTTTGGGCAAAAGAAGTGTCGGCTCATGAGCGGTCAGGTGATGTACCAACTCACCGCTTCTGGAGCGGCAGTGGGGACCAGGACGGCATCTGCGGCACCCGGTGCTTCGTCCTCGGCAGGCGGTGTCACGGTGGGTTGCGCTGATGGCGGCAGAGGGCCTTCAGATGCGGCAGCCTCGACCGGCGGTGGGCTTGCTTGGATGGCAGCCTTGAGGGTTCATGCCAACCACAAGCACGGAATGGCACCAACAGTCAGCAAACCACCAAGATGCGAACTCAAGCATGCCACAGCCGGAGGGAGGATGTCTCCTTTGGGCAAAACGGGTGTCGGCTCATGAGCGGTCAGGTGAGGCACCAACTCACCGCTTCTGGAGCGGCAGTGGGGACCAGGACGGCATCTGCGGCACCCGGTGCTTCGTCTTCGGCAGGCGGTGTCACGGTGGGTTGCGCTGATGGCGGCAGAGGGCCTTCAGGTGCGGCGGCCTGGATCGGCGGTGGGCCTGGTTGGATGGCAGCCTGGGAAATGTCACAAGCAAGAAGTCAGCAAATGTTTCTGGAAGCGGATATCCGCGTGTAACAGCCCCAGGGGGCATACATGATCCCAGCATGGCCAAAATACATTTACTGAGGCTACTTTGCTGCCTAGTATGATGGTATGAATACTGTCGGAGATGGCAGCAGTGTATTACTTAGGAAACTGCTCTGCCAGTACCAAAAACTTCGAGATAGTCTCCTCACGCACATGCAACGAGAACAGTATCAGATACTGATGCCCGAGACAAGACAAAACTTTAACACATACAGAAAACGCGACTCTTTGTTGCAATCCCAAGGAACAAGCCACAAGCACTAATAGCAGCCTGGGAAAAGGGGAAGTAAGCACCGTTACGATTGAAGCACCCTAGTTCAGGTGGTAGCTGGGTGCTATCCGGCCGCGCCGACATGACTGTCTGAGGCGTGTGTGTGGAAGGCAGGACGAAAGGCATGAGCACAGGACCAGGCTGGAGGAACCCTAGGGTTGGACACGCAGACCCAGAATCCCCCCCCCCCCCCCTCGGCCTCGGCCCGGCCAAGGCTTGAAGTTTGCCAAAAACGGTACGGTATGACACAACGCTTGTCTTCTATTCGCATCGTTCGGGATCAAACTGGTGGCCCCGTGATCTCAGGGGGTCGTGACTGTTCCCTAACTCCCTTGTCACATCATTGAATTCGTCCAAACCCCGAGTTTCTCCAGCTCGCATGGCGCGGCCCAAAGCGGCATGTGGGGTATGCCGTCCGCGGCGGCATTCAGTAACGACGGTAGATACGGTAGACTACATAGACCGCTGCCGCCGCTATATGTCGTTCTAGGGAAGGTGACAATACCACGGTACAACAAGCTGAATTTAGGGATCTTGCGTGGGATGCCGTTGTGAGCGGAGAGGGCTTCGAGGTCGGCGCAGGTGCACAACGGCATGTGCACAAGACAGCATATCTACGCCGACCTCGCGCGGTGCGACCAAAGACAAAGAGGGCGGGCGGGGGGGATGGAAGCGAGGGGAGAGAGAGACTTACCGAGTTGCTGTGGGTTGTAGACACGCAGCCACCCATTGTCGCGCGGTTGGTGAAGGTGACAGTGAAACAACGTACGCTCGGCCTCAGGCGGCACAGTCGCTATTCTGGGATCAACACACCGCAGCGAGGCAGGGTGTTGCTGCTGGTGAAAACAACGTCCTGGATCAGTCGGTGTAGTACAAAGTGGACTTGCGAAGGCTAGCAGTTGCGGTGGCAAGCGCCAAACTAACAACTATGTGTAGGACGGGAGCCTGGTAGAAGACACAGGGATGGTGGAGATGGGGGCGGCGCGGCACTGCACCAGGGTCGGCATGCGAACTACAACAAAACTGAAAACGCTACCCTATACCGCCAGGGGTCTGACCCCTGATACCGCCGTCTGTCTGCTGCTGTGGGTGACCGGGTCGCGGGACCATTAACTACCGGAAATTCGTCTTTTTGGTTACAGGGAGAGCGTCCAGAGAATGCACGCAAAGTACTACCGGAAATGCAGCAGACGTCAGAGCATCCCGAAATTCAGACGACAAGCCCTGCCGATTCGCGAGGGTTTCGCGATGATGTCGTGTACCGTGCCATCGGCTAATGGCTGCGGCGCGTGGATCAGCTTCGGGCAGCAGGTGCATGCCGGTCGCCAGCAATCTCGGGCGGCAACAAGGCGCGGGCGACCGTCTCCTACCTGTACCAGTGTCCGCACCGAAACCGAACCACTCACCTCGGTGGTTCCTCGCAGTGCACGCTGCGAGTGGGTGGTTGTGGGTGTGTATGTGTGTTGGGGGGGGGGGGGGGGGGGGGGGGGGAAGTCTGAGGTGCAACCGGAGGCCCGCAAGGAGGGGCATGACGCGGTCATTATCGTCAACACCACCATCCCCAATTACTAAGCGGTAATTCCTATATTTATCCGTGTATGTTTCGCATGATCGCGAGATTGCATGTCTCATCAACCGCGATCGGAGGCCCGCCGCAGGCTTCTCGTCAACTCTGTTGCGACTATGTGATGTGACTGCGATGTGCCCATGATTAGCGACCTACCTGTACGTGTGCTAGATGATGCAACATTCAAGAAATACATACAGAAATGCATGCAGAAATCCAGAAGGAAATCCAGCTATCGGCCTCCAGAGGCGGGAACCGCCCTGGCAGCCACCGACCAGGCATCGCCGCCCGCCACCCGCCGCTCCACGCACTAGGGACGCTCACCCCAGCACACAATCCCGGGCCACTCCAATAGCGGCCCCTATAGCGGCCCAGATCCGCCGCCAGCTCGGTCGCGTCCCCTTCCACCGAACGTAGAACTCTCTCCTAGCACAACATCCCGAACCACTCCAATAGCGGCACCAGGCGAATGAGATGTGGAGGCGCCGACAGGACAGAAAGGGATATAGGGTGCTCAACGAACAGGGAACGAGGTTGACCGGACCAGCAACGAGACATCGGTGTCCAGGTCGCATTGCTCTTCCGCGGCAATGCCAGCACGGGCGGGTCCAAGGCTACCAAGGTGCCACCAGTGCAGGATCCCCGCCCCCATCCCCATCCGGGGGTGGAGGCGGACGGAGGGCTCGCGAATCAGAGGGCCGAGGACGGTCGTCGGGTCCACCCATCAGGCAGCGGGTGGGTGGGGAGACGACATGTGCCTATCTATGTCGAAGTAACTGAGTCATGATTTGTACGAATGTACTAAATGACACCGTAGTCAATGCAGAGTAAATATCGGCGTGCCCTTTCAGGCGGGCAGGACCTGAACTGACACAGAATCAATATACATCGCAGGATGATATATATATTAACAAAGACGTGTATGATACAGTCAAGCAGGAAACTAATGACAATTGTTCAACAAGGGCACAAGCAGAGAATGATACAGCCTTGTTGCAGCAAAATCTCATGAGCTTCCATGTGCTGTGATACAGCCTTAGAATCTACAACCCTCCAGCCATTGGAGTGCTGAGAGCGTGAGATGCAGCAATAGCCAGTAACTATAATATTTCTAGAATCGCTGACATTGTAATTACTTCGTTGTTTACCACCAAACCTTACAGTCTCTACTGTCACTGTGCAGTCACACCTACTGTTAGTCTAAAAAATCACTAGGTTATGGGCCCTCTCACTGAAAGCTTCCTTCTTCAGATACCTTCTCTGCCACCTGTGATCTACACACACACACACTCACCTGCTCACCTGTGAGCTCTGTGCCTGTTGGTATGACCAATTGCCTTCAACTGTGCTCTACACGACACTCACCTGCTCGTCGACCCGACGCAGCTCTCGAACCCTCCAGCAATTGGAGTGCTGAGAGCGTGAGATGCAGCAATAGCCAGTAACTATAATATTTCTAGAATCATTGACATTGTAATCACCTCTTTGTTTCCCACCAAACCTTACAGTCTCTACTGTCACTGTGCAATCACGCCTGTTGTTAGTCTGAAAATTCAATAGGTTATGGACCCTCTCACTGAGAGCTCCCTTCTTCAGACACCTTCTCTGCCACCTGTGATCTGCAAACACACCCGCTCACCTGTGAGCTCTGTGCCTGTAGTTGGTATCACCAACTGCCTTCTTCAACTGTGCTCTACACGACACTCACCTGCTCGTCGACTCGACGCAGCTCGCGGCTCGACACAGCTGTCGCAACCTTGGTCCCATGTTGGCCTGACAACATTGCTGCCCACATCAGCTCTCTCCCTGATACCTGCTGCTGCAGTTCTGCCTGCTACAGCTCCAACCAGATACAGCTACATCTTTCTGTGCTTCAACAACTATAGTTATTTCTATCGCTCAAGCTGCTCCAGCATGCCTGCCGACGAGGACTCCTCTGTGGCCCCTTTTTGCATCAAAGACTTCAAGCATCTTCCTCTCCACAATGATAAGGAGGCCACTAGCACTTTGGTCTGGTGGCGGCAAGTCAAGGCAGAATTCAGTTGAGATGAACGGTGTCGACGCCATTGCAGCTCAGCTCCGGGCACAATCTTTAGCACTGCCTCCATGTCCCCGACCTTGCCGCCACGACCAACAAGGACACACAACACGGCGGCTATTCAGCAGCCGCCAAGCATGGGATGCCAATGCCGGTCTCGAGATTATCCTAACAGCTACCAATCTTCGGCTCCTATTGCCCGACGGAACCGTTGTTCACATCCTGACACACGGGCGCCTACTAACCCTTTCCTCCCACATCATCCAGCCCAAGCCTCGCCGCCATACCCCCATGGCTCCATCTACTGCCCTCTTCGCTAACATGGCATCGCCTACACCTAATGCTCACCAACTCTGGCATGCTCGTCTCGGGCACATCCGCGGGCGTGGTATGGCATCACTTACCCGCAGCGCGGTGAACACCCTTCCTGCCGGACCCTCCTCCTTGCCGTTCTGCCGGACGTGCGCCCTCGTCAAATCAACTGCCGCCCCCCGTCCTAGAGCCCTGCACGCCAAGCCCACACAGCCATTTCAACGCACTACTCGCTGGGATTTCTGGCAGAATCACGTCACATCTTTGCAAGGCAATGTTTACTCATGTGGAGCCATCGGCTATGCCACTTCAGTCGTGGCGCTCTACACCTGCCGTTCTCGCGCGGCCTCCACTAATTGCTTCAAAGCGTACCGCACCATGGCTTCAGCCCTGGGTTATCGCTTAGAAACACTGCGCCTTGACAACGGCACCGCATTTCGTAGCGCTGAGTTCACATTCGCAACGGATGAATCGCAAACCAGTCGGGAGTACGCCGCGCCCTACAGTCAATTCCAGAACGCTTTAATTGAGCGCACTTGCTGTAATACCCAAGCTACCTGGACCCTAACGCATGCTAGACTACGCTGGCCTCGGTGCCGAATTTTGGGAATTTGCCATGGCTACCATTGTGCATGTACATAATCGCACACCTTCCGTCGTGGTATCAGCGACATCCCACTGCGTCGCCTCACTGGCGTTACTCTGTGCCTCTCCTCCCTTTACACATTTGGCTGTCCAGCCTACGTGTACGTGCCCCGCGTTAATCGCAACAAGATTGCAGCCTCTTCGCTTGAAGGCAACTTCGAGGGATACTAACATGATTCACCAGCGTGGCTGGTAACAGTGGATGCATGTCACTCGAATGGTGGTGTCCAGTCGCAGTGTTGCCTTTAACGAGTCTGACCGACTCGGACGATTTGATCCAGAGCTGCCTGATGAGTGGCATGCAGCCACTCAGGAGGGGCGGTACAGGTCTTCCTCAGCAGGTACAGGAGATACATCACTTCAACAGGGGCAGCCAACTGGGGAGGGGTACTCACCTCAGGAGGGGCAGCCTATCCATCCCTCGGACAGCGACTCTTCTGATGATGATGACGACAACCTGCAGTGCCCGATTGCCCCTCTGCAACGACGACACACACCGCCACCGATGGAACCTGCTCAGCAAGCTCCCCTCCAGCCTACACCTAGTCCGACAACCCCAGCTGCACCACCAGTTCTTCAAAAGCCCAACACTCGACAAGTGATCCCGTTGTTAGCCAGCCCATTCCGATGCAGCCGATTCCGACCTCAACATCCACCACCGCAGCTGACCCGAGCAGCCAGTCTGAGGCATGCGCCGGTAATGCAGCCAACCAACCAGCAGCAGGTGTCGTCCCCCACCGGCCAGCCTGACACACTGATCAGCGATACCACTAGCCAACAACAATTGAACCCAGCTCCACGACCGCGCCGCAGCATCACACCAAATGTCAGAATTCCTGCTACAGACAATGTGTTCCCCTCACACGGATATCAGCTGCCAGCTGCACTGGTAGCAGGCGAATCCCCGGGTGACCCGCAGACCTACAGGGAGGCCCCCGCCTCACCTCATGCTGCCGAATGGCAACTCGCTATCCAAGCCGAATATGATTCCCTCCTCAGCCGCGTCACACGGGAGCTTGTCACTCTTCCTGCTGGCAGTCAAATGCAAATGCAGTCAAATGCAAATGGGTTTTCAAAACAAAGCACCATGCTGATGGCAGCATTGCACGGCACAAGGCGCGCATGTGTGCAAAGGGGTATTCCCATGTACAAGGGCTGGACTTCACGGGGACCTTCGCACCTAAGTTCCCCACTCTCCGAGTCATCTTCAGCCTTGTTGCCCACCTTGGCCTCCATATTGCGAGCAAACTGATGTTGACTGTGCTTTCCTCTATGCAAACCTTGAGGAGGATATCTATACGGATCCAGATGGATTTGTTCAACGCGGCAAGGAAGGCACGCGCCTGGTTTGCCTTCTCAAGGCGGCAATATATGGGCTCAAGCAGGCACCCCGCAGCTGGTGGATTCTTTTCTTCAACTTCTTGCTGCGCAGCCAAGGCTGTATCCAGCTCAGAACCGACCCTGGCGCATGTGGCTATCGCAGCATTGACACCATAACGAAATATTCAGCGTTATTGTTGTCTATGTCGATGACATCCTGATCTGCAGCACGCCACCCACCTGGATTGCCGACTTCAAATCTGCTGTCGGCGCCACCTTTGACATCAAGGGTCTCGGGACTTGCAGATGGCTGCTGGGCATGGCCGTTGAACGCAACCTGTCAGCACGCACCATCACCATTCACCAGAGTCAGTATATTAAGGACCTATTTCGGCGCTACGGGATGGACAACTGCAAGCCCACCGCACTGCCAACATCCGCCAACGACCCCCGCGTATCACCACCACTGGACAACGATATGGCTTCACACCACCGCAGTCTCGCGGGTGCATTACTCTATGCATCAGTTGCTACACGACCAGATATCACCCAGACAGTCAACCGATTGTTTCACTCGCTTTGCGTGCACTCCCACTCGTTCGCATCTAGAGGACGCCAGAACTCGCCTGCGCTACCTCAGCCATACACATGGTCCAGGTCTCACCTTTGGTGGAAGCACGCTCAATCTTTGTGACTGGGTTCAGTGACGCCAACCACCCGACCACTTATCCGAGTAGCTGCAAAGCCACCAGCGGCTGCGTCTTCTTCCTGTGCGGCGCAGCTGTCAGGTATGCCTCCAAACTGCAGCCCCTAGTAACCCTCTCCGCAGCTGAGGCTGAATACCTTGCGCTCATCAGTTTGGATACTCAATAAGAGGCCAAGTTCCTGCGTCAAATGATGGGGGAGGTAGGGTTTCCGCAAACACTACCAATAACCCCCATTGCAGAAGACAGCCAGGCATGCATTGCTATTGCGACAGCGGACAGCACATCCAGCCGCACCAAACACCTGGACATTCGCCTGGACTTGGTGCGCGATGCCCACAGGGATGGCGTCATCAAGATCCGCTACGAGCCCAGCAGCTCTATGCTTGCTGATATTTACTACGAGCCCAGCAGCTCTATGCTTGCTGATATCTTCACCAAGCCGGTCAGCAATCCTCAGTTCGAGGCACTGTCGACTAGGATTATGAATGTGGTGAAAAGACGCTGATCACGGTGCCATTAGGGTTTATTAGGGTTTTATTTACTTCTCCATTTATCGTCATCCATGTCCTCAGTCAGGACGGGGGTCGAAGTAACTCAGTCATGTTATTTACGAATGTACTAAAATGCCACAGTAGTCAGTGCAGAATAAACAGCGGCGTGCCCCTTGTTCAGGGCAGGACCTGAAGTGACACATGATAAATGTATAGCAATCATATATTACACAGCGATTCAATGTGCTACAGTCAAGCAGGAAATTAATAACAAGTGTTCAGCAAAGGCACAAGCAGACAATGATACCGCCTTGTTGCAGCAAGATCTAATGACCTTACATGTGATGTGATACAGCCTTAGAATCTACAATCCTCCAGCCATTGGAGCGCTATGAGCGTGAGATGCAGCAATAGCCAGTAACTAAAATATTTCTAGAATCGCTACTAGCATAGTAATCACTTCTTTGTTTCCCACCAAACCTTACAGTCTCTACTGTCACTGTGCAATCACACCTGTTGCTTTGTTAGTCTGAAATTACATTAGTACCGGAGGCAACGCTATGTACAAAAGCGCAGCACAACCGGCGGCGCGTGCTTCTGATTCCATGTTTCGCATGTGTGGTGCCACGTATAGGAATCGTGGCAGGGGATTGTAGCAGAGGGGAGGGGAGGCATCGTCGCTGCGGCGCAAGAGCTACCAGCCAGCTCTCCCGAGCTGTGGGCAGCACGAGGCGTCGGGTGACGTGGCATCCGCCGAGGCGGCGCCCACCGAGCCGAACCCCATTCCGCTGCGGCTGCTGGTGGATTTGGGCGGCGCGAGCCGCGAGCCTGGACGCCGCGTCCGCCGAGAGAATCACGACCTACCATATGCCTGAGCTGACGATTCGGCAGGTGATGATTACCTCGGGGGCTAGCTCGAGAACAGTTGGCCGTGGCTGGTGGAGGAGCGAGGCGTCGACATCCGGAGCAGCGAGATTGTGGACGAGGCGGCGAGACTCTTCCGGTGCAACCGGAATTTGTTGGATCCCAGAGGCTGATGCGCGAGCAGCGGAGGCGCTTTGATCTGGCCGCCATCCTCGTCGATCGTGGGTTCCCGGCTGATGGGGGCGCGCAGGCGGAGGACCTGCGCTCCGTCGACCTGCATGCGCTCCGGGACCGGGCGGGTCGGCCGGTGCTGACGACCGCCATCGCCGAGCAGCGCCCGCAGGAGGTGCTCGATAGCACTACGAACGCCCGGAAGCTCCAGGAAAAAACCGCTATTAGGGTGTTTGCACTGCGGCCGAAATCGAAGCTGGATTCTTAGGTTTTTTTATCATATCACACTGATCGACTTTTGACTCCCCATCGCCCGAGCTTGAGTTGCCCTCTGGGATACCAGCCATAGTCAGTCTCTGCTGTCGCCGCAGCACGACATTCACAAGTCACGCAAAGTTGCACTACAGGTAGATACGAAAAAGCGCCCATTTATAAGCCAGCGCTGTTGTCTGATGCCCCCCCCCCCCCCCCCCCCCCCCACCCCCCGGCGCCCCCGAAACAAAATCTCATCACCACCACATTTCAAACCCCGAGTAGAATAGTCGCTACACGTAGCTACCGGTACGGGTGGTATACTAATTATCTCATCAATAACATTACAATGGCTGATGTATAACAGTAACCCCGGCGTATTGGCATGCTGAGCTGTGTTGGGTGCCTCGAGGCTACCATACATAAGTATTATATATAAGAACTTTTTAATAGTTTTACATATACGACAATTTTGTGTGTACACATTATTTCATAATATGTGTGTGTGTGTGTGTGTGAAATTGTCGTATGAATAAACTTGCTGCGTATACTCGCTGCACAGCGTGCGCAGCCACATTAGGAAAAGCGCCGATTAAATTCTCCCGTAGCTACGCAGAAACATAAGCATGACCCAGCGCACACAAAAGTCGAAATCTGCGCAATAAAACCAGCACGGGCGCACTGGTAGTAGCCATTTTCGTCAAAGTGAGACTGTAGTTATGTATGACATGCAGTTGTGCTGATATGGTGCGGGCACGCTGCTCCCGTGCACGGGGCGGGTGTCAGACCCTGACGGAGTGTGGCTTTACATCAGAAGAAAAGGAAATAGCAATTATGCGTTTCTCTTGTCGCTGCGATGCTAAGCATAGAGGGAGCCCCAGCCGTGTTTTATCACTCAGGGCTCCTGGTGAGGCAGCCGTGATAGACTTGCGAGTGCTGTGGAGATCTATGAAGACATGGACAGAGATACGTACACTGTGCCACGCAATCCGGTGAGGACCCGGGCAGTCGCTAATAAGCGCGCGGCCGCTGTGATGTCGGCCATGCCTCGTCATAGTAGGTCTAAGTTTAACCTAACTGGGTTATTGAACAGGGTATGAAACCCTATCTGACCCAGGTAGGTCATGGTGGGTCGCGGCTGCCACAATGCGCCCACGTAACGGCCGATGCGGCGGCGGAGGCCCAGCGCAGAGAGGGGGTCGGGGAGGTTGGCGTGAGAAGGTCCTGGTAAGGCAGCAGCGATGCACTTGCGTGCCGTGGAGATGCTGCCGGCAGCACAGTGCACAGCCAGTCAGTCGGGCCAGGGGAGGCAAGGCGAGGTACCAGACAGCGGGTGGCCGATACGGATGGAGAGAAAAAAGGCGAAAAGCGCACACGCTGCAGCAGACTGGAGAGGCTGGGTGCCGACCTTCCTCAGTCGTCGTCCTCAGTGGATTCAGACCCTAGCGCCAGCTCGCGCCTTCGCTGCTGCGCAGGGCGCGAATGGCTGCGCGCGCTCGCGCTGGCCTGGCGCGACTCGCTGCGGGTGGCCCGCCGCGCGGCCCGGGGCTTCGCTTGCTTCCCCAGCATCCGCTGCAGCTCGCGACCCCTGACATGCACAAGGAGCGAAGCACACGCGGCATCGGGGGCTCAGCTAGCGTGGCGATGCTGACATGGAAGGCTGACGGGCCCCCCGCCCCAAAGAGACGCCAACCCCCATGCCGCGGGTACAACACACACATGGCATGCAGGACGCCAACGCCTGCGCGGCTCGGCCTTCATAGGACATCATGCTACGTGCAATGCCACTACGTACGGGGGCAGCCGACCCTAAGCAGGTTCATGTCGGTTGGGCCGTAAGACAGCTGGCCTGTGTGGTTGAAGGACAGGCGGGAATACAGTCGTGACAAATTTGGAATTCCGACTTTGCTTGCGCGGGCCGACCTGTTGTCCATGACCTCCAGGACTTCGAGCGGCGTGGCCCGGCGCTGCGGGCTGGCCTCCTTGTTCCAGAACACGCGGACCTCATAGTCCCCCGACGCGTTGTATTGCAACAGCTCCTTCTTCACCGCCCGCACAGCTTCGGCGACGTCCCGACCATGCTCCTGGACCAGCGCCGAGATGGCCTCCTCCACGGGCACCTCCTTGGCTGCCCAGCGATGGTAATCGTCAGAGGTGTCACAATTTATTTCGGTGATTACAGACATAATACAAACTGGCGCGTAGGTGGCACATAATTCTAAACGGCCGGGCGGCCTGGCCGTGTTTAACTTGCCACCATTCTAGCATTTTTTTATTTCTGTTCTATTCCGCTATTCATTTTCTTTGATTGTTCGTGCTCCTGCTGTAGTTATTCCACCGTGGTAGACTATTCAGACGCGATGCCAAGGAGTATGTGATCATTCATGTCTACACTGCTGGACTACAAGCACATTGTCTATTGCAATCCTTACCAAACGAGCTGTGTACTATCCTTACCAGTGTACATGAGTTGTGTACATACGCGCTGAGTTCAGCCGGTAATTTACCGGTACTTTTACCCAGTACCAGAAAGAATTTCGATGATACAATAAGATATTCCCCATACCTAATAACGCGTAGTGACCGTCACCGTAATCTTCTCGTTTTGCATCGGTACGCATTCCGGCGTCGCTTTACACTGTCAAGCAGTACATTTTTCCTTGATAAATGGGTATTACAAGCTCAAACAATGCACTTCTGAAATCGACTCGCAGTACAAGATGTATCAGTCAGATTTCTTTCAAGGAAATCCAACTTATCAACACATTTCCTATTCATATTCTATTGCATTTATAATTGCCGAGCTTCCATCGTAACAGAGACTGGTCGGTCCACTTGCCGCCGCACTCACCGCCACCATCTTGAGTAGGAACAGTCCTGAATGGCATCCACTCCGGGTTCTTGATGTAGACCTCCTGCAGGGTCGAGGTCGCCGTGGCATGTAGCAAGTGGGCGCGCTCAAACTTCTCAATGTCGATGTCCCTGGAACATTTCACGTGGAGGCATCCTGCTCTCAGCTGCCCCAGCTCCTTGCGGCCCATCAATGAACCAACAAGCACACAGAGGCTGCCTCACCTGTCCGGGGCCGCCTGTGTCATGGTCCAGTGAGCGGGGAAGTTGTGCTTCTCCAGGATGCTGCGCCACATGCGCTCATTGAATGCCGCATCCGTGGAAAGATCTCCAATCTGTTACACAGAGGGCCATAGAAAGTAAGACCAGATGCCACGCGTCAAGGTGTCAAAAAAAACCGACCCGCCAATGTATGTGGCGGGTGCCCAAGGGGGCGAGGATTGGGTTCAGGATGGGAGGGGGGTCATCCCAAAGGCGTGCAAATCAGTGGCATGCATGCGCATGACGGCTACTGTGACGCAACGATGATTGGACGTAAGCATTCAAGCCATACTGTGCAGCACGCAGAAGTGAGGCCGGCGCACCCAGCGGATGTAGATGGGTGAAGGGTATTTGAATATGTGTTGACAGGCCGTTCCGAGCGCCCAGTGACTCTCCTCGTCCATGGTTTTTGAGTAGTCATTGACTTGGGTGACCTGGCAACAATGCAATGGAATTATCCCAGCCACAGAAACCGCTCATGCACTATGCCTGGCGCAATCCATGCAGACCTGTTATCGGCGGTTACTAACAAGGGGGCGGCGATGGCGATGTCATTGATGATGGTGATAATGGTGGAGATAATGATGGTGGTGACGATGATGGAGATTGAGATGATGATGATGATGGTGACGACGATGTTGATGGTGGTGGTGGTGGTGATGATGATGATGGTGGTGGTGATAGTGATGATGATCATCACCATAATGATGGTTATGATGGGGGTTGGTGTCAGCCCGGCTGCCTGTCGTGGTAATGGAGCATGCTGTGTTTCTTTCCCTTTCCGCCTTGCTCTCTCTCTACTTTTTCTTCTTCGTTCTCTTTGTGGGAGCGCACCATATCGTTGGCGGTGACAAACTTGGTGTGAAGCGCATTCACCATGCTCTCATACCAGTCCCTGTGTTCCGAGACCGCGTCCACCTCGCTGTCGTACTTCTCCTTGAACTTGCACATGTTGTTCGCGAACTCTTCCTCCATAGCCTTCCTCATGATGCTCATTTTCCTAGGACCCCGTCACATCAAGTTAAATACGATTGACCACACCACCAGGCCACACCACAGCATGGCAAGGTACCAGGTGCCATTTCTTCAGCGTACCACTGACCCAAGCACCCGGGGGGTTCAACTCAGAGCGGCGTTACCTCTCCATTTCCTTCTTGTGCTCATCATTGAGCCGCCGCTCCTGGAGCACCCACGCACGGTTGCGCTTGGCGGCCTCCAGCTCCCGCCGGGTGGACTCCACGTTGTTGCTGGAGTTCTTCATCTGCGAGGCACCCCGCATCGAACCGCATGCCGCGCACTCTGCTCAGCCACACGGTGGCGGCTCCCACCACCGCATGGAACCCATCACATGTCGCTGCCGAGCATCACTGCCGAGTGTTGCTCCGGTGCTACCCGTTGAGTCCAGTGCTGCACGGACCGTCACGGGGGATACCTCCCATGCACATGCTGGAGTGAAACAGTGAATGGGCTCTTTATGGCAGCACGAGCTTGGCACCGCACCTTGGCCAGCTCCTCCTTGTACTTGGCCTTCTCGTCAAGCGTGGCCCTCTTGTGATCCGCGACCAGCTGCTGCCGCCCCTCGTGGTACCTGGGGGCGGGAGCGTGTCATCATCACGATGACAATCACACTACAATACGGCTGCAGCAGGAAACTCGCATGATGACGCGGCCGTATTGCCCCATCTTACCGCCAGCGTCGGGCATCAACTGTGCGGATGACATTACTGTGAGTGTCTCATTGGACTGCCCCCCCCCCCCCCCCCCCCCCCCCCTCCTTCCCTCCCCGGGGCACGTTGGGCGGCGTTATTTAGGTCTGCCGCCAGTCTCCTGGCTACACCATGCCTTGTCTACCCGCATGCGCTGAGCTACCTCTGACCAGGGGGGAGAGGAGTCCTCGCCGGCGACTGCACCTCGAGTCGTCAGGGCGGGCCTACCCCTGACGTTGCTGGAGGCGAACGCGACGCTCAGCGATGGGACACCGCAGGGAGGGCGGGGGGCGCACTTCTGGGTGAGCTCCCGGGTCTTGCGGTCCAGCTCTTGCTCCTGCCGCATCTGCGCACATCAAAGCGGAAAGCGGGGGGTCATGGCGCCGTTCCGGACACTGGCCAAACCTGCTGCTGCAGCGGGCAACAGATCCAACAGCGCAACCAAGTCCTGGGCCGAGGATCCCCCCCCCCCCCCCCCCCCCCCACCTCCTCCCCGAGGGAAGCGCTGCGTGCATACTCGTACCTCCATTTGAAGTGACATCTGCTGCATCTCCCGGCTGACCGCATCCATCTCCCCGTCCTTGGCTGTCAGCTGCTCCTGGAACTGATCCTGTATAGCGGCGAGCCTGGCCAAAGCGTCGAGAGTGATCAGGTTTCGCTTCCGCTAGTGTGAGTTCCGCCTTCGCTAGCTATGTGTCACGATCCCTGTGTACACGCGTCCCATGTGTACATGTGGTCTAAACCCTAAACCCTGGACCATAAAACCAAACCCCAACCCCCCAAATAATCATCAAAACCACAAACCCTTTTACTTTTGCCACAAACCCTAAAACGCAACTCTTAACCTAATCTAACCGAACAATCATCAAAACCACAAACCCTTTTACTTTTGCCACAAACCCTAACACCCTAATCCTAACATAATGCTATCATCAGGGGGCTGATGTACAAATGGGACGTCCCATGTACAAATGAGGCCAAGTCCACACGGGTCGCAACATACGTACGGCCGGCTGGGTGCTCATCATGACGGCCAACATGCAACCACGCGGGGCGACCGCATACCTAGCGCGCTGCTCGGCAATCTGGGCCTGCATGCATCGCTCCACCTCCAGCGCCAGCGCCTTTGTCTCGCCCAGCTCCCGCTCCAGCTACACGGCAGCCAGCAGCCCGAGCCCCGGTCATGGGGCAAGGCACGGCAGCGCCGCCGCCCTCGCTCACGGCAGCGCCTGCCGGCCCGCCGCGCAGAGACGGGGACGCACCTCCTGCTTGGTGGCGTTGAACCTGCTCATGGAGGCGCTGGCTTCGTCTTGCAGGCTCCGCACCTGCGTCTCCTTCTCCCTGTGCCCAGCATGTCACGCGGTGTCTCAGTCATCGCTGAAGCTCTTGAGGGCACTTTGCCGCATCTAACGGCATGCTCCGCCAAGTTATAATTATTTGGGGGGGGGGGGGGGGGGGGGGGGGGGGGGGGGGGGGGGCGTCACATGTTCTCAGTGAGTGTGTTCAGTCGGATCTGCGCCTCGCGCCTGTAATTCTTGAGGATTGTGGCACGGAACAGGGCGTCCCTGCACGCAGCAGCACAGTCAAATCACGTTGCCACGTCACATCAGTGTCGTCATCACAGCGCATACCCGGCAGCGCTTTCAGGGTCACGGGCGCCGCCTGCTAGTTGGGGGGGGGGGGGGGGGGGGGGGGGGGGGGGGGGGCTTTGAGGGTCGCGGGCGCCGCCTGTTAGTGGGGAAGGGCGCCTTGGCATGCACCTCATGCCCGCCTGGCTCCAGCCCTTCTTGACGTCGGCGGCCAGCGCAAGGTTGCCACGGAGGATGATGCCCTTGCTGCCGATGCGGTGGCGCGCGTTGCTGCGCAGCAGCAGGTCCAGGTGCACCGCCTCGAGGAAGCCGTCCAGGCGGTCGGGAAACTTGCACAGGATGTCCCCTGTGGGGCCGTCTGCCGTCCACCTGCGCCCATCGCGGCGTGGTGAGGCCGATGGCGACAACTGCCTTCCTATTCCAAGGCACAGGAGACATGTCGAGGAGCGCACCTGGACTTGAACGTTATCTTGTCGTACAGATCGAACTTGGCCAGGCTCCGCATCCACTCCTGCACCTGCCGGCGAAAATACCCACCGCGAGGATCAAGTCACCGCTCTACGCTCAGTGGGGGCACCAATGGCTGGGGGAGCGCCGGACTGTTGGTGGGGCCGGGAGTGGCTGCGCGAGCACAGGTGTCGGCATGGCAATGCCCGCGCTCGCACCAGGTCCCTGTCACGCTGAAACCGCGCCCTTGCATCCGAGCTGCCGGGCCGGCTGCCGCTCCCCTGTCAGCACATCCAAACGAGGCATGTCCACTCAGCAGCCGGCATGGTGGGCGAGGGCGCTGACATGCTGCGCATCGGATGGGGCATCGGGTGGTGACCATCTCACCTGCGTGACGCTGGAGATGATGACGCAGGGGGGCCAGGCGATCTGCAGGGTGTCCAGCTCATCGGCAGCCTTCTTGGTGATGTCGACGAAGGCCTTGTACAGCTTGGCTGGCCGCTCGGCTGGGTCGGTGGCCGGCTGATTCTGGGCAGGAGAAAGCGGAGGCGGAGGTGGAGGCACGTCGGCCGGTGGCGGCGGGGGAGGCTGCCCTGCCTGCCGAGCCGACTTTCGCTGCTTCCACTCGGCGCAAGCCCGCGCCACATCCATAGGTGGGACCCGGCCGCTGGGCAGCCGGAGCAGGTCCACAGCTACAAATGTCTGCAGCGCGGCGTGCTCCTGCGGGCGCTTCTTCGCGTTACTGGTGCGGGCGCACATGCCGAGGCCACGCGCAGGTGAGCGATCCCACGAGCAGGTGAGTCCGACTGTGGGGGAGACACCTCTCTTCTGTCCACCAGCGGCACGATATTGCTGCACAGAGCGGGTGGGAGCCTAGCAATGGCACACCACAGTACACGCGCAACATGGAGCGGCATATACAATGATTGGAGCTAAGCATCGACACATAGTGACACCCTGACACCCAGTGGGCGCTACGGCGATGTTGACACCAGGACGAGCCTGTATGTGTTATTACTCGAAGACTCGAAGTGGGAAAGCGCCGGTTAGTGGAAGGGCAGCCGGAGGCAGCGGCGAGGAGGGCACCCACTGGGAGACCGCCACGTCTTTGGCATGCTGCCAGAGCGCTTGCAGATCGAGTTTCGGGTCTCGACTCGTGCAGACGGGGCAGAACACCGAGTCATTGTCACCAGTGAAGCGCAACCGGGCGCGCCCGCTGCGGTACGCCGCGAGCTGATCAGCTTCGACGTCGCGTCGGCGCTTATTGCGCGCTTCGTGCTCACGGCCGCCGGAGCTACAGCTATGGCTGTCGGCGTCATCGCTGTAGTGTGCGCCGTCCTCGTCGCTGCTAGTGTACATGGCTATTCTTCCAGGGGAGGATCCCACCGAGCTGCGTCTTCCCAGTCAGTGGCGCTCTCATATATCGCACCGAGGGCTGGGTGGGCGGGCGCGAGCAGTGAATACATATCCGCTGCTGCACGGACTGCTGACGGGGCGGTGGACGAAGCTTTTCCATGATTTGTTTTTTTCGCCCCCGGGACAGGACTGGCACCAGTGAAACCCTTGCAGCGTCTCTACGACGGCCGTTTAGGCAGCAATCCAGTTACGGAAAGCCCTGGGTAGGCGACGCTCCGTTATAGTCATCAAGCAAATTGCCGAAGCATTTCGCAAGACTAATTGAAGGCCAGTGACGGAATTTCCAACACTGTTGGATCACCGTCTAAAACACTGCCATCAAAATACCCGGCACTGACCACGAAAGGTCCGCCCTACCCGTTTGGGCGTCGGCCCATTCGAGTAATGCGAGTTGGGGCAAGCCCCAACCCGCGGAGCAAAGCATTTCGGGAGTGCGATACATGTGCAACAAAAGAGGCAATGTGAGGGAGGGCCCGACGCCATAGCTGGAAAAATTTCCCATTCCCAGTAAAATCCAGGGCGCCGTGAAGGGAGGGGGGGACCCCGCCCAAAATAAAGGCAGTTAAGTCCTCAGGCGTTGACGCACTAAGCTTACTACTAATAAAATCCCTGAACTCCGCGGAACTAACAACCCAAAATTATGACGGTGATACCCCCACCGCGGGCACTCCACCAACATATGTTCGATAGTCTCAGATTCACCTCCGCCACATGCAGGGCAGTGTTCAAGGAACCGCTCAGGCATGGCATGAATCCGGGCCAATCGGCGGGCAGTGGGAAATACTCGGGTGCGTAATTGTATCATAATGTGCAACCCGGCCACAACCCCCGCGGGGACACCCACACCGTACTGTGGCAACGGGTTTGACGCATAGGACGCCTGGACATATATACCCCAGGTGTTATTGCGTGCTAACGATACCGACGATTCGTAACGCGCCCAAACCGATGCCTTTACTAGTTTAGCGGTCCATGATTATTCAGCGCAAGCAGCAGCATATCTGCAGATCCATCGTACACGTCACACGCGCAGCGCACATCATATAATTACATGAGCTAGCAGCAGAAGGCGATATCGGAAATCACCAAAATAAAAGGCAATCAGAAAGGTCCTCTACATCGGCTGCGGGGTGGAAGCAGTAACATGAGAAGACGCATCATATGCAATACGAAGTCCCATAGCATGTCGTGGTCATTGTACTTTGCGGTTTCCGTTCCCGCCATGCGGTGGTACCTCTTGTAATCTGGGCTTGTCCCTTTTTGGCACGCCCCTGGCCTTCCTTTTCCGGCTCATGTAATGCCCGAAATCTTTGTACTAGGACCCGGTATCCACCGTAGCCCTGGTTAATTTTTCTTAGTTTCAGATTGGGTGCCCCCCGTAGTCCGGTAACATGGTATATGCAGGCATTTTTTCGGACAATTTTCTCCTGATGGAGCCAACGTCTGAATGATCCCGTGCAATCCCTTTTTGCCGAACCCGGAGAAACTCCGCAACTCCGAAAATTAGTGCAACACTTTTCCTGGTAATTATGGCAGGTGCCTCGTTTGCCATGATTTATCCTCATTTAACCGATGTGAATTCCCGTAACTCGACTTTGGATCTACTTTTCTCCGGCGCCCCTGCGCGGTCTGATAAGTCATGATCTTTTCATTCCCCATCCGCATATGGTGGTGATCCCCCCCAGGGTTCCCATTCGCATCCTGCGGTGTCTGCATTTATTTATTCCTTTTTAAATGCCGAACTCGAATCTGCTTTTGTCTCCCGACTTAGTTGGGGTGGTGTGGTACCCTTCCTTGGGTCATCATACTCTGCCCTCAACTTCTGCCTCTTGTCCGCCTAGGCCCCTGCTACAGCCCCTAGGGCATGATGCAGTTATCTGGCCTCTTTGATGCTGCTGGTGATCTTGCTGAAATACACGTTGACCTTCCCAGTTTATGCCTCAATTTGGGTTTCTTAGCCCTTTTGGTGTGTATTTCGGCGTTGATGCTGTTTGCAGTAATCTTCCCTATATTCCCAGTTGCCTTGTGGCTGGACTTGCCGGAAATATATAACACGGGGGCGAACAGAGCTGACTAAATGGCGTTGCCGCCTTCTGATCTCCGCCCCATAGGGCAGTCAAGACTGGGTGCAGTCCCTGCGAGTGATGCAGCGCAGCGCCTTTCTGGCGCCTCAAGGCGTGAGCGACTGGGGACGCGGCGCTGGCGGCAGTTCTCCGCTCTCTGCGGTGGCGGCCGCCCCGGCTTCCGTGCAGCAGTATGCCCTTCGCTCGGCTGCTGCTCTGACTTCCGCTGCGCGGGTGGCCTCCCGTTGCGAGAGGCATGTGACTACGCAGCGCCGTCGCGGGATTCTGCGAGAATTCGAGGCATGGGCGAGCACTGTGCCTCCGCCGTTGACTCCTACCCCGGAGACCTGCACCGAGTGGGATGTGCTAATATTCTTCGCGGAATATTGGCATCGCCATCATCATGGGCGCAAGCTGATGCGTGACGGGAGCCAACCTGCTTCCCCAAGATATCTGCGGCATGTTGTGTCGCAACTGGCGACGGCCCTACGTGAACTGGGCGTGCCTAAGCATGCCAACCCCGTGTATGCCGTGAGCGTCGTCAAATACATGGGTGGTTATAAGCGTGCCCTTGTTGAGCTGGGGTACGTGGAGAGTGGCGCCGTGCCGTTGGACTACGCGAACCTGGCGGAGCTGGTCCAGTTCATGGATGGCCTGATCTTGCGGACTACCGCGGACTTGGTGGTCACTGCCGCGGTGCATCGCGATGTTTGCATCGTGTTGTATTTGTGGGAGACCGCCGCCCGTGGTTTTGAGGCCGGCACCATGGAGCTGACAGATTTCCTGGTGCGCGGTGTAGATCTGCGCCCTGCGTGGGACGCGATTGTTGCCGGTCGTTTGACCGCGGATGACCGTGTTTTGGCAGAGCCCCGTTACGGGACCAAGGGGAACCTTACCGCTCACAGCGGCGTCATGGAGTTGGAGCTGCTGCCCCCGGGCAGTGAGTCGCTTTGCCTGATCCGTCGGCTAGGCCGGTATGCGACCGCCATGGCTGATGCCGGGTGGCCTTTGGCGGACTTTCTGTTTCGTCCCCTGGCTGCTGGGCGTCCGGCTGGATTTCGGGCCCATGGCATGAGCAGTGCCGCTATGAATTTCCGATTCAAGGGGCACTTGCGTGCCGCTGGTTTGTATAAAGGCCACACTTTGCACGGCGTGAAACGTGGCCGTTTGCAGCATGACGTTGTTGTGGGAGGGAGAGTGTTACGCAGGCTTCCCGTGGGCGCCATCGCCATGTGAGGACAACATTGGGCTATGTGCACCCCGCCCGTCATCGGGATCGGCTAGTGCAAATGGAACTAGGGTCTGATGATGAGGCGAACTCTGATGCCGAGGATGAGTTTTTCGACGCTTTTGAGTCCTTAGATCTAACGCCGTGATGCTTAGCGCGCCTCGCGCCATGTTGTAATCCAATCGCTGTTGTCCCAAATGATCAACATCGCGACAACCTCATAGTTTGGCTGGGACTTTAATCTCGCCTCGCGCGCCTTGCGCGGAACCCGTGAGCCCGGCTTGAACAGCAATTGGTTTGCGCCTCCGGCGTCTTGCTTTGGCAACGTAGATGCGCCGCGGACTGGGAGTGCGCTGAGCATTGCCCGCCGGCCTGCCGCCCAATCTGGGAAGATTAGCACTGCGTCGGCGCGTTCATCAATTAGTTTTTGGATGACGCGTCTCATGTGGGTAAACGGTCCGTTGACCCATCAGAGCGGCTTGGGGACCGCTGATGTGAACCATGCATGTGTGAACCCGTCGATGCCTGACGTGCCGAGGCAGAGAGCTCGAGAGGAGAAATGCTCAGATTTGGCGGTGACCTCGTCGCCGAAAACGTCCAGAATCTGTTTCTGTTGGAATGCGATGTTCGCCACCGCCCAGCGTTGCTGGATGAGCTCGGTGTGCCATGGACTGAGCGCCCATTGCGATGGGTCCTCCTTTTTGGACTCATCGTCTGCGTGTTAGGCTCTAGCTTAAGCCTGTTCTTTAGGCCCTTTAGGATGCAGCGGAAGGATTTAGAAAGTATGGCCAATCTCTTCTGGTTACAGGGGTTCCTGGGTTATAGTTCTGTCTCTGAATTCTACCTATTAGACTTGTCCGAGGCGGTATTTATACCCGCCGAGGTCATAGTCATACATGTGCTATGTTAGCCGGGTGTCATGGGATACCCGTGCTGTGTTAGCCACGTAAGGCTTGAGTCAGAGAACTCTAGAGAATTCCAGAACAGTCTTCGGCCTTATACTACTAGTATTTATACCCGCAATTCTTTTTTCGCCCCCGGGACAGGACTGGCACCAGTGAAACCCTTGCATCGTCTCTACGACGGCCATTTAGGCAGCAATCCAGTTACGGAAAGCCCTGGGTAGGCGACGCTCCGTTATAGTCATCAAGCAATTTGCCGAAGCATTTCGCAAGACTAATTGAAGGCCAGTGACGGAATTTCCAACACTGTTGGATCACCGTCTAAAACACTGCCATCAAAATACCCGGCACTGACCACGAAAGGTCCGCCCTACCCGTTTGGGCGTCGGCCCATTCGAGTAATGCGAGTTGGGGCAAGCCCCAACCCGCGGAGCAAAGCATTACGGGAGTGCGATACATGTGCAACAAAAAAGGCAATGTGAGGGAGGGCCCGACGCCATAGCTGGAAAAATTTCCCATTCCCAGTAAAATCCAGGGCGCCGTGAAGGGAGGGGGGGACCCCGCCCAAAATAAAGGCAGTTAAGTCCTCAGGCGTTGACGTTTATACCCGCAATACTAATATATACAGCGACTCCGCGGATGCGTAGTCGTACTACCTTTGCGGGGAGTTATACCTGCTAGTATAGCAGAACATTACGGCGAAAGGGAAATGGAGTATAACACTCTCTCCCCCTTAAGCACAAGCGTCCTCGCTGTGCAGGTGTCACAGAACTACAGGAAACTACAGTCTTGGTCTTGATTTTTTTTTTTTGAAGTTCAGGCGGAAGGTACTCGGCTTGGGAAGCGATTCCGGAACCGAATGAAGTCTGGGCTCTCAGTAAACTGTCGGTATGGTTTAGACAGTAAGAACGACCGGAAAATGTCCAGGTGCTTGACTCCGCGTAGGGGCTCCCATGTGTCTTCGCTTGGTACGTTGTACGGGAACGCCCATCGCACTCGAAACAGTAGTCCAGTGCCGTTGTTGTTGAAGGCAACATCGAGTATGTCTTGAACATGGAATCGGTTTGCGTCATGGACAATCGGTACTCGTTCAGACTTCGCCGGTTGATCAGGGTCGTCATACCACTTTTCCAGCATACTCGCGTGCACCACGTCGTGGACTCGTACGCCCGCAGGTAGTTGCAATCGGAAAGCAACTGGCGAGATCTGCTATGTAATGACGAAGGGGCCCACGTAGCGATCGCGTAGCTTAGCACAGGGTTGCTGAATAAAGTTCAGATGAGACGCTTTCAGCTTAACTCTGTCGCCGGTCTTGAATGGTACGGGTAGTCGTTTACGATTAGCTGCAGCCTGCATACGAGTTTGAGCCTCCAGTACGCAATCATGCGCGAAGCGATGAAGCTCCTGTACATACTTGACGTGTTCCGGAAGAGCTCGAGTTGGCTCGGTTGCGAGTTGAGTAGTAGCAGGTGTAGTCGGCTCGAACCCCAAAGTCGCCTTGAAAGGGGACATAGTAGTCGAAGTCGACTGAGCAGCGTTGATCGCAAACTCCACGTTGGTGAGGTGGTTGACCCAATCATCGTGCAGGGGGTGCACGTAGCAGCGTAGCACTTGCTCCCAAGTTTGGTTAGTCCGTTCCGTCTGGCCATCGGTTGCTGGATGAAAAGCTGTAGAGATGTTCAGCTTAGTACCCATAGTCTTGAACATATCTTGCCAGAATTCCGACATAAATCTTGGGTCTCGGTCAGAGATGAGTTTAGCCGGTAGGCCGAAATGACGAATAACTGAGCGATGCATAATCTCCGCCAGGCCTTCAGCAGTAACTGTCTTCGTAGTTGGCTCAACAATTACTCGCTTTGACAGTAGACATACGAAAATCACTACTGAGTCATACCCCTGGCACTCCGGAAGATCTGTGATTGAATCCAGGGATATTACCTCAAATGGTCGTGACGGTACGTCATGGGGCTGAAGTAAGCCGTATGGCTTATGCCGGGCCGCCTTAGTACGTTGACAGGTAGGGCAGCGTCGCACGTAGTTAGTGACAGTCTGTTTCATACGAGGCCACCAGTACAGTTCCACAGTACGCGCCAGTAGTCGTCGTCCTCCTGGGCGTCCAGCAGTAGGCGCGTCATGTAGTTCGTACATTGCTCGTTGTCGCAGGTCCGCCACATTTGGTACGTAAAGTCGTGAGCCGTAGGCGTACAGTAGACCATTACTGTGACGTACTAGCCAGGATGGTAAAGCCTTCCGCGATTTCAGGTACTCGTCGGAGTCATATGCGGTCCTGATTTCGTCGTAAAACTTGTTGTCCGCTTGTAGTCGCGACTCCATAGCAAATAAAACTGAATTTATTTCGCAGTCAGCCTCGTCTTCTGACCAGTTGTTCAGCAGATCTAGCTTATGTAGCGCATCCGTCAAGTCGGGTCGCCGAGAGAGGGCGTCCGCATGATTGGCAGCTCCTCGCTTGTAGACGATGTCCATATGTCGTTGGTAAGGCGCAAACACTTGCAGCCATCGTACTTGCCGCGTCGACAAATCGCGTTGGCGAAAGAAGTGCCGTAGTGTGTCATGGTCGGTGATGACCGTAAAGCCCGCCGCTCCATCAAGGTAGCATCGGAACTTGATGAGTGCATCACGAACCGCTAACAACTCTTGCTCATGTACCGGGTAGTGAACTTCGTGTTTGTTCATCTTGCGTGCATGGTACGCGACAGGTCGAAGTCCTGAGCCTTGATCTTGCAGCAGCACAGCTCCCACTGCAAATCCAGAAGCATCTGTATACAATGTGTACCGGGCGTCCGCAGATGTGTCCGGTATGCTCAGTACATGTGCTCGTACCATTGCGTCCTTTAATGCACGAAACGTTGTATCAGCACGAGGCGTCCACACAAACTCCGGTTGATTCTTCGTCAGGTCATGTAGTGGCGCCGCAATAGCCGCGAAGTTATGGATGAACTTGCGGTAATAGCCAGCAAGGCCGAGAAAACCTCGTACGTCCTTTACTGTCTTCGGCACGGGCCACTGTTGAACTGCTTCTACCTTCCGGGGGTCCATCTTGATCTGTCCTGCTTCGACGATATGGCCCAAAAACTCCACGCTAGTACTGCCGAACGAACACTTCGACATCTTGATATGCAAGTGGTGTCGTTGCAACTCCCGTAGCACCAATCTGGTGTGCTCGAGATGCTCTTCAGCTGTCTTGCTGTAGATCAGCACGTCGTCCAGGTATACCACGCAGAATTTGCCGAGATATGGGCTCAAAACACGGTTCATCATAGTCTGGAATCCAGCTGGGGCGTTTGTCAAGCCGAAAGGTAACACACAGTACTCGTAGAGTCCATAGTGTGTCCGGAACGCTGTTTTGTGGATGTCTTCCGGTTTAATTCGTACTTGATGGTAGCCTTTGTACAGGTCCAGAGTACTGAAAATAGTCGCACCATGCAATGAGTCCAATAATTCGTCGATACGAGGAAGCGGGGTCCGGTCTTTCTTCGTAAGGTCATTCAATTTACGGTAGTCCACACACATACGCAGAGTGCCGTCTTTCTTACGCACAAATAAAATTGGGGCGCCGTAGTTTGACTTGGACGGACGAATCCACCCTTTTGCCAACAATTCCTCCAGTTGTGACCGTACCTCTTGCAACTCTGCTGGTGACATACGGTACGTTCGTTCCTTGGGGGGTTCATCACTCTCCAGGTTGATCTCAAAGTCGAACTCGCGCTCCGGTGGCAGGTCAGTAGGCTCCGCGATGATGTCTGCAAACTCCATAAGGGACTCCTTGAGCTCCTCGGTCCACTCGGTCGACTGGTCCGTGCGCAGCTCAGCTACCGCATCGAACACCTCGCGTACCGCAACAGCAAACAGTTCCTCGCCGCGACTCTTCCTCAGCTCCTTCGCCATCTTAGCCGCGTCCAGGTGGTAAACCGTCGTAGGTACTGTATACTGTTCCGCTGTAGCAATGTGTTGTCCAGTCTTCCGGTGTTTGATAATTTTAGCAGTCCAGTCAATAAATGTCAGGATTAACTGTTTCCAGCCAAGGTTGTCCGAGAATAATGTCGAATTTCTCCAGGTCTGTAACTATAGCGTCCAATTTATAGTCGAAAGCTCCTACGGTAAGTACTTCGCTCCTCAGCCGTTTGGTACTGGTACTCATACTGCCGTTCGCCAGTTTTATATGGTCAGATGTAGTCATCTAGAGGTTTACAGTACATTAGCTATGTTGTACTGCGCACGACCCCCGAGGTCGGCGCACGGACTAAGGCCTGCCGGCCCGCACCAGCACTATGACCTGAGGGATCCACCCTCGGGCACAGGCACTCTCTGCTTTGCGCTCGCCTCAACCGGCTCGCGCAAGCAGTCTCGACTCTAGCAGTCGAGCAGAGTGTCAGCTTACTCTATGCCGACTCGGACCCGAGCCTCAGCCTCCCGAGACGCTACACCTTCCCCACCCCGCGACAGCAGGATGCCCCCTCGCCCTGTACCGGAAGACGCCTTAGCGGACGACGCCCCGGGCGGCGCCACGGCGGCATCTGTCGCGGAATTGGAGAAACGCCTGACGGCCCAAGCGGAAGCCCTGGAGAAGCGGCTGGCCGGGCAGTTTGAGGCTGCTACGGCTGCCTTGCTCGCTCGACTCGCCCCCCCCACTAACCCGCTTCCTCCCGAAGGTACCCAGCCAGCCAACCCCGCGGGCACGCCTGCGCCCGAGGGTGGTGAGCAAGGAGCGCGAGAGCCCCTTCCTGCTGAGCTAGACGCACCCGACAACGAGCTCGAGTACGTCGACTTTGCCTACTACGGCCGAGTCATCCCCCCCGGTCTGGAGCGCCCCCCGCGCGACGTCGACGAGCCCCGCTTGTGGACCCTGACCGACGACACCGCCCGCGCCCTCGCGGATAAGCGGAGTCAGGCAGCGTACGACGAATACCTGCACCTAGGCTGCTATGCCTTCTTCAGTAGCTGCGCCAACGAGGCGATGCGCTGCGCTCTGGAGTCGCTTTCGACCGAGTCTGCTACGCCGGCAGGCAAGGCTGCGGCCCTTGCCGAGCTCCGCGCCTGCTACCGCACCCACCTGGCGACGGAGGAGGCCACCCGTTCCCGGTTGGGCTACCTCCAGCTCGCCAAGAATGGACCAACGGCTACAGAGGCGGACCGTGTTTTCGCCGAGCTCGCCCACGCAAAGTTCTGCACCCCACGGCGCATCGCCGTGTCCGGGCAACTCGACCAACTCCGCCGAGCGTTCGACGACAAGACCCTCGAGATCAGCCTTTCCGCAGCGGGCAAGGCCCGTGCCGCGGCCGCGTTCGCCAAGGCTACCCCCGACAAGCCCGCCCCCACGGAGTCCGCCGAGAGGCGCAAGCAACGCGAGCAAGCCGCTGCGGCACGGAAGGCCGCAGCGACAGCCGCAGCGTCCGACAAGGCCAAGGCGAAGGTCACCAAGTGACGGTGTGGCCCGCCGCGCCGACTCCTGTACGCCTACCTCCCTCTACATGCGACACCGCGTGCGGAGAAGATGGCGAGACTGGGAAAGCATCGGCGCGAGCGGGCAAGTCTTGAGTTGGATCCGCCAAGGGGTCCGGATACGCTTCAAGAACGGGCGACGCCCTCGCCCCTACAACCACGGCGTCTCTATGCGCGACGCCACTCAGGCACAACTGGATTTCATGGCTACAGAACTGCCCCGCTTCGAGGCGATTGGCGCGTGGGAGCGAGGACACTGCAACAAGTGGGTATCCAGAATGTTTCTAGTCCCCAAACCCGGCACCAACAAATGGCGCCTCATCATCGACCTACGGGAGCTCAACAAGTGGTGCAAGACTTTCACGATGTCCTACGAAACGCTCAAGCACCTGCGGCACCTGGCGCGCGCGGGAGATTGGTTCGTGTCGATGGACCTGGCCGATGGCTACTACGCCCTTGGGATTCGAGAGGAGGACCGCGACTTCTTTACCGTGAACTACCGAGGGGAGCTGTGGCGACTTGCGTGCCTACCGATGGGTTGGACAGGCTCGTCGTACTACTTCTGCAAATTGACGGCGGCCTTTACGGACTACCTGCGGACGCCTCTGAAGCGGCGCGACCCAGCGTTGCCTCCCACGGCCCCGTCCAAGCCTACTCGCCGTTTCCTGCGCAACACTCGCTGGCGGGGCGAGCGGCTCCTACCCTATATGGACGACTTCCTTTTCCTCGCGGACTCCCGCGAGGCAGCCCTGGAGCTACGCGTCAGGTTAAGCACCTTGCTGGACCGCCTGGGCCTACTGCGCAACCCCAACAAGGGAGTCTGGGAGCCCACCCAGGTCGGCCCTCACCTGGGCCTGATCATCGACCTGAAGCGCGGCGAGTTCCGCGCCCCCGAGGAGAAGCTCGTCACTCTAGCCAAGGCCGCCCGTTCGCTCCTTGGCCGCGCAGCCTCCAACAAGCGCTGGCTCCCAGCTCGGCAGCTGGCGTCCTTTGCGGGCAAGGCGCAGTTCCTGTACTTGGCAGTTACGCCGGCCCGTTTCTTTTTGCGGGAGCTGCACTGCGTCCTCGCCACCCGGCAGGGCTGGGGCGGGCGCGTCAAGATGACAAACCAGCTGCGCCGCGACCTAGAGTGGTGGACCAAGGTACCTGCGCAGCACAACGGTCGCTCTATGTACAAGCCTGTGGAGACCGCGTATCTGCACGCGGACTCCAGCTCGTACGGATGGGGGGCTGTGCTCAACAACAACAGCGCTTACCAGGCGCGCGGCTTCTGGTACGAGGACGACCGCTCGCGTCACATCACGTGGAAGGAGCTTCGCGCGGTACGTCACGCGGTCGAATCGTTCCTGCCCCAGCTCCGAGGACGGCGCGTCTTACTGCACGAGGACAACACGGCCGTAGTGGCAGCGCTGACCAACCTTACCTCTCGGTCGCCCGTCATGATGGAGGAGCTCCGCAAGCTGTGGCACCTCCTGGATATCCACGACATCTCCATCAGGCCCCGGTACATCCAGTCTGCAGCCAACGTTTGGGCGGACCGACTCAGCAGGGAGCTGGACGACTCCGACTGGCAGCTCAATCCGCGGATATTCGCGTACCTGCAGCGCTTGTGGGGTCCGCACACCGTCGACAGATTTGCGTCGATGGAAAATACGCAACTTCCACGGTACAATTCCCGCTGGCGCGACCCGCATTGCGAAGCGGTGGATTCTCTCCATTTGCCGGACGAGTTCTGGCGCAGGGAGCACAATTATTGCAATCCTCCGTGGGGTTTGTTGGACGATTTGGCGGACAAACTGCGACAGTCGGGCGCGGCCGCCACGGTCATCGCACCGCACTGGCCAGGACGGCGTTGGTACCAGCTGCTGCAAGACCTCGCCACCGAGACGATTGTCTACCCGCCTACCCGCGACCTCTTCTTTCCTGGGCGGCGGGGAACGCGCGCGGGGGTCGGACTGCCCGGCTGGAGCGTCGTGGCTTTTCGGCTGCCACGCCGGCATGGCTGCACCTCCGCCGTGGGTCGCTAGGCCGGGCTATGACCGTACAGCCGTCGCTGCAGTACGGTGTGCAGTACGGTGTGCAGTACGGTGTGCAGTACGGTGTGCAGTACGGTGTGCAATACCCGGGCCGCCTGTCCCACACTCGACGCGCGCGCTACCGGCTTGCGGCGCGCGCCGGCTCGGAGGCGCCCTGGTCGGCATCAATGGCGGCCGAGCTCCGGTCCTTGTTGGGGACCGACGACGTTGGTCAAGCGGCGCTCGGGTTGCTTACGGGTTCGCTGGCGGCCGGCACCTACCGCAACTACGACAGCGGCATGCGCTCTTTCGCTACTTTCTGCGAGCAGGAAGGCTTACGCCCGCTGCAGGCTACTACCAGCACAATCGTCCGCTACACTGCCTGGCTAGGCATGCAAGGTACCGTCGGCGCGGAGTCCCTTCAACAGTACTACTCGTCCATCAACAAGTACTTCCGCGACCATCAGCGCCAGCCTATCGCCCTCGGCGAAATGGTAGCCGACGCGCGCCGCGGCCTGGCTATCCAGCAAGAGCGTCTTGCGGCGGAAGACGTCCGCGTCGCCCTACCTGCGCCCGTGGCGGCTGGCATCCTGAACACCGCGATTGGATTTCGGCAGACATTGGTGTGGGAACCCGCTAATATTGCGGACATCCGCGCTTTCAGAGCCGCGCTCGCGACGATTACGGCGTACGTCTTCCTGTGCCGCGCGGAGTCCGGCATTAGCTGCGAGACCGGTGATTTAGTGGTCGACCGGCCGTCCGGCAGCATTCTACTGTACGTCCGCAAACATAAAGGCGACCAGCGTACGAGGGTTTCCGCTAAAATAAGCCCCTGATAAATCTGCCCATCGCCGCCGTTCCGGACTTCGCTGACCTGCTGGACTGGTACACCGTCAGTCGCGACGCCTACTGCCGCCGTTTCTACGGCGCCAGCCCGCCGCCCAAGTTCTGGAGCATCTCCCCGCTGGAGTCTTCCGCCACTTGGTCGTTTTCAGCCACTCTTACCGAGTGGTTGCGGGAAGCCTACCTGGCGGCAGGCGCCCGACCTCCCACTGGTTTCAAGTGGACATCGCACAGTTTACGCAAAGGTGCCGCTTCCGCAGCAAGCTGCGTCGGCGTCCCCTTGCCGGCCATCAAACACATGGGCGACTGGTCGAAGAACAGCGAGGTGGTCACCGGGAAGTACATCGACCCGACCATGCGCCCGACTCCTGCGGCATGGAGGTTCTTCGGTTGGCTCGTCCCCGTCCGGCCGCCGGCCTAAGCTTCCTGTGCTAGCCTTTGGCTTTCGTCTCTGGCAAACAGTGCCTCCTTGGGTAAATGGTCAGATGTAGTCATCTAGAGGTTTACAGTACATTAGCTATGTTGTACTGCGCACGACCCCCGAGGTCGGCGCACGGACTAAGGCCTGCCGGCCCGCACCAGCACTATGACCTGAGGGATCCACCCTCGGGCACAGGCACTCTCTGCTTTGCGCTCGCCTCAACCGGCTCGCGCACCCACCCACCCTCAGCCATCTTTTGCGCTAGGAGACACCCAGGCCAGACCTGTGGTTCTTGTCTTAGCCTTCGATGTAAGCGAGCTGACATTCTTTGGCAAACAGTGCCTCCTTGGGTAAACGGTGTTTTCCTCCGGATACTGTAGGGCACTGATGCAATTGCACCCATTCGGTACTCGCAAAATTTTCGGTTGCACCAGAGTCCACCAGTATTTTACAGTGTCGTCCTCGCAATTCGCCAGTAATAGTCAGCAGTCGGGTACCACTCGGTGAAGATACGTTGCACAAACGCGATGTGGAGTCTTCGCCAGGTAGTCGGACGTTACGGTTGACATATTCATCAATTTGTTCGCCGAAGCTTTCGTACCGTAGTGGGTAGCGTACTGTCTCCGTCTCCAGATAACCCGTACTTCGTGCCTCCAATAATTTCTTCCAGGTTGTCCATAGTGCACGGTTCAAAGGGGTCTTCGTAGGTACAGTATTACACACCGGTTCCCCGGGTACTCGCTAAATGAAATCCTCCCGGGCTATAGAAGCTATGCATAGCGGGGTCACAATCCTGAGATGCAGGTACCGAAAAGAGCACGAGAAATAATTAGTATCCGGTTGATACTAAGCGGCGCTTCGCGCCGGGGATTTGTGGAGGTGCCCCTACCTCTTGGGTTGAGCGTGGTGCGGGATGCGGGCCGCTTTTAGCCGGCTTGCAGTGTCGATCTTGTAATACTGTTGTTTCCGGGTAATAATGCTTTTATTATCGTTAGATTTGTCAGTAATTTATTTTTCAAAAGAGACGTATTATTTTGTAAACCAGATTGAATCTGCAAGCCGCGTAAAAGCGGGCCGCTGACCACTGGTGTGCATTACAAAAAGGCCGGTACCCAACCCACCGCTAAAAGTTGTATTACCCCCCCCCCCCCCCCCCCCCCCAAAAAGCAGCACTACAAGATCAGCAATACAGTACAAGCCGCCCACAGGCGGCCCGCATCCCGCACGAGGCCGCGCAGGTCGGGCCGGTGGTCAGGTCTACGGGGCGGGCACGGCGCGAATCGCCACGCCCGCCGCCTGTACCGGCACCGGACGCCGGACGCCGCCGCTCGACCGTCGCCCGTCCGTCGACGGACGCCGGGCCCCGGGTCGGCGGACTGCCCCCGCACCGCGGCGACCCCTTTTTACAGCACCATGTTACAGCATATCCTCGGACCACTGTATAAACAGAGAGGGCGCGTCTCGCTTGATGCTGATTCAGCAATAAAAACGCGCTGCGGTACCGCGTTATTTTGGCGTTTTAGACGAATACATGACGTGCCTGAGCTAGAATACACGCGCATCCATTCAGAATCTTGCCGTCTTCGGAGGTGTGCCTAGAAATCAAACGAGCACAGATCGAACGTATGACGGTTCATACGCGAAGACGCAGCACAGGAGGACGGACGGACGGACGCCTAAAAATCCGTGATAAAACCGTATTGCGACCGGTATCGATTCTCTCGTATTCCAGGATATTTCGGACGCGGCTCTCCTTTTCCTCCGCTCAACCCAAGAGGTAGGGGAATAGTCAAATATACCGTCATTTGATCAAAACTCAGAGCCCACGTGACCACCCGTCTCGCCAACCCATCCCGCCCCACGGATGCCAATCGGACACACCGGCCGGCACCATCACGCGCATATCGCGTTAGCAGCGCCCTAACGTAGGCTTGTGGTGGCCTTCAGGTGCCTCGTCTTGTGTGTCGCGGGCAGGGATGGGGCTGACGGAGGGATGATGAGGGAGGAGCGCGAGCGGTCACATGCTAATTATACGCACGTAGCGCGTGCCACGTAGCCAAAAAGCGTTGCCAGCTACACATCTCGGATTGGAGACCCGTTTGCGGTCTTCAGAAACGAGTACCTACGCGAACCGGTGTGTACGACGAACGCGATACAGGTATACGGGACACCGGTTGTCTCCCGTCCGCTGAGTGCCGAGGTACCGTAGATTGCTCTCCTGTACCCGGTACCCAGTTTGCTCGAGTAATCGTCGTACTGCTGTTGTCTCCGGCGTCGCGTCCGTGTCGCCGCGCTTGCCTTCCGGAAACCAAATCAGTCCGCTGTCTTCTACAGTCAGAAGCACTCGTCTTCCATCGGTTACTAGAACCTTCGAGTGCGTCCACTCAGGCTTCGGTGGGGTTCTCAGGTGCTGCGGTAGAAACCGTACGCCGGCGCCATCGTCAGCGTAGATCTGTGTTGCCCATCGAGTGGGGCCAACATCTTGTCTCGCACCTTCTATGCCATCGTTCGTTGGGCACGTAAACACAGAAGTCTCCGCTGGCAACTCATCCACCAGACGAAAATTTCTAAGTAGTCGAAACCACGGCTTACGCGACCATTTTGGGACCACAATAATTGCTCGTAGATGCGGATGCAATAACTTCTGTCGAAGGTAGTGGCCCAAAAATTCTTCAATTCGGTCATACGGGGCATTTAGCCAAATACGCCGATATTCTCCGAGATCCTGTTCCTGAAATGGGCCGTCATTATCGCAAGCTCCGTCCAGGTCGCAGGGTCCGTATTTCTTCGTGTACTCGTGAAATAATTCGCGATGTACCATCCAGTCGCTGAAATCCTTGTGGAGGAAATCAGGCCTCAGTGTCGTTCGAGGATACGAGGGCTGTACTTCTGTAGTCTCGCGAGCCGTTTTAGGGGACAGTCCTTCACCCTGTCGCGCGCCGCGCGCGGCCGACTCACGTCTTAGTTTCCCGGCCGGGTCTTTCTGGGTCGATACTCGGAAATCTTCTTCTTCTTGCTCGGGCACGCGGACGCAACATGACCTTTCGCCCTGCAGATAAAGCAGCGTCCCTCCTTCTTAAATCTCTCAAACTCCTCCTCGGTCAATCGCCGCGCCATCAACAGGTCGTCTTCTTGTTCTGTAGCCTCACCCTCAGCACTGCTGTAGTACTGCTCGTCGTCGTCGCCATCGTCGTCCATGATGTTTAGGCGCTCGCGACGGATCTCGCGGTGCACATCTGTCTCCCGCTCTGCAGCTTCAACAGCCAGGGCTGCTTGTACAGCTTCTGCCAGGGTCTTAGGGTTTTTCAGGGCAACTTCCTTTCGAATATGGGGTTTCAGTCCACGCTGGAAGTCATGTACATTATCTTCCTCGTGACGATGTGGTAACTCCAGTAGTTGCTCGCGGAAATAATTCGCGTACTTCTGTACTGTAGTCCGCTGTGTCGCGCGATCCAGATTGATACGAGCTTGCTTCGCCGGTGTACGTCCACAGAATTCGGTGATTAGTGCCGCCTCCATGTGCGTAATACCGGTAAAACCGCCGCCAATTTCGTCGTGCGTACTCGCCACTTGCGCATACCACCACTTGGATACGGGTCCGTGAAAATAGCCAGATGCCCAATACACGCTACGAGGTTCCTCCGGGTTTACGTTGTGACATTTCAGGTAACCCCGTGCATGACGAAACCAGTTCCGTAGCTCGTCGATATTCGTAGTCGATAGCTTCTCGATCTTCGCTGGTTTCACATCGCTCGGCATGAGCCCAGGCATGTCGCTGGTCCGGGCAGAACGAAGCTGGTCTCGCATCTGCTGCTCTACAACTCGGCTCCGGTTCACTCGGTCGTCGAAATGACTGAAGCCTTGTCGCACGTACTCGTCCAAGCGGCGAATCTCCGCCATTGCCGCCGTTGTAGTTTGCGCTACATCTTGCATCTTCGCTTGCTCCGTCGACATAGTCTCGACTCGGTCGGCTAGTCGTTGAAGCATGCTCATCATGGTTGCGAGGGTCGGTTGCGTGCCCTCTTGACCTCCTTCGAGCGGAATCGGCTGTGCTTCGCCGGCAGTGGCCGCTACCGGAAAGCTTCCGCTGTCCTCAGGTGGTGTCTCTCCTGGTGTAGCCATCTTTACGTCGCTTACCGCTGTCTAAGCTCCGAAACCAAGTGTTAGGCTCTAGCTTAAGCATGTTCTTTAGGCCCTTTAGGATGCAGCGGAAGGATTTAGAAAGTATGGCCAATCTCTTCTGGTTACAGGGGTTCCTGGGTTATAGTTCTGTCTCTGAATTCTACCTAGTAGACTTGTCCGAGGCGGTATTTATACCCACCGAGGTCATAGTCATACCTGTGCTATGTTAGCCGGGTGTCATGGGATACCCGTGCTGTGTTAGCCACGTAAGGCTTGAGTCAGAGAACTCTAGAGAATTCCAGAACAGTCTTCGGCCTTATACTACTAATATTTACGCCCGCAATACTAATATGTACAGCGACTCCGCGGATGCGTAGTCGTACTACCTTTGCGGGGGGTAATACCTGCTAGTATAGCAGAACATTATGGCTAAAGGGAAATGGAGTATAACACGCACGCTCCAATGGCGCGCGTGAAGGACGAACGAGGAAGTGGAGGTCGGGGCCGCGGTACCTCAGCTAGACGCCGGGGGAGGGGGAAAGGGACTAGTGTCGCTTCCGCGCCATTCCGCGCACCCGCGCCCGCCCGGGCAGCCGCACCGCCAGCCGCCGAACCGACTCCACTCGCGCCCCAGCCGATACCCCCCCCCCCCCCCCCCCCCCCCGCCTCCGCTTCTGACGAGGCCCCGCTTAAGCATGGACGCGAGTATGCCTTGGTTGAGGCGACTGGCGAGGACAACAACGGGCGCCAGGACGTTTGCGAAAAAAGCCTGCCGCTAGGCGACAGCGGCGGCTTCCGTGCGGCTGAGCGCCACCGTTGCAGCCTTGGACTGACCCGGCATGTTCTCTGCTGGGTGAAAAGAGGGGTGCCGCCGTCATTGGGTTTGCTTACGCGAGGCTGCGGGTGTGGCTAATAAGGGAGCCCAACGCGAGCGGGATGGGCGGCCGCCGGGAGCTGGCGTTCGCAAGATCCCCCACGCGAGTGGTGGCGGGAGGCCGGTACACCATCCCGCAGTAGATCCAGATGAGCCGTCCGATGGAGTGGGCGCCCTTTGAAACGCGTTGACCTCCGTCCATTTCGCCCACCGGAAATGTACGTTCCCGCGCAGTCAATTCCCCTACCTCTTGGGTTGAGCGGAGGAAAAGGAGAGCCGCGTCCGAAATCGCCTGGAATACGAGAGAATCGATACCGGTTGCAATACGGTTTTATCACGGATTTTTAGGCGTCCGTCCTCCGTCCGTCCTCCTGTGCTGCGTCTTCGTGAATGAACCGTCATACGTTCGATCTTTGCTCGTTTGATTTCTAGGCACTGGTCCGTGTACGGCAAGATTCTGAATGGATGCGCGTGTATTCTAGCCCAGGTACGTCATATATTCGTCTAAAACGCCAAAATAACGCGGTACCGCAGCGCGTTTTTACTGCTGAATCAGCAAGCGAGACTCGCCCTCTTTTTGCCGCTTAGTATTTATACAGCGACTATATACACGGTGGTCCGAGGATATGTTGCTGTAACATGATGGTGTAAAAAGGGGTCGCCGCGGTGCGGGGGCAGTCCGCCGACCCGGGGCCCGGCGTCCGTCGACGGACGGGCGACGGTCGAACGACGGCCTCCGGCGTCCGGTGCCGGTACAGGCGGCGGGCGTGGCGATTCGCGCCGTGCCCGCCCCGTAGACCTGACGACCGGCCCGACCTGCGCGGCCTCGTGCGGGATGCGGGCCGCCTGTAGGCGGCTTGTACTGTATTGCTGCTGATCTTGTAGTGCTGCTTTTTTTTTTTTTGGGTAATACAACTTTTAGCGGTGGGTTGGGTACCGGCCTTTTTGTAATGCACACCAGTAGTCAGCGGCCCGCTTTTACGCGGCTTGCAGATTTAATCTGGTTTACAAAATAATACGTCTCTTTTGAAAAATAAATTACTGACAAATCTAACGCTAAAAGCATTATTACCCGGAAACAACAGTATTACAAGATCAACACTGCAAGCCGGCTAAAAGCGGCCCGCATCCCGCACCACGCTCAACCCAAGAGGTAGGGGCACCTCCACAAATCCCCGGCGCGAAGCGCCGCTTAGTAAGGAATGAATAAGCTCTTATTCCTTATCGCGTGTCACGGGGGGCCCGCGGACCCCCCTGCGTGACACCCAACCAGGAATAAGGGCTTATTCATCCTTATTCATTCCTTATTCAATTACACTGGTGCTACGCCGCTTATTGCTTATTGCCTTCGCGTTATGAACTTTTCATCGCGACCGTGCGATCACTGTAACGGTATATCGTACGGCCGGTAGTCGCTAAATGAATAAGGAATGAATAAGGATGAATAAGCCCTTATTCCTTATTGGGTGTCACGCAGGGGGGTCCGCGGGCCCCCCGTGACACGCAATAAGGAATAAGGGCTTATTCTTTCCTTATTGCCTGCGCGGGAACGTACATTTCCGGTGGGCGAAATGGACGGCGGTCAACGCGTTTCAGAGGGCGCCCACTCCATCGGACGGCTCATCTGGATCTACTGTGGGGTGGCGTACCGGCCTCCCGCCACCACTCGCGTGGGGATCTTGCGAACGCCAGCTCCCGGCGGCCGCCCATCCCTTCTGCGCAGCGGCGGCGTTACCTCCCGTCAGCCACACCCGCAACCTCGCGTAAGCAAACCCAAGGACGTACGGCACGCAGCACCTCCATTTTCACCCAGCAAAGAACACCCCGACTCGGTCCGGGGCTGCAATGGTGGCGTTCAGTCGCACGGAAGCCGCCGCTGTCGCCGAGCGGCGGGCTTTTTTCGTGAACGTCCTGGCGCCCGTTGCTGAGGAATTGGCAACTGCCGAGGGGTGGTCTATTGTTTCAGCAGGTGTCGTGGCCTCGCCAGAAGCGCGCGGGGGGATGGGTGGGGTCGGCTGGGGCGCGAGTGGAGTCGGTTCAGCAGGTGGGGTTGCGGCCGCCCGCGCGGGCGCGGGGGCGCGGAATGGCGCGGAAGCAACACTAGTACCTTTCCCCCTCCCCCGGCCTCTAGCTGAGGTACCGCGCACCCGACCTCCACCTCCTCGTTCGTCCTTCCCGCGCGCCATTGGAGCGTGCCGCGGCGGTGTTAGTCTGGCCGGCAAAGCGAGAATGCAATGCGCATTGCCACGCCGTAAGCTTTTACAGGTAGCCGCGACCGTTACAACGACCGTTGGTGAATAAGTGAGAGCAATAAGCAAAAGCCTCCAAATCCGGCATAGCACTGTAACCGGTTTCCGCTTATCCATTAACGAAAAAATCCTCGTACGAATAAGCAATAAGCGGCGTATCACCAGCGTTAGCGACTACCGGCCGTAAGATATACCGTTACGGTAATCGCACGGTCGCGAGGAAAAGTTCATATCGCGAAGGCAATAAGCTATAAGCGGCGTAGCACCACCATAATAGGAAGCAGGTAAGGATTAATCAATCCGAATACAGGTTTAGTACTAGCAATAAGGAGGAATGCGACTAATTTGGATCAGACACGACTTGGACCGAAAATCCACTTAACCTGCTATTTCTTTGGCCACGCAGATCCAGGACGTCATGGGTCACTACGAGCGGAAAGTACAGCTCTTTGGCTGTCCGTAGAGCCCGGACCCGGTTGATATGGTGCCCGGGAAGGGTCGGAGCCGGGGCAGCGAATGTTGGTCGGTCGCTGCGATTTTTAAAATATGAAGCGCTTCTCAAAGTCAACAGCCGAGCCACTCACAGCCCAATTGTCGCGCCGACGGGACACAGAACCCATTCCAAGGGGCAGGCAGCCCACGGGGGGCCAAGTCGTTGCTCTGAGGTGCCGGTCGGTGGCGGAGCTCGAGTGCTATCGCTGGTCGTCGGCACCGTACGCAGATCGGTTGATCCCGTCGCCCACAGTCGTTTTTAAAACTCCGGACCAGCCGCACTGCCACCCATGGCTCGACTACTTGGACCCACCGCTGTCGCCGGCAACTCGACCTTCACCATCATGGCGTGCCAGTCACTGTTCCTGCTGGCCCTGCTCGCCCCAATGTTGTTCATCGCATTAGTGAAGGCGAAGGCCACTCTGGACGCCCTTTCCGAGCGGGGGTGCTACAAGCAGTGGGACGAGTACAACATGGAGGCTGCGCTACAAGACCTTGCGGAACAGTGCCACGTCAAGTCAGTGGGGGTCAAACCGAACATACGCGAGACTGCAAGACAGTGGGGAGTGCCCTACACCACTCTGAATCGTTTCTTTCACAATCATAGTGTGTTCGACTCTGGCGTTGTGGTTGGCGGCAAGCCAGTGTTCACCAAAGCGCCATAGCAAGAAATCGTTAATGAGATTTTGGACTACCATGCCCGGGGTATGGCACTTAACCACCATCAGGTCAAGTGGCTTGTAATGGAGTGCATCAGGCGAGTACCCGGTCTCAACAAGTCTACCACTGCAAAGAAATGGCTCGCAAACGGTAACCCCAGCTATGGTTGGTATCGCCGTTTCCTGCACCGCCACTGTGACCAGATCCGCGACCGGGTGGTTGAGAACCTCGACCCAAAGCGGTGGGATGTGAAGGAGGAGCAGGTCAAAAGCCAATACGACATCCTGGCTGATCTCTACAAGAAGTACCCTGACCTGCCTGCCAACAACATCGCGAACCTGGATGAAACTAACTTGACTCCTGAACGTCGCAAGAGCAAGGTCCTGGCAGCAAAAGGGGCGCGGCGGACGCACACGCTCATCAACGACCAACGCTTCAGCATGACGATACTGCCATGCGTCTTTGCCAATGGAGAGTACATGCCGCCTCATTTCGTGGTGCCTGGGAAGATTCGCCCTGAGTGGTGGACAAAGGACAAGGAGCTGAAGCAGATCATGAAGACAGGTGTTTTTAAACACGCGACATTATCTGTCTAGGAGAATGGTTGGATGAACACCCTATTGTTCAAGGCATGGTTCCAGGAGAAGTTTCTGCTCACACAGCTTCTCGCCATAGCGCTGAGACTCCAGTCATCCTGATCCTCGACAACTTCGCTGGGCACATTCATCCTTCCATCCTGCGCATTGCGCGTGACAACAACGTCATCATGATTGGTCTACCTCCGCACAGCATGCAAATCACGCAACCCCTGGACATCGGCATCATGAAGCCGCTAAAGGATGCATGGCTCAAGGTACGCACCTACTGGCATTTTATCACGTTGATACATCACTTGCTGGCGGCTGAATTGCGTGCATGTGCTGCAGGATATCAGCAATAACCGAGTCAGGAACTTCTGGGACAAGCACACAGAAAGAGATGTCATTAGGATGCTGGTGGAGCCTAACGAGACACTCGGTGTCCTCAAGCATGCCACAGCATCGCACGGAACCGTCTACCACAGCCCATGGACATTCGCGCTCACGGAGCGCAACATCATGTCTGCGTTCCGTGACTCAGGAATCTTACCTTTTGACTTTGAGCGTGTGCGAGGCTTAATCTACGACTTCAATTTGAAGCACCGCAAGAGCCAGTCCCGTGATGTCGCCGCCCGCGACGCCGCTGTGCTGGACGTGCCGCCGTCTGCAACCGAGGCTGCTGCCCTCCTCCTCGGCATGCAGGATGACGTCCAGCCTGCCCCACGCCAGCAAGATCCTGAGATCTTGGAGATGCAGCGGGAATTGATAGAGCTGGAGAGGAAGCTCGAGCAAAAGAAGCGCAACCTTGATGCTGCACTTGCCTTTCAGGGCGAGGATAGCTACAAGCACAGCATCAGCTCGATGTTCGCCAGCGCTCCACCACCGCCGAAGCGGCAGACTCGGACTCTGGCCAGCGGCCGCACCGAGGCCTGTGTATTGACACAGAATGTGGAGATCGAGATCCGCGAGGCAGCTATCCGCCTCAAAGCTGAGAAGGGAGCGCTCAAGCAGACGATCAAGATCCTCGACGAAGTGATCTTCGACGAGGAAGACGACGAGGCAGAATGCGTGTCCGCCGACCCCACTGTCGCCACCGAGCAGGCCAAGGACGCACTGGCAGCCTGCAGGCGTCACGCAGACGCAGCGAGGCTCAGCGCCGAGGCAGCACAGGCGTCGGCAGCCACTGCCAACGAGCGTGCAGCTCAACGGGCCGAGTCCGCACCTGCACCGTCCCAGGCGCCACCAGTGACCCCGGCTGCTGACCCCGTAACTCTTCCCATGGCACTAGATCCCCGCGCCCTGACGTCGTTAGCGGCTTACGTTGGCCATATTCAGGGTCTTGGGGGTGCGCCGTAGCCAGCAGCGGGTGTGTGACGCCGCTTGGGCGGCGTAAGGGCAGAGGGTGGGTGAGCGTGTTGGCACATCGGGGCGCCGCGCGCGGCTGATCCAAATGATGAAAAAAAAAAACGATTTCGGCTTTTATTCTGACCACCCACGCTGCCACCAGCTGCCCTGCTGCCTACGGTTGGAATCAGCGCAAATCCACCTCTACACCAAATCCAGGACTACAGCTAAACTGCCACCAGCTCCCTGAAACCAAAATGTTATACTTTTTTTTCGCCCCCGGGACAGGACTGGCACCAGTGAAACCCTTGCAGCGTCTCTACGACGGCCGTTTTGGCAGCAATCCAGTTACGGAAAGCCCTGGGTAGGCGACGCTCCGTTATAGTCATCAAGCAAATTGCCGAAGCATTTCGCAAGACTAATTGAAGACCTCAGACGGAATTTCCAACACTGTTGTATCACCGTCTAAAACAGTGCCATCAAAATACCCGGCACTGACCACTAAAGGTCCGCCCGTTTGGGCGTCGGCCCATTCGAGTAATGCGAGTTATACTAATCCTTACAGCTAAACTTGGCCCCTGAAGTGATCCGAACAGAAACGGTTAAAACCTGTGCCCAAACCAGCCAGACGAATGCCAGGTTTTCGGTCCAAACTGCGTCAATGCTCTTTATGTCCTCCGCCGCCGCGGCGAGCCGACGCCTACCCGGTGGCGCGCATAGCGTCGTCATCACGATAGTTTATCCCGGGACAGGAGCGAGCTCAGCCGACCCGACGTTATACTCCCCGCACCGCCCCCGCACGGCCAGCTCACGCAAAAGGGGCAGCAAGTGCTCACCTTAACGCCCCCTCCTTCATTACGAAGGCACGAAACCGTGGCGGTACTGCACGGGGCGCGCGCATTGGGCTTCGAGAGAGAACTTCGTGCCCCCGCGCTGGCGCGCGGCGAAGCCCGGCTGGGAGAGGCCTGGACGGCGCCGGTCGTCCGATAGACACCAGTGACAGCTACGTCCTGTGCCAGGTGCACGCCCGCCCCCTTAAACTCCCGCTCGACCACGTTGCCGGGGCGGGCATATCGCTGGGAATCCGTAGCCCGTGCAGCTCCATGTGCACGGAATATTTGGGGCGCCAGACTCGCGGAAGGATTAGCACCCGCTCGAGGACAACGGCGATAGTAGCGGTCCAGGCGCCGGCGCGAGGACACCGGGCGATGTGGCGATCCATTGCTTCTCGGACGCGCCCCGGGATAGGTCGCAGTGTGGACAGATGTCCTCGGGCCTAAGCGCACCGGCGCCGAGAAATGCGACGCCACTGCACTTACGCAAGGCACTGCGGTAGTCGCATGCGTCCGCGGTATAGGCAGCGGGATTGACGGGTAGACAAGCGACGCTCCCGTGGCCGGACTGGGAACGCAAGCGGATCCGCTCAGTCGTATTGGCTTGTGCGGAGACGTTGAAATACGCGCGCCAGCGGCGCGTGTGGGCGAGAGTGGCTGCGACCTGGGCTAGTTATATGGGGTTCTTGATATCGGAGCGCAGGCGGGGGAGTTACCCCGATACCCGAGTGTGAGGCGCGGGGGTGCTCAGTAGTACGTACCGAGTATCGGCACCCAGTATACTCGTACGATTTACCTACAGATATCGTAACGACGCGCACACGTCTTGAGTCCACCGCGCTCTGAGCGGCTTGGCTTCAGGTCCGTGCAGCTCTTTGTGGAACCGGGCCATCTCGTGGAGGAGAGCTTTCCGCACATGCGCTTGTACCGGCATGACTAGTGGTATGAACACGCGTGTGAATTGTAGATTCTCGCACGCTGCTGACTCACTTTTTCGCATGCGCAGTAGGCACGAGGTAGCGCGCCTGCGCGCACCATAGCCATCGCGTAATACAGGTAGACGAAGTGTGGCGCACGCCCTACTACTGTTATGCTTCACCAGCTACAGGGCAAGAACAGTACCAACAAAAAATACAGGTCTATTGAACCCCTAACTGTGCTGCCTGCCTGCCTGGGTGAGCAGCCGGCATATGCTGCAGCGTCTGCGAAGTACACAGACAGACTGGGGCACTGGAGGCGGCAAGCAACGCCAACATGGGGTATGTAAGCGCTGGGGACAGGCGTGCTTGGAGACGAATCGCCGAAGCTTTTGACACAGTGCGGAACCCCAGCAAGGGTTTCCTGGCTCAATGGCGTGCGTTTACGCTGGGGTCAGCGGCGGGACCGGCCAAAGACGACCTTGCGGAGCTCCGTAACTTTGCCGACGCGGTGAAGAAAGCTGTGATGGAGGTCAGCGGTGCCCGAGGAAAGGAGTTTAAGAAGCGGGAGGATAAACTGAAGGGGGCTGAGAAAGAGTACGGGAAAAGTCGCAAAAAGGTGCAGATGCCAAGCGCAAGTGGCAGCTTAGGCCCCTGCAGTGGACAAGAAGTGGCGCTAGCCACATACCCATCACAATGCAACCCCGTTGAATACTGTCTTTGGAGGGTACAGTCACAGCTTGTGCACACGTATATGGGATGGGTACACCCGCTGCATCCCTACATGCCATGCAAAGAACACCCCATAGCAGTCCTGAATTTAAAATGTAGGCTCCAATGTAGGAATGCCCCCCCCCCCCCCCCCCCCCCCCAAAAAAAACACACACCGGTGCAATATTGCAATTATGTCTTGGCGAAACCAGTTTATACCCTCCAGGCGCCTCCACAGCCAGGGCATAGTAGAATCAAAGAGTATTCGGGAACAACATGAACTGTATATTTGCCAATCATACAGCAACCATTTAGACAGATACGCTTCTGAGGACAGCGGGCTGGACCCCATACTTGACATCAAGTCATCACTTATCAGCCAGCTTCACTGACACATCAGGAAAATGTAGGTCATCATTGTGTTTGTTTTCTGCCATATAGAAGTCTGGCATTGATTGAGCGTTCAGGATCCCCTGTGGCGCGAACTGGAACAAAGGTTGCAGTGTTGTTGAAAATGTTGTTGAAAATGGATTTCGATGCGCATTGGCTGAGAAGCGGTCTGCTAGATTTTGGGTCCTGTGATGCACATGCTATGTCAGCGGTTGGTCATCTGCATTGGACTTCCACCATTGATACTTTTACGACTCGTGATCTGGCCATGTTTGGTGTCGACCTCCCAGGTGGAAGAAGCCAAGAACGCAATCAACAAGATCACCAGACAGTTGAAAAAGGAAGAAGCACAAAAGGCGGCCAATGAGAAGAGCTCCAACACAGGCACGTGCAGTGTCGAGCAGCTAGTGCTCAAGGAAAAGGAGGCAGGAGATGAGCTGCACCAGGCGGAGATTCAGGAAGTTGAGGCGTCCACCCATGTGGTGGCGGCAAGGAAGGCTGAGACGGAAGCGCGCTGGGTGCTGGCACCTGAGCTGCGAGCGCTATGGTTGCTGGCCGACACGTTGCGGCAGCTGCGCAATGTATGTTCACACCTCATGGTTACCTCTGGATCCCCACTTTTTGTGCCGTCTGTGTCTGCGCCCCTCGGCCGCCACCATGCCCGATTTGCTATCCAGACAGCACTGCGCCTATTCAGCGCACTACTTGACTGCCTGGACGTTGCGCCGGAGCTCACACTGTGGCATCCCAGCGGTGGCGCATCAGCCAAGCTCAATGCGGCGCTGCAACTCGACATCTGGGCATCCACCTGCGCAGGACTACTGGCTGAACAGGCATCAGACGACCTGCAGCTAGGCTCGCAGTTGCTAGACGACCCGCTGATCTATTGCGTGGGGGATGTTGACAGCTTGGCCGGCGCCGCGTCTCTGTTCTGCTCAAGTGCGAGCCCTGCCCCCCATTGTGCCGTCGGGGCTGGAACAAACTTCGGGCATGGCAGCAGCGAGATTGCGCCACCGTGGCTGCAGACTCTCTGCCATCACTTGCGGAACAAGGATGCAGCTGTCAAGGGGCTTGTGTACACATTGCCAGACCCAGGCTGGGGACTACTACTCGCGGAGATGGTGCTGCTGCACTGGCAAGACCCACCGCTCTGTGCCGGTTCTCCCTTAACGGGCAGTGACAGCTGTACAAACACAGAGGATGGCAACCCCGCAACAGTGATGCTTTCCTCAGGCGACCTGACCGCATGGCTATCAAATTATCTGCTTGGCTTCCGACGACAACGTGGCCCACATGACATCCTGCCTACCATACGCTTACAGCTCACTGCTGCAGCGGCCGCACGCCAGGCTGGTACAGTCGCAGGCGTGGAGAAGCTGTCGGCGATACTGCTGGCTGTAGACGAGGCCATGAGTACGCAGTCACCAATGGTACCAGTAGCGAATGACCCTGCAGTCGCCAGCCGCCTGGCCTGGCTGCAGCAGGTAGCAGCAGGTGCTGGGTCCTCTGGTCCATCTGGACCGAGCCCTGGGTTTGAACAACCATCATTGAGCATGATTGGCGGGCCTGATCTTGCTGGGCTGGCAGCCGTGCTGCGAGCTGCAGAAGAGGCGGAGAACTGCGCCCTTGCGGCAGCTGCTGCGGCGGAGAAGGCTGCCAAGGCGGCGGCGTCCGCTTGGACAGCGCTCAAATCTGCGACTAACGGTGCGCAAGACAAGCATGGCTCTATGACCGGGGACGCAGAGCAACCGGCAGCGGCGGGAGAGGAGCAGAAGCCCATCAACGAGGCAGGGATAGCGCAGATGGAGTGTGCATGGGTGCAGCGCCACCCAGCTGAGCCTCTTTCCATGGGGTCTGCGACAATGGATGCGCTAAGCACTACCTGCCTCGGCGGTCCAGAGGTGCGTCGCTGGGGTAGTATGACCTTGCGCATGCGCATTCAAGGCACAGCCATGTGCCTGTCATTTGTTCGGTATCATGGCCTGTGCTGATGGTGGTGTAGGCCTGCAATGGAGACAAGCGGTGCGCTGCGTGTGTGTGATAGTGACGCCCGCTGATGCTGTTGAAAACACATCCACAGGTGGAGGTTATCCCCGTCCTGGAGACGGTGCCCCAGCTTGTGGCTGCGCTTGGCGGGCTTGCGGGCTGTGGAAGCATATGGGCTGCTCTAGTTTCCAGTGACAAGAAATCTCAGCCAGGCATGTCAATTTCTGCCATGAGCAGCGTGACTGTGCAAGGTGAGCTGGTGCTGGTCGAGGCAGCGGCGGGTGGCTGGAACCTGAGCGCCACCCAGCTTGGAAGCATGATGTCTTCGATTGCGGTGCGAGTGGAGCGCTGGCTGGCCAGTATCAGCGAAGACATCCTCGTGCGGGTTGTCGGCCTGCGCTTGGGGAGCCTCGTGATAAGCCTTGAAGGCAGCTTTGAGGCGCTGTTATGTCTGCAGCTTGGATTGCGCGGCCGATTTGGTAGACGCCTCACCCTGCCGGACCCTGTGGGCTCGTTGAAGGTTACACCTGGCGGGCTCCGGCTGCAGACTCCGAGAGCAAGGTGCTACAGGCCTGGCCCCACTATTTGGCGCGCAGAGGGCGCAGGGGCAAGCATGGAAGTGCTAGCTGCAAAGCTGTTTGCTGCAGTTGGGCATGAGCTTGCGCCCGTGGGCGGCAATACACCCCCGCCACCCGGCCCAACTGAACTCGAGCTCCATCGAGCCGTATCTGTGGCCAATCTGAAATCGGTACCCTCCCCTCCCCCCGCCCCCCCCGCATCACGTTTTTTTCGGCGCTCACCCTATGTTGTATCCCGAGAACATGTATTTGCCAGCGCTCCAAATTTTTCTTCAGTAAATGCTCTGTGGCGCTTGCTAACACGCACAATAGGGGAGGGGGGCATTCTTGCTGCCCCCTTTGCCTTCCACCAGCCAGGCCAGCTTGTTGCTGGTAAGGCACTTCCACTCTACCGACTTACCTCCTTCCCCCTCTGCCTCCACCTCCATCATCCCTCTGTCATGCAAGGTGAACCAGTTGTTGTCAAACGACCCGCGGGTACTGTGCTACCGGGATGAAGATGGCCGGACGCCACTTCACATTGCAGTTCTCATTGATCAGTGCTGCCTGGAAATTATCCACTCCCTATTGGCATATGGCGGCTCTGTGTTAGCAGAGGATCTGTGGGGGAACTCCCCTCTGCACCTGCTGCTGATGGGGGAGCGCGAGACTGGCGTGCGGCCGAAGGCCGCGTCAGCGCTCGTGGAAGCAGGTGCTCGGCTAACAGCTTTCAATGCCCTTGGGTGGACTCCACTGCATCTAGCAGCTATGCTGCCCTCGGCGTCCGACTTCCTGAAGCACATGCTCCAGGCATCGACTGGGTGCTGGCTTGACGTGCAGGCCGGCGGAGGAGACACACCGCTGCACATTGCTGCCGCCTGCACTGGCAACATGGAAGCAGTGCGGTACCTGCTCATGGCAGGAGCCTCGCCCAGTGTCAAAAATACTATTGGGGCAGCCCCGGCAGACGTTGCGGCTGATGCCCCCACCGCTCATATGTTGCGACAAGCCATCCTTGACCAGCATGACATGATGGAGGCATCAGACAGTGCGTGTGTATCGCATATCAGCCTCAAAGGCGCTCCTGACACCGAAGCCATGACAGAACGCAAAGAGGAGAAGCAGAAGGGCGCAACCAAGGCAGCAAGCGTGCAGGTAAGTTGTGCTCTGGCCCCATGCACCATCTGCTATGGACGCGGCAGGGGCTCTGTGTGCTCAGAGCCGCAATTGTTCATTACTCGTGATTTTGTAGACCATTGCGCTGTGCCATCGCCTTGAGAGTTGCCTTCGGCCCTTTGATTTCGCTTAGTAGTCGTTATTGCTGTACACGCTCGCGAGATGCGGACCGCAAGTCCGTTCTGCACGCCTAGAATTCGTGTTCTACTGTCAAAGCCACGGTCGTTATTAGCTATGGTGGGATTTTGTAGCCGGCATGTCACCATCTTGCACGCAGTGGACCCTGACGGTACCACAACCTCAGGCTAGAATCGATGCCCCAAAACACAATGGGCTCTAGGTATGCGCCTGCGGCATGGCACGGCAACAGTCGCAATGCGCATAGCACAGATCTCCCGCCGCTTGTCACACCGTGGCTGACAGCGCTGTAAATTGCTTTCTGTGATAATACACAGGGTGAATACACAGCGCGGGGGGGGGGGGGGGGACGGGGACGTAGAGGGCCAATATGCTGAGAGGCCCGCGTAGCAGCATGCAGAGTTCAGGAGGTGGGTGAAGTATCCGCACTGATACCCCTCTCCCCCTCTCCCCACCCCAATTGCTCTGCCATCATACCGTAGGGCGCCGTGCACCAACCCATGGGGCACTCCATCATCTGGCAAGCGCCTAATGGCATCCGTTTCTGCGGTGTTGTGACTGGCGTGCGTGACGGGGGCGCGCTGTTGGAGGTGCAGCAGGTGGCAGAGCTTGGCTGCGCCACACTGCCAGGCACAGTGGAGGTGGTAGCTGCTGTGGTGGAGGGCTACTCTGCGCCACCTGGCCAGCTGTCAGCACAGTACGTGGCGGAGCTATTGCTTTGGCTGCTCCAACATCGGAAGTTGGCTGAGTTTGAGCCGCGTTACGTGGTTGCCTCCTGCGCAGACAAGCTGGTCGAGGTATTGCGTGCTAGTGCCCGCGCCAGTGCGCTGCCGGAGGCTGTGTCCATGCAATTGGCGCCATCAGCGCTGCTGGTAGCCATGCAGGAGTCGTTGCTGCTGCAGCCAGGCCTGCACGACGAACTGCTACCCTTTGTCAATGATGCTCGCCGGCAAGCGCTTGCAGCGGAAGCACTGTGCCTGACACTCGATTGCAAGGCCGTTGGTGCCTGGTTACGCGCCATCGCCAGAGTGCTGTTGCCTGAGAACTTGCTGTGCCAGCTCACCGAGGAGCAAGAATTGGAACTGGCGACGCTTGAGGTATTTAATCATCATCTGCTGCGTCACCGCTCCTGCCATTGATTAGAAATATCCATGAGTGGAGATCTTGGTTATGCTCATGCATGCAGACTCACTTGATCCATGAGAATGCAATGTCCCCCCCCGCCCCTCCCCCCCCCCCCCCCCCCTCCTCACACACACACCAAGACCCACGTACACTGACTATTCCAATGCTGTGCGGTATGCTGGATGACCACAGCTACGTGAGACAGAGGAAAAAGAGCATGAGCCGCCACCAGAAGAGGATCTGGGCCGTGATGGTGGGACATCAGGAGAAAACATCAGCGTCACCAATGCCACTAATGGTACAGAGGGGTTCAAGGACAGTGGGAAAACACAATATCCAGCGTCCTGGAAGTTGGATTTGACTGAACACCCTGAGATCCACGCGGAGTATTTCTGTCCAATCTCCCATCAGATCATGGTTGACCCAGTTCTCATTGAGGTTAGCTCGGCCCCTCCCTTGATGCTTGTCCACAGCACGCACATTTTAAAGAAGCTGGTGCGCACAGTAGTCCCAACCCCCCTCGCCCCCCCCCCCCCCCCCCCTCCTTGGTGTGTCGAATCCTGGCAGACGGGTCATATGTTTGACCGCAAATACATCGAGAAGTGGTTTTCACAGGGGAAGCAGAGCTGCCCCATTACGAGGAAACCGCTGACCAATGTGTCAATGACGCCAGCAATCCAATCTCGCAGCATAATACATGGCTTGATGAACAAGCTGTTCCCGGTGCGGTGCATGGACCCCTCTCCCCGCGCACCCCTCCCCCTACAATAAATCAAAACCCCTTTGTGCTCTACAACTATCCAATCTGCAAAGTACAGGCAATGAAACCCCGTCCCCCCGTCCCCGTCCACCCCCCCCCCCCCCCCCCCCCCCCCCAAAAAAAAAAACTCTCCTGCAATGGCACTCCTTGTCCACAGGGTGGGCTCAATGGACCTAACTGTTGGAGTGTGAGGCTGGAATTTGATCAGTATGAGTGGGCTTGGCACTGCCTGGCAATGGCGCTTGACCACTGCTCTCTCCTTCTCACCCCGGTTACCCAACGGCTGGCGCAGAAGAATTACGCCGACGCGCACAACGGCTGGCGGGCTGGCATGAAGGCCACATTAGGCCTCAACGCCGCTATCGCCTTGCCACAGGACGACCACACCCCCTGGGACTTCAACACATTGGGTCAGATATGGAAGCGGCCTCTGTGGCTGGCGGAGCTGGTGCTTCCAGAGCTGGGCCTGCAACAGCTCGACGATGCCAGCCAACAGCTGCGCCACGACTTCGACGAGCTCCTCTTCCTGCGCAGCGTGCAGGCGCACCCGTACGAGGCGGGCCATGGCGATCAGCTACCTGTTGTGGGGAAACTCATCGAGGGCGTGGGCACTGCGCACCGGCTGGTGGGCAGCCTGGCGCCGATGCTGGAGCCTGATGCAGACATTGCTGAGGTGTTGTCAGGGCTGCTCGACGAGTGCCGCAGCCTCAACAATGGCGACTCAGGCGACGACGCAATCTTTCTTCGAGACGCGGGCAGCATGCCCAAGCTGTTGCTGCAGCTGAGCGTGCTGGCTGTGGAGAGCGGGTTGATCCCGGTTGTCAGAGCGCTGCAGCGGGAGGCAAAGCTCCCCGGGCCAGAAGACTTCCCCAGGAAATCGAGCAGCCGGGGCAACTTTGACAACGCACTTGGACTGGCAACCTACATCGACAACTGCGTGCCCAAGGCGGCGAGCGGGTTCAAGGGCTTTCCGCTGCTTCGCGACATTATCAGTGCCAATACCCACAAAAGGACGGGCTGGCCTGGCGCACACTCCGGCAAGTCAGCCTTGGATGCCATTAAGGAATGTTGTGCACTCTGTCACCACAGCAGCAGGAGCAGTGAGCCTGTCACACTTGAAAAAGCGTTGTTGGCTCAGCAGGCCTGTGACCAGCTGCTGGCGGCATTTCTGCCTACTGATGATGCCATCCGGGCAGTGAGCCAGCGGCGCACCGCCTGGCTGCTTGGTGGCCTGCAGACAGAGCTGCCCTCTGACATCAGCGTTGCAATCCGCAAAGCTGCAGACTCCCTGCTCCCGCATTTGGCCAGCAGCGCAGAGCGGCCACTGCTGACTCGCAAGCGGATCATCGATGAGAGCTGCATCGAGGCCAGTGGGAGGCAGGCTGTCCTGGAGCAGCTGGTGGAGCGCCTGAGGGCGGAGGAGGCGCCCCCAGAGGCGCGCTCTACCGTGCTGTGGGGCACCTCCGGCACCGGCAAGACCTCGCTGGCCAACCTGGCTGTCCACAAGGCGGCGCCGGGTGCTTTCACAGCGGTCCTGTCGCTGCAGGGCAGCTCTGAGGCGGCGCTGCGCTTGGGGCTGGAGGCGTTTGCGCGGTCCGAGCCACGAGTGAGGGTGCAGCGCGACGACTCTGCGGACGAGGCGTTGACCAAGCTGGGCGTGTACCTGCGCTCCCACGACATGTGGTGCGCGCTGGTGGACGACGTGGCGGTGGAGGCGGCGGACATCTGGCGCTACATCCCAGAGGGCCGCGGGCAGCTGCTGATGACGGCCACCCGGCACCTGGGCCTGCCAGAGGAGTGCGCCATCCGGCTGCCTGATCTGAGCGTGGAGAGCTCGGTGCGTCTGCTGGTGAGGCTGGTGAGGGGGAAAGAGGCAGAGGTGGAGGCATACCTGCAGCGGAGGGATGAGGTGGAGGCGCTGCTGGCAGGCCCGCTGGTGGGTGGGCTGCCCATCATGGTGGCGGAGGTGGCGGCCATCATTGGCAACCGCTCGAGGCCATTTCTGGAGGTGGCGGCTGAGCTGCGCAATGCTGCTGGCAGCTGCCTTGAGGGCATCAACAGCCGGAACTACATGCTGGGCGGGCCGATGGGCAGCATGAAGCTTTGGATGCGCCGGGTGGCGGAGCGGAGGGGCGCCGGCATGGTGCGTGCGGCGGAGCGGCTGCTGGCGGTGTGTGCGCTGCTGGAGCCGGCGGGCATCCCGGTGTCGCTGCTGGCGGAGGTGGCAGTGAGGTGGGACGCCAAGGAGGGGCTGGGCTTGGCAGGGCACATTGCCCAGTCCCTGGCTGCCGAGAAGACTGCGGATACTGGGGAGCGAAGGCTGGCAATTGAGCGCATGGTGGAGGAGTGGAAGACCGAGGCTGGGCCTCAGGATGAGGAGCCACGGAGGACGCTAATGGAGAGCCTGTCTGAGGCGCTGAAGTCATTGGTGGCAAGCAGACTCGGCGGGGAGGAGGAACGGCAAGAGCAACACCATGACCACGAGGCGTCCGCGGAGGCCGGCGTTGGGCAGGACGGCAGTGCCGGAAGAGAGGCAGATGACCTGGCGGAAGTGTTGGAGGCAAAGGTGGTGCTTGAAGAGAGAGATGTCGGTGCCGAGGACTCAGCAGCTCCAAGCGCCAAGGGTCCGGTGGGGGAGGGACTGACGGAGCAGCTGGCGGAGGCGCTGACGGCAGTGGAGGCCTGTGGCAACCTGTTGGAGGTGCTGCCGGGCGGCGGAGCGCTAGGCATGCTCAGCGTGTTCCAGTCGTGTGCATTCAAGCTGTTTGCTGGGGAAGCCGCAGAAGCGGCAACGGCAGTGCGCAGAGCGCTGGCAAGTTGCTACTGTGGGGATCCCCATGTAGACGTGGAGCGGAAAAAGGAGTGGCTACCCTGTGCTCAGCATCATGTGACGATGGCGAACATTGAAGGTGACAAGGCAGGAGGTGAGGAGGAGGAGCGCCTGGAGCTGGCAAAGCTGCTGAGTGGTGTGGGGAACTTCCTGCGTTTGAGGATGGGAGATCTGACGGGGGCGGAGGGCCTTCTGGAGAGGGCGTTGGACATCAGGGAGGAGCAGCTGGGGCCCCGCCACCCTGACACTGCCTCCTCCCTCAGCAACCTGGCTGCCCTGCACAAGGACAAGGGGAACTACGCCGCCGCCCAGCCGCTGATGGAGAGGGCGCTGGACATCACGGAGCAGCAGCTGGGGCCCCGCCACCCTGACACCGCCTCCTCCCTCAACAACCTGGCTCAGCTGCACCAGTCCAAGGGGGACTACGCCGCCGCCCAGCCGCTGATGGAGAGGGCCCTGGACATCATGGAGCAGCAGCTGGGGCCCTGCCACCCTTCCACCGCCACCTCCCTCAACAACATGGCTCAGCTGCACCAGGCCAAGGGGGACTACGCCGCCGCCCAGCCGCTGATGGAGAGGGCCCTGGACATCAGGGAGCAGCAGCTGGGGCCCCGCCACCCTGACACCGGCTCCTCCCTCAGCAACCTGGCTGGGCTGCACAAGGCCAATGGGGACTACGCCGCCGCCCAGCCGCTGATGGAGAGGGCGCTGGACATCATGGAGGAGCAGCTGGGGCCCCGCCACCCTTCCACCGCCTCCTCCCTCAACAACCTGGCTCAGCTGCACCAGGACAAGGGGGACTACGCCGCCGCCCAGCCACTGATGGAGAGGGCGCTGGACATCACGGAGCAGGAGCTGGGGCCCCGCCACCCTGATACTGCGACCTCCCTCAACAACCTGGCTCAGCTGCACCAGGACAAGGGGGACTACGCCGCCGCCCAGCCGCTGATGGAGAGGGTGCTGGACATCAGGGAGGAGCAGCTGGGGCCCCGCCACCCTGACACCGCCTCCTCCCTCAACAACCTGGCTGCCCTGCACAAGGCCAAGGGGAACTACGCCGCCGCCCAGCAGCTGATGGAGAGGGCGCTGGACATCAGGGAGCAGCAGCTGGGGCCCCGCCACCCTGATACTGCGACCTCCCTCAACAACCTGGCTCAGCTGCACCAGGACAAGGGGGACTACGCCGCCGCCCAGCCGCTGATGGAGAGGGCGCTGGACATCACGGAGCAGCTGCTGGGGCCCCGCCACCCTTCCACCGCCTCCTCCCTCAACAACCTGGCTCAGCTGCACCAGGACAAGGGGGACTACGCCGCCGCCCAGCCGCTGATGGAGAGGGCGCTGGACATCACGGAGCAGCTGCTGGGGCCCCGCCACCCTTCCACCGCCTCCTCCCTCAACAACCTGGCTCAGCTGCACCAGGACAAGGGGGACTACGCCGCCGCCCAGCCTCTATTTGAGAGGGCGCTGGACATCTGGGAGCAGCAGCTGGGGCCCCGCCACCCTTCCACCGCCACCTCCCTCAACAACCTGGCTCAGCTGCACCAGTCCAAGGGGGACTATGCCGCCGCCCAGCAGCTGATGGAGAGGGCGCTGGACATCAGGGAGCAGCAGCTGGGGCCCCGCCACCCTGACACTGCCACCTCCCTCAACAACCTGGCTGAGCTGCACCAGGCCAAGGGGGACTACGCCGCCGCCCAGTCGCTGATGGAGAGGGCGCTGACCATCCATGAGCTGCAGCTGGGCCCCCGCCACCGAGACACTGCCGCATCCCTAAGCAACCTGGCTGGGCTTCACGACGCCAGGGGGGACTACGCTGCCGCGCAGCCGCTGATGGCGAGGGCGCTGGACATCAGGGAGCAGCAGCTGGGGCCCCACCACCCTGACACCGCCGCCTCCCTCAGCAACCTGGCTGAGCTGCACAAGGCCAAAGGGGACTACGGCGCCGCCCAGCCTCTATTTGAGAGGGCGCTGGACATCACGGAGCAGCAGCTGGGGCCCCGCCACCCTGACACCGCCTCCTCCCTCAACAACCTGGCTCAGCTGCACCAGTCCAGGGGGGACTACGCCGCCGCCCAGTCGCTGATGGAGAGGGCCCTGGACATCATGGAGCAGCAGCTGGGGCCCCGCCACCCTTCCACCGCCTCCTCCCTCAGCAACCTGGCTGGGCTACACCAGGCCAAGGGGGACTACGCCGCCGCCCAGCCGCTGATGGAGAGGGCGCTGAACATCAGGGAGCAGCAGCTGGGGCCCCACCATCCTCACACTGCCACCTCCCTCAACAATCTGGCTCAGCTGCACAAGGCCAATGGGGACTACGCCGCCGCCCAGTCGCTGATGGAGAGGGCGCTGGACATCAGGGAGGAGCAGCTGGGGCCCCGCCACCCTTCCACCGCCTCCTCCCTCAGCAACCTGGCGACTCTTCTGGCAGAGAAGAAAGACTACATTGCTGCTCATCCGCGTATGGAGAGAGCCCTCAGCATTCGCGCAGAGAGGCTAGGACCGCACCATCCGGACACCCTCTTAGCCGCAGAGAGCCTGCACAACATCTTGTTTGATGCCCAGAACAGCATGAAGGACGCCTTTGGGTTGCGTGACATGTTGCGGCGCAGCGCGGAGCAGCTGATGCGCGTTGGGCAGCGAGACTCCGCCACGGAATGCATGCAGTGGCTGAAAGGGTGCGACACGGCCATTCGGGAGACTGGACAAAAACAGAAATGTCCGTGCGGTAGCGGAAAGAAGTACGCCAAGTGTCACATGCGAAAGCCATATTAAATAGCCTGGGCAGGATCTCCTGATTCTTTTAACATCAGAATTGCAAGGTGCAAGACAATATTTGACAGGGACTCAGCCATTGATCAGACAAGATCTGGATGTTGACATGTTGCCATCGCTACGTGTGAGTATTTCATATCAATCCCTCTACTCTAGAATGTTTTCATGCATGTCCGACACTTGTAGCTAGCCCGTCTTGCGACAGCAATGAGCCTGGCGCCAACCTATAACTTGGTACAGATTTACGTCTACCTTATTCTACGGTGCGGCCCTCCATCCCTTTAGGGGGGAGCAAACTAAAGCCATCGATATGCATGGGGGTTGAAGCAGAGGAAACGAGTTGGTATGGCTACATGACTGCACAGCCGCGCAATCAGAACTCATGATCCGCCGCAATTAAGACGTAACCCGTATACGAAGGCGCCTCCATCCACTGCCTGTGCTGCCGGTGAAAGTTGCTGCATCGACAACTCTGCTTTTAGCTGCAAAATGCGCTGCCCCGTGTGTCAAGAGCTCCGCATCTGCGAGCTGGATGAGTGCTTCGCAAAAGGCACGTGACACCATTTACTGGCGTGAACCAGATCATCCGCGTCACTGCCCCAGCTGCACTGTCTCAATGTACTTGAATTGGTGATTGTAGCACTGCTGGGCAGGTAGGTATGATAAGAGCGCCGCCGTGAGTCAAGCAAAGCCGTCCTGCAGCCACATCTTTAGTCCAGGGACCACCGCGGCGGTCTATAAAGGCAGACTTGATGCTGGATCGTAAAGTGGCATATGATGACAGTTACAATGCTACATGCTCAGCTGTACAAGATCAGGCAAATATTTCGTCTTGCTACTATGGTATTCTTATATGTAGGGCAAAAACCGATTCCAAACAATCTGCAGAGCGCTACGGGTTTGCTAACACTCTTGGTATTTTGGTACCATTGGTTTGCCGCAGCTTCGAGCTGCATGCTCATGCCCGGGCTCCAGTAACAAGGAGTGAGTTATTCATTCCAGCACACCAGGCGTGTGTTGTCGTCCCTGGATGCACTCCTTAACGTCCCGGGGGCCAACCCTGCGCGCGGGCCCGCTGCAATCACTCCAGGTGGCCATAGCAAACCGCCACGGAACAGACCTGGTCATGCCAGGGGCACCCTCAGGCCCCGGCCCAATGCAGCATGCCCAGGTTTCCCTTGCCTTGCCAGCGCAGGTCCTCTCATCCCAGGGACAGCCCTGCTCCACCGATTAAAACAGGACTGATAAGTGATTGTCCGCTGCTGCCTCTGAGCAACTCCGCACATCTCAGGGGCTACCCTACACGCGGGCCTGCTCTCATTGCGCAACCAGCCTGGGGCAGGCGTCTGCCTCCCAGGGGCGACCCTGCCCGCTCGCACACCGCGGCACATTCAGATGGCCTCGCTGGGCTTGTCATCATAGGCGCACCCTTGCGCCTTTGCCCACCTCAGCGTCTCCAAGTTCCCTTCCCCAATCACGCCACTATACGTCTGCTTGTCCCAGGGGCAGTGTCTTGCTTGTGCCCACTGTAGTGCCCGCAGGTGCCCTGCCTCACCCAGGCCGCAGGAAGCATGCCTATTGCAGCAGCAACCCTGTCCCAAGCTGGGCCCACTGCAGCAGCCACTTCCAGGCGCCCTTCCTTTCCGGCCTCGGCGCACGTGTCTTCGTTCCTGGAGCACCCTTGCGCCCTGGCCTATTCCAGCACCTCCAGGTGCCCCCCCCCCTCTTCACCGCGGCGCGTAGGTGCATGTGCAGGTGTGGTATCCATCCCATGGGCAGCCCTTGGCTTGGCTTCCGCCCACATTCACCTTGAGTACTTTAAGTCCCTAGCAAGAATGTATCACATATATAAGCATGTCAGCCGTCGCCATGTAGATGACTGGACGTGATGACTATGGCAAAGTAGTACCGCTCCCGCCATAGCCACTGCAGGCCAGCGGATGAAGCTTGCAAAGGTTGCACTTTCTTGCCATACTTATTCTTCAACGCGCCGCTATCGCCAGTGACCGCCAGAGCCGGGTCGCATATCCCCATGTTCACTGCCTGGCCCTTTCTTCAGGCGGCAGTCCGGTCCACCTGCTTCCAAGGTCGCGGGTGCCTTCCTGCTGGCACATCCTGCTGCTTGCCCAGTGCAAGATTCAGTTCAAATGTACGTATTATATACACATCTAGAAGTATGTATGCCGCGCACCAGCGGCATTTTCAGCTGCCCACACACATAGGTCTCCGTGGCCAACCTTACATCTCAAATATCGATGTGCCTGTACCTGTAGCGTTCCGTGTGAGCATGACGCCTAAATAAATCGTTATATCATCATGTATCAGCGATGCCCCCATCCATAGTCGGTAGTATTATTTAAGAGCAGTCCTTAGCCACGATGCCGATGGAGACCAGCGCGATTATTCGCAGTAGGGTCGTCGCTGCCCAGTCCGCCCTCCCGAGAACTTGCGCGCCGCTTTCTGGCGCTGGATGTTGATAAATTACATCAGCAGGGCTTTCACAAAAGCGCACTACAACAGAACTTTGTATAACTGTATATTATAACAGAACTTTGTTATAATTAACTGGCGCTGGATGCATGAAGTTTTAGTCGCTATATTATCAATCGGTATACTCCGGGTAGTCGATAAGACGATAATCGCCACCGCCCGTCCTCGTCGTCAGCCGCACCAAGTGTCCCTATATCTTCGCATCAGGACGAAAGGGCAGAGCGCCAGGAACAAATACCCCGTATCGTTACCCGCGTGTTCCCGGTTCGTGCTCGTCTTGATCGACTCCGCCACCGCAACTGGCACGCCGCGTGCCAGCTGCCGCTGCCCGCTGCCGCGGTGTAGTGACGATCCCCGCAGCCCGCTGCCAGCCTGCCCTTAAGCCATGCTCACCCGGGCCAAGTGGAAAAATGAGGCGGGCGGCGGACCGAACGTCAACCTGTCGCCGGACCTGTTGCCGGACGAGTGGGAGGTCGTTGCGGAGCATTTGGACGGTGCCGACGGGGACACCTGGCGCGGCATCCTGCGAGGCGTGTGCCGGGCGGCGCGCGACGGCGTGGGGCGCGCGGTTGCCGCCACTGAAGCGGGCCGCGGCGCTCGGATTAACCTACGTGCACTGGCGTCGAGGGTGGAGCTGCTGCAGTGGGTGGAGGAACAGCGCTGCGCCGAGTTGGTGCATTACGACCGGCTTGTGACGGTGGCGGTGGAGAGCGGGAGCCTGAGCGTGCTCAAGTGGGGTGCGCAGTCCCGAGGCTGGCAGCTAGACCTTTGGGACATCTGTGAGAGCGCGACTCGGGCAGGGCAGCTAGCGCTACTGCTGTGGGCGAAGGAAGAGTGGATGCAAGAGCAGCGCTGCTGCTTGGAGAGAAACATATGCAGAGAGGCGGCTGCAGGAGGCCAGCTGGCGGTGCTGCAGGCGGCGGTGGAGCAGGGCTACCCTTTGGATGAGGAGGAGTTGACAGAGGCGGCGCGGGGAGGTCATGTGGGCGTGTTGGAGTGGCTGATGGAGCAGGGCTGCAGATTCGACGAAGACTTTCCACCCTGGAGAGAGGCAGCGGAGGGGGGGCAGCTGGCTGTGCTGCGGTGGGCCGCAGAGCAGGGCTTCACGTTTGATGCCTGCATCTGCGCTCGTGCGGCTAGCGGAGGGCAACTGGAGGTGCTGCAGTGGCTGAGGGAGCAAGGCACTGACCGGGATGCAGAAACCTGCCAAGGGGCCGCCATGGGAGGCCACTTGGAAATGCTGCAGTGGGCCAGGCAACGCGGCTGTCCCTGGGATGAAGAGACCTGTACCCACGCAGCTATGTCAGGCCACCTGCAGGTGCTCCAGTGGGCGAGGGGGCAGGGATGTCCCTGGGACCCAAGCGCATGTCTCTTGCAAGCGGTGTGCTCGGGCGGCGTGCAGGTGGAACGCTGGATATTGCAGAACTGGGGGTGACCCCACAGCTAGCTCTTTATGTCGTGCGGCTGTTGTGATGTGGCCGAATGGGAACCTGTCAGCTGCATGACATCAGGTGCGCTTCTGTGGTGCTAGGTGTAATTGAAAAGGGAATCTTGCAATGGGAAAGCAGCAGGACGTGCCACCTGGAGACATAGACGCCTTTGGAGGCATGTTACTCATCATCCTGCTTGGAGAAGGGCCAGGCAGAGGGCCTGCTGCTGCCCTGCACCCGCCCTGCTCTGTCCGTCACTGGAATTGCATCAGAAATGAACATAAAGTGCGTACGGGTAACGAGACTGATGATCCGATGGCCCGAATACCTGAACGAAGCATACAGCCACCCGTTGCTGTCATTCGCCGCTGAATGTGCTGAGTGGCTATAGTATATATGGCGGAGCCGCGGCGGTACTCCGATAGCTTTTCACGTTCCTAGTCGTGCAGCTACAAGCAACATGCTGACGGCTGTTGACACATTCACTACAGGTAAATGTAGTAAAAGCACTATCGTTGCTGCGCAACAATAGTTCTCGTATGTCGTGGCATGTTTGCGTGCTGCTTGTTGGCTTGCTTGCGGGGTGGTGGCGATGATGAAGTTCGGTTGGTAGTCAGGTTCACTACAATTTCGACGTCGCCATCCACCCATTGAACCACTGCAGTGCGCAGTTATAGACAGCAGTTGGATGTATAATGACAACAGACTTGCTGATATGCGTCTGCTGTGCTGTAGATACCATCATTGGTGGCAACCTTTCCGTTCCACCACCATCGCCTCATTGTTTCTTTACTATATAGCGCCGTGTTATCTGTGATAAGTAATAGCCTGGGCTGGTGTATCGGACGACTCTGCGATTTATACGTATCTCCTGCAGCTTCCTGCAGCGCATGTAAATGCATTTAGAATATGGAAATGATACTTAAGATTCTGCTGGTCCTAGTCAAATAAGGAGAAGTACTGCGCTGCATTCGTCCTCTAATCTCAGTTAAAGAAATAACGGGAACAAACAAATGATGATGCATCGCGTGCATTATCACACAATGCGCATACCAGGGGGTGGCAGTAAACTTAGCGCCAACGACTTTGTCGGCGCATCGATGTTTACTCGTCACTCATAATAGGGACTAGTGATGCCAGTTGCAGACGGGACAGCTGCGCTTCCGCGGTGGCGGTGGGGTGGATAAACTCCGCCAATGTCTAATATATACATATTTACAAACTCCTAGAGAACAGAGCAGAGTACTGTTGGAGCCGTTCCGAGGCCTTACCCGCCGGACCTCGCTGGACCTCTCCGAAGACGCCGTCACCAACAGCCAACTGTTCTTGCTACAGTCCTTTCCCGACCTCGAGGCGCTCAGGCTCGCATGCTGCAAGGATCTCACGGGGCGGTGCCTGGTGCAGCTGAGCTATCTGCGCAATCTCAGCAGCCTCAACGTTCGCATGCAGGACTGCCCCCCCCCCCCCCCCAGGGCCGCCTTGACGCAGGGCCCGCGCGCGACGAGTTCATGCAGTTCTGCAACCGCCACCGAGGCCTGTAGGTCGTCAACACGGCTCCAAACTGCGCGTTGCACGACCAGTACCAATTGCCCCTGGGTTTACGACATCCTCACGGACGATGCCATCACGGGCGCTATCCTCAGCTATCGCCATCTTCCGGCATGAGTGGCCAACTTGTGATGGCGTTGATGTCCAAGGCGTCAAGGGCCTCTTCAGCCATGTGATGTATCACCACCTGTTTGATACTCGTATGTACATCTCTCGGGCTACAGCCATTGCCGACAAGGGAGATTTGCTGCCTATTACGAAACAGTTATTTCTCCTCAATATATAAGAAGTATGCCCACATTTTGTATTTGCATAGCAAGCAACTCTCTTCGGACCACGGCACCTGTATGTATCAAAGTGTATCAAACCTGCATGCCGGCATGTAGATACCCTCTTGGCATCTACGGGTGCCAACGCACCTGTGAATAAGAACCCGTGACATACGCCTGTATCATTAGCCATTGGGATTATGTGCTATCTACATGAATTTCCGCTACATGGGTGGTGGTTCCGCTATAGCCTTGTCTTTTCCTTGACACCTGGCAGGTTGGGGCGTTGGGTAGGTTCTGATTCACAGCGTTCTTGTGACCGTGTGGGCGCCCGTAGAGGTGCGTCCTTTTTTATTGAAAGGGCTTTGCTCGCGGACATGTTTCTTGCTTGGCGCATATCATCCAACATGTGCTTCCTCTGTCCGCTAGCATGCATGCCACGCCCTCATAAAGCTAGCCCCTCTTTAACGCAAACATGCGCATGGTAGCGACTTATATGGCAACATGTCATTCATTTTTACTTCGATGCGCTACCCCCTTCTCTCCCCAACACGCGCCCGGCCCCAGGGGAAAAACACAAAGCGTCGACATGCGCAGGGGTCAGTGCGGAAGGGAGCAGTACGCTGCTTCGGTCCACAAAGCTACATGTCGGCATGGCTGGATATCAAACAGTCAAGACACGCTTTACGAACATAGCAGCCGCATTGGACGACACCTTCATCGATCGCGCACTGCCGACCTGGATTGCCGCCTGTGCAGCGGTGCCCCGAGCTTCAATGCACGCCGCTCAGCCTGCGCGCTGCCCGCTGTCGGTTGACAGGCTGGATCAGTCTTTAGCAAGCAGGAGGCACCAGTTGCTGGCGTCAAAGAACTCGTCCACGACGGTGCAGCCCTGCACGCGCTGCCCCAGCCGCGTCATCTCGCCCTGCCGGAACAGGTGGTAGTAGCGCTGCGGGGAACACAGTCACAGTGAGGGCGGCGCTGTCAGTGCCAGTGCGCCACGAATCTGCAGCTCTTACATCCACCTGACACTTGACAGCTCGCACTGATGCACTGAAGCCCCCCCTCCCCCCCCCCTCCCCCCTTCACAGGGCGGCCCCAGGAGCTGGCTCTTGCTGAGCCCCCATGCCTATTGGCACAACTACGTACATACATGCACACGCACACACACACGCATACACACACACACACACACACAGGCGTTCACAAACATATGGCAACAACAACGGTTATAAGAACACGCTCTGTGGATCAAATCTCGATAAAAAAATGGATCAAAGTACTGCCTGGTAAACCATTAGCCAGCAGAGCGATTCTGGAAGCGCAAATGGCGGCTTCTGCAAGTGAGCCGAAGCCCATACATTGTGTATACTAATTTAACAATTATAAAATAGGTTATATTCCCAAAGGGACAAACTCGTGCCGATAATGCTATCCTGTGTTCACACACTCTCTTCTATGGGTGCCGACGCACCTATACAAACCCGTATCGCAAGCCTCAAATTGGGGTCGCGTGTAAGCACGATCGCTATGGTTCCGCTACAGTGTCGTCTACATTTGACCTCTGGCAGGCAGACCGGGTTCGTATTTGCAGTGTTCTTATTGCTACCGCATCAGCATCCGTGCATACACAAACGTACAGATGCATGGGTGCATTCCCAGACACACTGAACGGACCAGCATGCGCTATACAGTCATTATTGAGCATACCTTAAACATCACGCTGCCTTTCTCGTGGTTGATCTCCCCGCCGCTGGGCAGCCCACTGCTGCCCGCCAGCGCACCCGGAGCCGTCCCCTGCGGATCCAGACACGCAGCAGCAGCGTCAGCCTGGACATCCCCTGCTGACATGGCTGAGGCGCTGCCGGTCCTGCTGTCACCGTCATGGCTACAGTCTTACAGGCAACCACCTTTGACCCTTTGGCACTGCAAGAGGGTCCGTCTTCCACGGCCGGGAGTATACCTGCAACTGCTTATAATCCAGAATTCGCCAATTTGGTCATCGGCCGATTCCTCACAGGATAAATAACGACCCCCCAAAGCGATTGGGTGACTAGCCCCGACTGCAAGCGATGTTAAACAGGGAATAGCAGGTGGCCAGTCAAGGGCTGAAAACATCTCGAATCAGGGTGCCCAGGTGAAGTGGGAGGCACGAGAAAGCCCAGTAATCCGCCCCTTCTGGACATAACTGGTCAGTGACCGGTTCTTCGCAGTTTAACCCCCCCTCCCCCCCCCCCCCCCCCCCCCTTCTGACCGAAGCCGGCGGCAACAGCACAGGGGTAACCAGCTTGCGGGGAAAGGCGCACGCGGGCTCCCACCTGCGCCTGCCTCAGCACCGCAGCGGCCTCCGTGCGGTGGAAGGGCAGATGCCACGGCACAAAGTAGTCGCCGCCGTCCTCGGCGCTGCCTGGCGAAGCATCCGCGGCTCCGGGCTGCACACCGATGGGCAGCCACTTGGCCAGCTTCTTGGCGTCCTGCTGCTCCTGCGCCCACACCGTCACCAGCGCGCGCCCGCCTGCGGCCACGCGCACATCATGGTCAGCCAGCATGACATCACCTTCCCAACACACGCCGCGCCCCTGCGCGGATACATGGTCGCAAGAGATGCTGCAGCAAGTGCCCGGCGACCCGACGCTTGTGGAGTAAAAACCAAAACACCCTTGCTTCTAGAAGAAAAGGACGATGGCAGCATTGGGTTGAAGTGAAGTAGGGAGAGTGTGTCGACTAGAGATAATTGACTTGCGGCCATCGATGCGATGATAGAGGCAATGACCAACAGCATGAGGTTGCATGGGGGGGGGGGGGGGGGGGTATCCCACCTGGCCGCAGCACCCGCATGAGCTCCGCCAGCATGCGCACCCTGCGCTCCGCACTGCTCACGTGGTGCAGCACCGCCACGCACACGAGCGCGTCGCAGCTGCCGGCCCGGATGGCCAGCCGCATGGCATCGGCGACGTAGACGTCCGCGGCGGGGGAGCAGCGCCCGGCGGCCAGGTCGGCGCCACGCACCGAGTGCTGCGCATCCGGCGGCTGCATCTTGCGCCACGCTTGCTCCACCAGCCCTGCCAAAGGTCCAGTTTGAGAGGCGTCAAGGGAAGTTAGGGTTTTAGGGTTAAAACCCAAACCCTAAAACCCTGAAGTAGTCGCTATCGGACCGAATAGGGCGCGGTCGTTGAGATATGCAGTAACAACAAAATATAATGCCTAGACTCTGAGCGCTTGGTAGTCCCTACTAACCGCATCAGTAGTAAGAGCTACTAGAACTGCCCTTACTCAGCAGCAGCAATAGCTTTAGCTGCTCCTGACCACCGTAGGAGCTACAAGTTAGAACCATTTAACTGCTTTATTTTTTGTCACATGCAATTAGAGCTCGGCGCATACGGTTGGAGATATATGCCATGGGGCAGAATAGTGGTAGAGGTCCGTGTCCATAATGGCCATGTGCACTGCCGACGAAGCACTACGCATGACATTTTGACATGGCTGATCCTTGGGATTAGAGCCATTCAGAACACGGCATGAAGAGCGGGGCGAAACCAGGCAACACCGAGGCAGATTTGGCTGTGGCTGACGAGACCGATTTGGAGTGATTTGGAGTGGTTTTCTTCAAGCGATTTGGAGTTGAGGGTGGGGTAGCGGCTACTGGGGGCTGAGGGGGGGTACCCGTGCTCCGATCGCTAGCAATGACTGCAATGTCTTGTCTCACAGTGAAGTACTTGCCGTTGCCGCACCTGTCGGAGCACACACAGCGCGCAGATCAGCAGGGGTGGGAGGCAGTGCTTGCAACGGGAAGGCTGGGCTAGCGAGGAGCGGGACACGCCGCTGCTGGTAGCGTCAGGTGGAAGGCTGGCAGGTGGCGCAGGGCATCATGGCTGCAGAGACACGCACCCCGCGTCCACCAGGACGGCCCCCGTGGGGAGCGCCTCGATGAACTCCCGCACCTGCGGGCCAGTACACCGAGTGTTGACGCCTGAATAGGCGGAGCTGCCTCGGACGTGGCAAGTTGGGGGGGGCGCGAGTGCAGGCAGCGTACTTTTGGCCAGATGGCCACGCGCGTGCTGCTGAAGTGGGGCGCAATACTGTTGTACACCTGTCCATGCAAGGCCGCAGGCGCAGTAGCGGCTTCATCAGCCGATGCTCTGCCGCCGCTGAGCCCCCCCCCCCCCCCCCTTCCAATGCGGCATGAACATCCGCACCCATGCAGCCATTGTTGCCCAACCAAACACACGTCCGAGAATGACCAAGAGCCGATTGCCATACACACGGGAAGCGGCGCCCACCTGGTGCACGTGCAGCTGCTCCAGCTGCTCCAGGTCCGCATCCACCGGCGCCGCAGCAGTCGTGCCTCCGCTCCCACGCTGCGTCTCAGCTCCTGCGGCCTCGTCGCCACTGTCTTCCCCTCTGCCCCCACAAATCCCCTCTGCAGCGCTGCCCATGGTAGCGCCGTCCGCGACGCCCAGCCTCTGCGCCATGCGTGTCGGCGGCAGCGTGCTGGCCTGGCTGTCGCAGAACTCCGGGAATGCGCACTCACACTTGCCTCTGCGGACCTGCTCCCAGCACAGCGTGTAGGGCCAGAGCTTAGGAAGGAGGAGAGGGACCATGGGGGCCCTAATTGGCTCTCTGGCTGTCTAGCTGTCTGGCTGGTTAATTGCAATAATGATGGCGTCAGAAGGGGGGGGGGAGGGAGGGGAGCGGGGGGGGGGGGGGGGGGGGGGGGGGTGACGCGGACCTTGCGGAACGTGAAGGATACCCGGCGAGGTGGGCGCGGCACCACCTAGGACGAGGGAAAGGTGGGGGCAAGGGTGAGGGGCAAAGCTGAGACTGCATGCCTGCAAGGGAAGGTGATCCGGTGGCTGCAGTGTGGAGCGCCTGCCCCCGGGCTCCTGCCTGTCCATTGATGACGTCGCTCTTGCGGTGGGGGATGTAGTGCGCCCAAGCGTACCGCGCCTCGCCCGCCATGACAAGCAGCGACCGGCGCGGCAGCAGCAGCGCCCGCCGCTCGCCGTCGCGCCGGAACTCCAGAACGGTGTCGCCGGCCAGGGAGAGCGACAGGATGGGGCCGGCAAACACGGAGTGCGTGTCGATGTGCGCCGACAGACCCACGCCGGCGGGGTACTCGTTCACCGTCACCTGCGGTGGCGCAGCCGCTCAGAAGAGCCGCAAGGGACTGGCCCCCAGTCGAAGGGTTGACAGTCTCACAATGTTACCAGGGCAGATTGTTACCTGGTCCAGGCCGCCCGGCATGAGATCCTCATCCTGCTCAAGTCTGCTTGTCACTGCCTGCAAAACCCAAATACACGGGAAAGCCTACTCGGTTGCCTTGGCACCAGCGGCTGCTGGCTGGTGCCGGTTGCCTGTCCGCGCATGGATGGTCCGCGGCCAGAAGAGAGGGTGATGACAGGGCAAGAAACGCACCTGCAGGAAGGGTGGCAGCGCACCCAGCGGCCGCTCCAGGTCCACATTGCGCGTGACGTACTCAAAGGCGTACCCAAAGTGGAGCACCCGCCGGCGCGCAAGTTCGTCCCACACGCGAGAGTCGACCCCGCTCAGCATCGCCTGGCCGGGAGGGGGCAGCGTCAGGAGTGGGGGCAGCTGCCACGAAGAACCTGGGCTTGCCAGGGGAAAGAGGGGGCGGGGATTGGGGGAGGAAGCTGGGGGTTGGGCTAGGGTGGGCGAGCCCCACCTCCTCCTCCTCTGCAGAGACGAAGTCCGGCAGCAGGCGCAGGCCAGGTACGCCGGTGTCCCCCGCCCGGAAGAACACTGCCGTATGATGCACCTCCTGCGCCGCCGCATGCGTGCCGGCATTGGGGGAGCCTTCAGCCTCGCCCAGCAGCTGCTGTTCCACTATAGGACCACCCCACCCCCACCCCCCCCCCCACCCCCCCCCCCCCCAATCCTCCAGAAATGATTTAACTGTTCTTTTCTGATGATATCACCGAAGGCCTCTCATTGGTTTAGGTATTGGGCCCCCTCTCATATGCCATGCCCCAGCTTGTCAGCATCACAGCAGGATGTTACAATTAATGCTGTGACAATGATATGATTGTATATTTGGCGATGCACAAAAAAGACGAAGACGATGTTATGGCACAACACTGACAGCTGCATGCACCATGAGAAGGCGTCAGGGCCACTGCAGTCGTGCATACCCGTTGTCATGAGGGTGGCAAAATAGTAACACCTACAGGAAGGCAGCGGCTGTGCTGTGGCGCACCTTGTCCTCTTTCAGGGCCGCATGCTTGATGACCAGCCGCCGCGGGCATGCTGAGCATGGCGCGCCCTCCAGCGCCTGCAGTGCGTCCGCCGCCGACTCCTCGGTCGCGAAGCTGACAAACACATGAGAGCGGCCCTCGGGGCACGTCACGCCCGTGACTTCCCCAAATGCTTCAAACTGCGAGCGGACGGAGTCCTCGGGCTGCCCCACGCTCGGGCCAGAGTTGCCCACAAACAGGTGCCGAGTAACGATGCCGTCCCGGGGCTTGGAGAACGCCATGTTCCCCACTGCCCGCAGGAGCCACAGGACGTGCTTGCTGCTGCCAGGTGGCTCGACACAGCTGCCGCGACGGGTAGGTGGCCTGCTTAGGGATGCTGCGCCCCTTGGACCCAACAGCAGCAATCTCCCACAGCGCTGCTGTGCACCGCACGAAGCCCCGCGAGTGCGATTCGTCGACAACTAGAAAGGAGTAAAATGAAGCAACAGAGCACAGAGCACGAGAAGCCCAGTCACGCGCCGCCTGCCGCTAGCTGGCACGCTGTCGCTTTAGCTTTTGTCGCTGTTCTTACCCGTGCCGCCAGCACGAACTTTCCGTCAACAATTGTCGGCCATCAGCAAAGGGCCTGCAACTCCGCCGCCGCCAACGTAGCCGTGTGCTCGACCAAGGCGCGCGCTGCGCGCTCACCGTGTCAGATGGCCAGCACATGTGATGTTTTTTTCAATATAAACAGGCCCCAGTACGGTATGGGAAGTAATCCTTACAAAAATATGTATTTGTTCAATTAATTAGGAAAATCTCGCTATCTCTCCCATTCGCCGGAGGATAAAACCTTAAGCTCGCACTTGAGCTATTCGTATAAATCAAGCAAGCATGGCATGTGGGATGAGATTATTCAGGAGGGAGAAATTACTCGAGACATAGGCACAGGCATGATTGCTTCAAGGATTATTCGTCGCTACTATCCCCATTGATGCCAGGACGACAACCGGCTGATACTTTTGCATGGCAGTAACTGTGTTGCATGAAGTGTGATCCGTACCTTCACCCCAGTTTTCTGTCGCTCAGTAGGATTCGCCAATGTGGCCGCTAGGTTGGGTTGAGGGCTTTGATGACACTGGTACTGTAGTGCCTCCTGTATGCCACATAGGCCACATGTGTCTAACGCCCTACTCACTTGAAACACAGGACGAATGCGTCTATCGCTATCCCATACTGTGCGCCCCCCCCCCCCCCCCCCCCCCCCCCCTTCCCCCGACACCCACCCAACTACTCATTACCACTGCCCTGCATTACCCAGTGGCGGGGAGGGGCGTTCGGTGTCATCTGATGGTGGCATGGCAGCAAACATGGCAGCGCAGGAGCTTCCATGAGAGGTCTGCCGCCGCCATGTCTCCCCATCGCCCGATTCGCAGGTGGCGATATTCCACCTTTAAGTATCTACATACGCCATTAAGGTCGTAGGATAGGCGCTAAGGTACCCCCCCCCCCCCTCTCAGCCTCACTGGGGCCGTGCGCCTGCCTGGACATGCTATGGTGGCCAGTCCCGCTGTAACATGGGCAAGCCTGGATGAAACCCACTGGCAACACCGCCACCCATTCCTACGCGTAGTCCTTTCTCATCGGATCAGCGCGAAGTGTCCAAGCCTTTGCGTCACTCCAATAATTAATAAAGGCATTTGGCAGACGAGCGTGGGCGCCAATGCACCCACAACAAACCAGGGACACAAGGCACATTACGGGCCTCGGTATGTTCGATTTATTTGGGGTGCGCAGAAGGCGGACGGTTTCTTCTGAGTGATTCATTGGAGGTGCGTCGGGAGCTGCAGACCCCCTCAATCTCTCTACTGCCTTGCCTTGCGCCGTCCATTCTCCACCTGGCAAGCGCTGCAAGCCCATTTCACGTGCGTCCCAACGCTGCCGCCGAGCGGGATGGCAGGTCCAAGCTGGTGCATTTAGTGCAACGCGCTACAGCGCGCCCACACGGCCGCAAAAAGGCCATAGAATCGCGCAGGCCTGCGGCCCGTTTTGCTACCTTGCTGGCTATCTATGCCACGCTGCTTGCGGTGGCAGGGGAGCAACCCCCCCCCCCCCCCTATCCCCCCCTAGAGCCCCTAGAACCACGCATCCAGCCTAGTTCCAAAAGGTGTAGCTGGACGCCTTGAAGGCTCGCTTCTTCCGGCCGAGCTCCTGCAGGAATGTAGGCACACAGCGTCAGCGCACTGCGGTGGGACGTGGTCCCCGGCTGTGCGGCACTGCCGCCGACCGCGCCAACCTACCTCCATTATCATGTGGAAGGCGTCGCCCGGCTGCGACGGGTTGGGGTACGTCACCGTCTTCCACACCTACCACACCGCAGCGGCATGTGAGCGTTGAGGCGTAGCCCATATGTGGAGACCTGGCGCGTGCAGGGCTTGAGAGTGCTGCGATCAGGAACCGGCAGTGCGGTGCACCTGTGCAATGGCATCCTGTTTGCGTTTGATTTCCTCCTCGGGTAGCGCCCGCAAGATCTCAGTGGTGCGGTTTACGTCTTTCTCGGCAATCTTGACTGTGAGTTGCGTCCTGGGGAGGAAGAGAGGCAAGTTCCGGGGGGGGGGGGGGGGGGGGGGGGGGGATGCGGGGGGCTCAGCGCACTGAGGGGGATGAGGTGAGGATGGCAAAAGAAGGCACAGGAAGGGCGTTTGCGAGGTAGGTGGCAAGGGAGGGAGAAAGTGGGAAGGGCAACCACCAGTCCATGGTGTTTTCGTAGGGGAACTCGATCTCGTCAGCGATGATGACTGGGATGCAGCCGACCATCATGCCCTGCCGCCAAAACAGCAGTGAGAGAGCTGATAAAAGCTGACGCGAGCGGCGGTAGAGGTCAGGATATGGGAGTGGCTGCTGTGCCAATGTGGCAGCACCGCCCGTGCAGGTTCAGCATGCAGAAGCACTGGGAGCAGATGGGCATACAGCAAAGCAAATAGGCCACCTGGTACGCGCGCAGTGTCCAGGGGCTCCATCCGCGCGGGCACAGGCAGAACACTGACTTCCGCATGTCTTCGTAGTAGCACCGCTTGTCGCACTTGGGGCTGGGCGTGGTGAAGACAATGTCCTTGTCATGCCTACGTGGGCAGTGGCAGTGAGGAGGAAAGAGGGTGAGGGGGGGGGGGGGGGGGGGGGGGTTCAGGACGCTTGCCAAATGTCACTGTGGCCGCTAGGGTGAGGCAGGGGCGGCTCACTTCATGTTCTGTTCCATGATGATGCGCAGCCCCTTGCTGTACGATTTGCCGCCGGCGTTCTTGATGGTGCCCCGAAAGGAAGCGAAGATGGAGCGCTTCATGTTCTTCGCGCGCAGCTCCCCGTTCCAGAGCTTCTTCTCTGGCTCCAGCCCTGGACACCGCGCAGTTATCCGCCAGCGCTTAACCCCAAGCCCCCCCCCCCCCCCCCCCCCCCCCCTCGGCCATTGCATCCGCTGCCAAACCCCTCTTTCCACCCCAACCCGGCAAGAATCTGATCTGCCGCACCCACCTGGGATGACAATGTCCTTCCAGGTGTTGAACTGCTCAGACAAGGAGCGGTCGCCCTCTGGCGTCATGAAGATCGACTTCTTGATCACCTTCTTCCAGTCCTTGAAGATGTGCGGGCCGCGCGCACCCGCAAATACAAAGACATGATCCCGCCCCTGACAGCGCCGCCTCGATGTATCAGTTGCTGCGACCCTACATCCGCCGCCGCTATTGCTGCGGCTGCCACAAGGGTGTGAGCATGGCAGCAGGGCCTCACCTGGGTTCGGTTCCAGTACGGATGATCGTTGATGACCATCTTCATGGCTTTGTGGAACCTGTGGATGCGGCAACTCGCTCAGGGCAGGGCAGCAGCAGGAACCCTCACACAGCGGGCATGGCTGCCAGGCGCTCACCACTTGTTGGTGTCCTCCAGACCCGCCTTCCCAAGCAGGCGGTTGGCCCGGAAGAGGTAGCACTCCCCGTAAATGGGCACGTAGAAGAACTCCGCCTCCTGAGCCGTATGTGGCCGCGCGACTCGGTGCCATGTTGCGGTGAGTGAGAGGGCTGGGGTGGGCGGGGCGGGGCGGGGCGGGGCGGGGCGGGGCGGGGGTTGTGTGGTTCCGGGGGTGGTGCCGGTTTACCTCGGGGTCCAAGGTGCGGTACGAGCTGTTCAGGATGGTCTCGTGGATGTAGATCTCGGTGCCGTACTGGTCGGTGATGCAGCGCGGCTGGTCCTTCTTCAGCGCGATATGGTACTCCTTGGGCAAGTCGTACACATATATCTGCGCAGGCAGCGCAGGTCAGGCTGACGGTGCCGCCACGTTGGGGGCAAGCGCTCATCGCACCGCCGACCAGAACGGTCCAGCAATATGCACTATGACATATATCACACAGCCCGCAGACGCGGAACCGGTACCTTAAAGTCAGTCGCTTTGGTCTTGCTGGGCGGCAGCTGCAGCTGGGCGGAGCCGGCCAGGGTGATGCCACCATGAGAGGTGTGAGTGGCGTGGGTAGGGGGCGGCGCTTCAACTGCATCACCTGTGCATGCACCCCACCTTGTGTCAGCATCACCTTTGCTCACAGCTCCCATAAACTGAGGGGGGATAAGGAGGCTGCCACGCACCCTGGGCCTGCTCCACCTTCTTACTGGCCAACTGATTGGCTATGCTCACCGCCTTGGCAGACTCTGTGCGCACCGCCTCGGCATGGTCCTGCCATTTCTGGCGAGCCTCCCGTTCCGTCTGCACCGTTTTCTCTAACAGCTGTGTCGCGCACACGGACACGCGCGCACGCATGACACATCGGCAACCTCAGCTGCGGCCTCAGTTGTCCCTTGCGGCCAAGTTGTCCTTTGACACAGATCAGAAGCGGAGCAGCTCGTGAGGTGGAGTAGCAGCAGCGGGCGGCAGGATAGACATAAGCCCCACCTCCCAGTATGCAACATCCTGATGCATGTGAATCACGATGACGCAGAGCAGCGCCAGGCAAGCGCCCGAGAGCAGCAGCAGCAGGCGGCGCTCCGCCTGCCTGGTGAGCCCCCCCATCGCGCGCTGAGCGGCAGTGTGGCAGGATTCGCGGCCAGTGTCGCCGCGCGAGCGCGCGGGGGGGGGGGGGGGGGGGGGGGGGCAGTGCGCCGGGTTTCCTGCGGGTGTTACTAGGCCTCGCAGATTGGGAGCTTCAGGGGGCAGGATGCTCTTGTGCGATTTGGCACCGAACAAGGCGAAGTCGTCGCGGGGCTCAGGTCGGGCCAGTGCTCACTCGTTTGCTCGACGCCTGGACGCTGCTGACGAAAAAAGGTGTGCTGGAACACGGGAAGGCTGGAAGAAAGAAAACTAATCAAATGTTGACCTGTTTTGCCCGCCGGCCGCCGCGCCGTCGTCAACGCCAGTAAGCAGCGAAAGTCGCCAGCTCAGCATTAATACCACACACCAGTACACACGTACACACGTACACACTCGTCTATCTCTACTGCTGAGATACTAGCGTAATCCTTACTACCTGGGTATATTTGATTTTATTGCCTGGGGATAGGACTGGAACCAGTAGTCGTGAAACTGAGCGTTTTCAATTGCCGTGGATGTAGCTGTACGCAGGTTGCGAAGTACAGCTGGAGACCGGCATTTGAAAATGCCGGTTTTCCGTGCCGTAGCCCGCCGCATATAATGCGGCGGCTGTCAGTATGATTGCTCATTCTCTCGTCGTGCTAACCGGCGCTCTGATTTACGTCTGTTCTACTACTGACCTGCCACGAATCTGAGCACCATGTCCCTCTTCCACCGCTTGCTGCTACTTGCAGCCTTCGTCTTACTTGCAATCTATGATGGGAACAATGATCACGAGGCTGGCCCTTCGGAGGGTCCGTCCCCGTTCGACAGGCGCGTTACTCAATTAGAGGACGCTATCAAGGAGGCTTCTCGCGACATCAAATCTGCTGAGGAGATGCTTCTCTCTACTGAAGGAGAGAGATCTCGTGAGCACTACCGCACGCTCATCGAGAACTACACAACGCGAAGGACTGCTCTGGAGGCGCAGCTCGATGCTTTTATTCTCAAAAGCGAGGAGGCCAACAGAATCCCGGAGGGAGCCAAAGGCAAGGCGGAGGCTCCTTCTGCTCCTTCTTCGCGTCGCTCGAAACGCGCTCGGCGCATGGCGCAGGACGACGACTCTGACGACTCCGACGACGACGACTTCAGCAGCGACTCTAAGCTGCTTCCTCGAGAGCTTCCCCAACCCTCTGTAGGTTTCAAGGATAAGCTCACTGGTAAAACTCACGTTATCCGTACCCAACATTTCAGTTTATGGCGCTCGTTTTTTATATTACTTGGCAGCTATATGATACTATGATCCAAGCATACCCCGATATGAAGAAGGAGGTTCCCGCCAAGCGCCCCGTCCCAGTAGTAGAGGAGATGAAGTCGTCCACTTCAGAGTGGATTGTACCTCGCTTTCTTAGGAATCTGCTTCGTACCACATACGAAGAAGCCATGATTCTATGCCTTCGGCACAAGTTTTCCTCCGATACTGCCGACATGTATCGTGGAGATGATATCTGCGGCCCAGATATGACTCCGTCCCCCAGAGAAAGAGCTCGTAAAGCTATGAAGCTGACGAAGCCCTCGTATAGTAAGGCAGATCGGGTTTCCACCAACACTGGAGGAGGTGGTCGCGGCGGTGGTGGTGGCCGTGATTACGGCAGCAAGCGTAGTGGCCGTGGTGGCGGCGGCGGTAATCGTTTTGGAGGTCGTGGTTATTACAATAATGGTTTCAATCCCCTTACTTGCTATGGCTTCAGTTATGGCCGGCAACTTATTGGCGCAACAAAATAACCATTCCGGCTTGTTACCTTCTGGTGGTCGTGTTATCGGCCCTTGCCATGGTTGTGGCGCGTTCGGCCACTTGAAGCATCACTGCCCGAATGCCAAGAAGGGCTGATCTGATATACATCTCCGGATGTGTACACGGCTTCCTACAGCCTGTACTTGATACTTCGCTGTGATAATGCACCAGTGCATTGATCCTCTGGGATTTAAGACTGTCCATGCAGCTCTCTTTGTATTTTCATCTTTTATTTCCAGCTCGGGTCGATGGCTTCCTGAAGCTTGTGTAATGTACCTTTGCTGTCCGTTCAGCATTTGGTTTGTAAGTAATGCCTCTGAGGGTGGCTGACTCTGATTCAGCTTTCATTTTGCTTTTTCTTCGCTACTGTTTCTCTATGTCCTTTGGCTCTGATACCTATTTGATTTGCACTTATTTTCATTTGTATCGTTGATATGATTCATTCTTTTAGCTTACTTGTGCTTGAGCATATTTTTATATGTCTCTTGGAGCTTTGTATGCTCATTTCTTTGTCAGATATCCTTTTGATATCTTTTAGTCTTTGGATTTCAAATTTGATTTTGAATTTTGGATTCTTCTCTCTCCCTAGTTTGCAGCAGAATGTCAGCAGTTATATTCATTATGTCTGTTTTTGGCTGCTATGTTACAGGTACCTCTTCTGGTTCTCATATAAATCATCCTGATGATGAGTTTCACTGGGCTCTCAGGGAGCCTCTAGACAGATTTGAGATGGAGCAGGGCGCACCCATGTTCAGAGTTGGTAGTCTGAAGAGGTCACCCCGTTTTGGCGTTCTATATGCCGCCCTCGCTCATGGGTCCTGCGATGGATCGAGGATGGCTTTTCTCTTCGTTGGAAGACAGCCCCCCCTGCACCAGCTGAGTTCCCCAACCTTAGAACGGCCCACCAGAATTCAGAGTTTGTGGATGAGTGTGTTGCTGAAATGATGGCTGCTGGCCATGTTTATGAGACATCTGATAAACCTACTGTGGTTAGTCTTATAGGCGCCGTGCCTAAAACCCCGCTCTGATAAGCTCCGGCTCATCATTGATATGCGTTATGTCAATGAGGCTATTGATTGCCCTAAGTTCAAATTTGAGGGTCTATAAGACCTCAAAGATATTATGATGAAAGGTGATCACATGATCGCTTTCGACTTGAAATCTGGTTTCAGTCATGTCGAGTTTTATTCCTCTGCAAAACCTTGTGTCGCCTTCCAGTGGAAGGGCAAGTATTACATGTTCAATAGCTCATCTTTTGGATTGAAAGTGGCTCCTTATTTATGCCTTTGCTAAGACCATGTCTGAGCTGGACAGATACTGGCGAAGAGAGGATATTCGTGTCCTACCCTACCTGGATGATTTTCTATTTTGTGCCCCCTTAGCTGCTGTTGCATCAGTGCTAAGCAGAAGAATTATTTCTGACTTTGGTAAGTCAGGTTTGTGTCTCAATATGGAGAAGAGCACCCCAGCTCTCGTTCAATTGCTCAGGCATTTGGGCTTTATGGTAGACTCTGCCACCGGTGCTTTTTCTGTGCCAGAAGACCGATGGGATAAGTTACAGCAAGGCATCGCTGAATTGTTGTATGCCAGCAGAGGCAGAGTGTCTGTCCGCAAGTTGGCTAGTATTATCGGCCAAGCTATCTCCATGAGGCTGGCTCTGGGCTCTTTTGCTCAGCTCTATACCCGGCATCTGTATGCCGTTCAAAATTCAGTGTGTACCTGGTCCTCCTGGGTTTCTCTCACACGTGAAGCTAGAAATGAATTGTCGTTCTGGGAAGGATTAGACAGAAGTTCCCGTGTGGGCAGAATCTGGCCTCGTCAGCATGTGGTGGCGATTAATTTGGAAACTGATGCCAGTGATGTTGGTTGGGGTGGTCTTCTGTTTAATGGCCTGTCAGATTCCCATCAACTTATCGCTCATGAGTTCTTCTCTCTGTGGGAGAGAGCTCAGTCCTCTACCTTCAGAGAGTTGGCAGGAGTTATCAGATGCATAATGTCTTTTCTTACATTTTGTGTTGGCGCACTGGCAGTCATCCAGGCTGATAACCAGAACCTCCCATGGATTGTGGGGAAAGGTAGCAGATCTATCCCTATTAATGATCTGGCTACTGAATTACACCTTCTGTGTGTAAAGTATGATATCACTCTGGATTTACACTGGGTTCCCAGAGAAAGGAATGTCCGTGCCGACGCTATCAGCAAATATGAGGACACTAGTGACTTTATGTTACACAGTAATTATTTTCAGATGTTGGATGCCCGATGGGGTCCTCACAATGCTGACCTCTTTGCGAGCAGCAGAAGTGCACACTGTAGTGTGTTCTTTTCTCAGTTTTGGTGCCCTGGCACTAATGGTGTCAACTCTATGCACCATGACAGGTCTCAGTTTAATTGCTGGATTAACCCCCCTTTCAGAATGGTGGGTGATGTGCTCAGGCACATGCACACTTGTGCTGCCACGGGCACTTTGATTATCCCCTTTTGGGGCTCCTCCTCGTGGTGGCATATCCTTGCACCTGACGGTGCTCACTTCATTGACGTTGTCATGGACTGGCTGTGGCTCCCCAGGGAGGACCCTGCCCTTTTTCTCCTGGGCCAGAACAGCGGCAACCAGAAATCATATCGACCGCCGTCCTAGGACATTCTGGCCATCCGGATCGACTTTTCACGGTCATGCCCTCCAGTTCTCCCGCTCGCGGACCGCTGCGTCCACGGCGGCTGCCCACGCTGCTTCCCCTCCCGTTGGTTCTGAGATGCCGGCGACCCCTTGGGATGAGTTCGGTATTAATAGAGATGATCCCGTCGAGTGTTCCCTTCTGAATGACCTTCGTAATTCTGCTCGTAATACTGTCGCCGAGAGCACCGGCTCCGGCTATGCCTACGCATGGCGCCGCATCCTGAAGTGGTGCACCTCCCTCTCAGTTCCCAGGAACCCCCTGCCAGCATCGGATGAGACGATGGCTCGCTATTTACAGTTCATTGCTAATGCGGCTGAGTCGTACTCGGTAATAAAAAACAGCTTCCGCTGCGATTGCGTTCCACCAACGTATTAATCTTTACAATCACCTTCCGACCCTCTCTCCGTGGGTCGCTATGGTGAGAGAGGCACAGCACATTTCCGCTATAATACGCGCGGACATTTTAATATCGCGCACGCGCGGGACACGAGTGTAAAAAGCCGCGTCAGCGAGACGCCCCGCCCAGCCGCCTCACCCATTGCAGGGCCATCCTGGCCCGGCCCACCGTGCGCACCAGCTACCCGCTCTCGACCAGCGCCCTTCCAGGGTAGTGCACCCATAGCGTTGACCGACATGTAGGTGGGAGCATAGGCGCCGAGGGCGCCCCATCTGCCTGCGAGACCGGCACCTCCAGGTGGGTTTGGGTTGGGTGTGGCTCGCAACCACCCACTCACTCACGCACTCGCTGCCACGGGGATGAACACGCCGCCATCGCCATCCCCGTCCGCGTGGCCGTTTTTCGCCCATCGTGCTCCTTATGACCACTTGCATGAACGCACACGAGGGTTTGTCGAGTTTTTCCCTGTCAAAGAAGTTACAAGCGTTCTCCTCACTGCCTCTCTGCTGCACATGTGCCGCACATCACGTAGGGAGGGCTGATGGCGGCCGTAAATCGGCGGAGCCGCGTCCTAGAGGGCGAGTGCCTAGAGTGCTTGGTGGAGTGCTTCGATGAGGCCTACGCCTCGGACCCACAGCGCTACAAGAACACCGCCTGCACAGCCTGCTTCGGCCCTCTCCTGGCCTCAGTGGCGGTCGTAGAGCGGGCAACGTGGGAGGCGCAGTTCCAATTGGCCGCGTGGAATGAGCTCGGCCGGGACTTCCCCTGCCGCGCAGCAGCACTCCTCTCTGACTGCTGCCGGCATTGCCGCGCTGCAGCCTGTATTGTATTTATGTTTCTTGCAGCACGGCGGCGCTGCATGTGCGACGCCGTGATGCAGAATGCCCTGCCGCGCAGCAGCAGTCCCCTCTGACTGCTGCCGGCATTGCCGCGCTGCATTACATGACTTCCTTTTTCTGGGGCAGCTCAGGAAGCCATGGAAAAGGCGGCGTCGCTGATAGTCACCCGCATGCATAGGCGGCATTGCGGGAGGATGCCAGCATGTGTGTAATTACATTTCCAACCTATTTCTTTGCCGCACGGGATGTGTTAAAGGTGTGCTCCGGGAACTTGCGCTTCAGGCTGGCATGTGTCTGCTCATGCTTCTCTCGCTTTACCTTAGCCACATGCCTAGTGCCTAGACAATCTGCGCAGCCATAACATCACATCCCTTTTAGTGACATGTTGTGTAAACACAATGACTATAAATGACATCAAAATATAATTGCAGCATACCTTCAGCACCACAATTGTGCCATTAGTCCTTGTGGCAGTGAAGATTTCTGTGGCATCAGCAACTAGCTGGATGCTGAGAGCATCCCCGGGTTTGATGAGCCCTTCCTTCAGCAGTAGCCTGGCACAATGCTAAAGCACCAGCTTGAGATCCATTGTGCTTGATATCATGTCCTCCGTAGTGCTGAGCCCCAAAGCAGCCAGTGTAAGTACTCGTGGCAGTACTTAGTGAAACAGGGCTCTTACTCGTAGCGTTTGGCGAATTGAGTTGGTTGCAGAATGTAATCTCTTACAAGTTGCTGGTGGCATTCGATATTTATCCTATTGCGGTCCGACTCGGCACCGCGGACAGGCAGCTAGTATCATGATGATTAAGGAGTTGTAGCGCGTACTGTATGTTACAAGGAATATTACTGGCGTCTGGTTGTGGAAGTACCAGTAAATAATACGCGTGCTGAAATATCAGTACGGCAGTACATGCGCGTGCTGAATACTTGGCCATAATCTCGGCGTCAATGGTTTATGATGGTATTAGGGTAGTCGCTAGTCGCAACCCTAACACTCCCACCCCTCTGACATATGACGAACTGGAAAGTGTCTGTTCGCGTCGCCGAAGGCCTGGCGCAGATGTCGGTTGGCGGTGGAAGCGTGATATAGCAGTGTCTCAGCAACAGTACGTGTCAACGCTCCGGGATGGACTGTGGAAAACGCGACGGGTGGCGCGCTCGAAGGTTGGCGTATTCCTTTGAGCGTAGCGTGTCTTGCAGATGTCGGCTCGTCCTCGCGAATCGTGTAGCGCCTCGACACGTCGCAGCGCGCTTTATGGCTCCCAGCTGTCATGACTTGAGTCGTAGTTCAGCCAACGCACCAGAAAGACGAGGCAGCGTCCTCGCTTGTACAGATCCTCGCGGCGCTCGATAGAGAAATCGAGCACGCGTTCAACGACGAACTCGTCCACAGGGGGCTCCACACTGGACGGTATTGTATCGGGCTGTGCATCTGGGTTGACGCACTGGCGCAGTCGACTGATGTGAAACACATTGTGGCAGTCGAACGTTGGTGGCAGGCGCAGACGATACGCCTGGCTTGAGATCTTGGCTGTGACCGGGAAGGGGCCGATGTAACGCTGTCGGAACTTGCGCGCCGGCTGGTTGCGTATGAGCAAGTGCTCCGTTGAGAGCCAGACTTTGTCTCCTTCTGCGAGCTCAACAGGGCTGGTTTTGCGGTCGGCATAGACCTTTTGATATTCATCAGCAAGCTTCAGTTGCTCAGTAATCAACATGTGAATATCTTGAATATTTGCAACTGTGTTGCGTGCATCTTGGTTGGCAGTAGCAATCAGATCAGGTGGTGTAAGTGGCATCATGCCATAATTGCCTCAAAAGGGGCATAATGTGTTGCTGAATGGACTGAATTGTTGTAAGAAAATTCAGCAAGAGCCAAATGACTTAACCAAGAGTCATGTTGCTTGTGAACAAACGCACGTAATATTTGCTCAATAGTTATGTGGGTGCGTTCAGTTTGACCGTCAGTTTGCGGGTGATAAGCGCTGGAAATATTTAGCTTAGTTTGCAGAGCTGTAAACAATGATTTCCAGAACACTGAAGTGAACCTGGGATCTCTGTCAGAGATGATACATCTGCTGAGACCATGGTGTCTGTAAATATTGTCCAAATATAATCTGGCCAGCTGTGTTGCATCAATCTTAATATTGCATGGCACAAAATGTGACTGTTTGGTGAATGTATCAACAAACGTAGCAATAGCATCATAGCCATCCACCTCAGGTAAGTTGGTTATAAAATCCATTGAGATTATCTCCCAAGGCTTGGTTGCCTTTGGCAAGGGAAATAAAGAACCATGAGGCTTGGTGGTAGCTGCTTTGATTCTAACGCAAGTATCACAGTGTTTGCAGTAATGCTTGACTGTGGTATTCATGCGTGGCCACCAAAACATACGCAGTATGTTGGCAAGAGTGCGGGTATGGTTGGGATGTCCATTACCAACATGATACTCCTCAATGATGAGTTTTCTCAGTTCAGAATCATTGGGTATACAGACCTTATCTGCCATGTAGTAGAGACCATCAGTCTCATCTTGTCGCACACCGTTGGGGGTGCGTCCATGACTGTAGGCAACATCAGTGATGTAGGCAGCTTTGATCTTGTTTATTAGCTTGCTGTCAATCTGCAAGGCGGACATTGCTGACAAATAGTCCTGCATTTGTTCAAGGTCAGCTTCGACCAGCTGGTTTTCATATTCAGTCAATGCATAATGCAAGTCAGGGCGGCGAGAGAGAGCATCAGCCTCATTGTCAGCGCCTTTGCGATATAATATCTGCAACACAGGCTCATTATTAGTCTGTGGGTTGACTGCCATGTATGGTGAGATTTCATGTAACCATAGGGCATGGCGTCTGCCTAGTCCTTCCTGTGTAGGCAAATGCCTCAATGTGGCATGATCAGTTATAGCTGTAATACGGCGACTGCCTTCCAAGTAGCAGCGCCATTCTTTCAGAGCACATACCACACCCAAGAGCTCCTGGTCATAGGTGGGATAATTTGTTTGTGCAGCCTGTAATGTCTTTGCATAATAGCTGCAAGGGTGTAAGTGGCCATCAGCATTAGCCTGGGGCAGAACTGCACCTAAGGCATATTTGCTGGCGTCAGTAGCCACTACAAACTCAGCATCTTTGCCGGTGACAGGGCTTGCCAGCACTGGGGACTGGCACAAGGCTTGCTTCAGCTTTACAAATGCAGCTTGGCATTCAACTGTCCAATCAAATATTTTATCCTTTCTTGTGAGGGCATATAACGGTGCTGCAATAGCAGAATAATTGCGCACATAGCGTCGGTAGAAATTGCAGAAACCAAGATATTGTTGGACATTCTGAACGTTCTTAGGCCTGGGCCAATCCTGAACAGCCTTGATTTTATTAGGCGAGGGTCTTAGGCCAGCGTGTGATACCATATGTCCAAGGTATTCTAGTTCATTCTTGGCAAACCAGCATTTTGTAATCGTAGTCTAATGTCAGACTCGAGCATAGTAAGAGCTGTGTCCAAATGTTGCAAATGTTCCTCAAGCGAGTTGCTAAAAATCAAGACATCATCCAGGTATACAAGTATAAAGGTATGCTTGTGTGGCTGGAGTATAGATGTCATCAGGCGTTGAAAAGAGGAGGGAGCACTGTTGAGTCCAAATGGCATTACTAGCCACTCGAATTGGCCATAGACAGTTCGGAACGCTGTCTTAGGAACATCAGGTGGATTAATCCGGAGTTGGTGATAACCTAAGGCGAGATCAAGAGCTGAATAGACAGTAGCACCAGATAGCATATCAAGTAATGCATCAGCAGGTGGAACAGGGAACTCGACCTTTTTGGTGTACTTATTCAATTGACGGTAGTCAATGCACATGCGCAGACCGCCATTGGCCTTGCGGGCGAAGAGAACAAGAGCTGCATATGGAGAGAAGGACTCCTGTATAAACTGTTTCTCAAGAAAAGAATTCAGTTGTGTTCTTAGTTCCTCTAATTCTGCAGGTGATAATCTGTATATTTTTCCTGTAGGAACTTGAGCATCAGGAACAAGAGGGATCTCATGATCAAGACCAGGGCGTAATTGTGGAAGGTTGTCAAGTGGAGAGCATATTGGTTTATGCTTCCGCAATAAGTCTCTGATCTGAGCGGTATAAGCTGCAGACTGGTCAGTGTCAATTCTATTTATCTCATCATCAATATCGAGCTCATCACTCTCTTTGGTGGCATTGTATTGTTTAACAATGGCGCAGAAATAAACTGTGTCAGGGTCATGCTTGGCAAGTTCTCTGGCCATGGCATTAGCATGAACCATTCTGACATTAGCCTGACGGGGCTCTGTTTGGCATTGGACTTTTAGTCCTGTGGAAAATGTCATCAGACCATATTCCCAATCAACATGTGGGTTGTGTTGTTTCAAGAATTGCATCCCTAAAACCAGATTGAAATTATGTTGTAACGGTGTGACTGTGAAGTCAATGGGTATTGTGTAATTGTTGATATTTAATTCAAGGGTGATTTTTTGTGAGGCGATAACCATTCTACCATCAGCAAGAATAACTCTTACTTTGTTTTGAAGTGGTGTAGTTGGCACTTTATTTTCTTTGACATACTTGGTGCTGGCAAAGTTCAAAGTAGCACCGATGTCAACCAGTACGGAAGGTGTTATATTAAATTCAGCACATGTTGGGTGTAACAGCAATAAGTCATGATCAGACTTGCTGGTAACAAAACATTTTTCTGTCATCATACGTGACTGGTGGGACTTTGTGGCTTTTGGTTTATATTCCTTACCTTGCTGTTCAGCCAGCATGGTTTTGAGTTCCTCAGTGGTAACGACGTCATTAATTGCCTGGGCTGAACGTTCCTCAACAGTGTAGTCAGCCAGGTAGACATCAACATACCACTCAGTGGGTCCCATAGGTTCAGTATCAGTCGCTGAACTGGGTGTGTGAAACAGATATGTTCCAGGCGGGTAGCTATGAATTTTCTTATATTTTAAAAGCAGTGGTTTCCAGGATTGTCCTAATTGTGAGGACCATCTGGGCATAACAATAATACCTCTTGTGTCAAAAGGTGACTCTTGTCTTTGCATCTCAAAATGCTGCAAGATAGGCAGGGCTGTGTCATCATACACTGGATTGATGAACACAGTTTTCCCTTTGATATTTTGTTGCAGAAATGGTTTTTCAGCACTGCAATAATCTGAACAGACAGCATCATATGCTGAGGCACAGGCATCAAAAGGACCATAGGCATAATTCAGTCTCTTGAATTGTGCTTGGTCAAACACAACAGAGTCAGTTGGACATGCATTTGGTTTTGCATATTTGTCAATTTCAGTGTCATTCCTTTGATTACTGTTTTTGGTACGCATTCTGCGCACTCGAGATCTCTTTTGCATGATAAACAGTTTGGCATGCAGTTTAGCATGCATCTTTTTGTCTTTGACATTTTTGTCGACATTTTCTCTGCACCCTGTCTCGTCCTCGATGTCGGCAACGAGGTGTGAATGAGCACAGGAACACCCATGAGCTTCATGCTCAGGTTGTGAGTCGGAGGGGTTCAGTGCCGCGGGAGCGCAATGCTCAACCATATCGACATCTGTATCCTCGATCTCATGCAGGGGCTGAGCGGGCAGTTTAGCAGTGCATGCATGTTTGCATGGACTCACATGCAATTTCTTTGCATGGACTCGGCGACATGTCAATGTCGATTGTCTCAATTACATTGAGAGGCACAGGTTGGCATTCTGCTCAACACCGTCATTTGTTTTTGTGTAAGTCGATCTTGTCGACTTGCTTGGCTAGCTTATTAGCTGCCACTGCATGTAACTATTTTGCATGGACTTACTCTGAGTCGAGACAGTCTCGTTGGCGTTGCTAGCCATCTTTTGCACCTCGGCTCGTTCGTGCTTGGGAATCACCTGCAAAATACGTTGCACTTGCAAGTACTCAGGCACAGCGAAGGTTCATTATGCAACAAGGCAAATGCGGATTGTAGCTTGCGCTGCAAGTCGACACAACAGGTAGCTATCTTGGGGTCGCTCGGCTTGGCGCCGATGTCACGCGCGTAGTCTCCGACGGGTCTTGCCGTGTCGTGCGTAGTTCTCCAGAAAGGCCTTGACTGCTGGGACATCATGAACGTCGGCGAGCTTGCGAGAGATGTCCTGGGTTGGCGCCACAACGCGGGCTTCTACATCTTCTTCTCGACAATTTGACGCATAGACTGCTCGGCGGGTGGACCACCGGGAGGGTAACCGGCTTGACGGGCGCTCCGGTGCGATGCCATGGCGACACAGAATTTCGGATAAAGGTTGAAGGGTACAGAATCGTTACCAAGGGTCGATAGGACCTGCGAAATCGCGAATGTATCGTCGTGCGTGCGAGAGCAGGTCGCGGTGGGTCGGCAGGTGGAGATGGATCGTAACAGGAAGCCGAAACCAGTGTAAGTACTCGTGGCAGTACTTAGTGAAACATGGCTCTTACTCGTAGCGTTTGGCGAATTGAGTTGGTTGCAGAATGTAATCTCTTACAAGTTGCTAGTGGCATTCGATATTTATCCTATTGCGGTCCGACTCGGCACCGCGGACAGGCAGCTAGTATCATGATGATTAAGGAGTTGTAGCGCGTACTGTATGTTACAAGGAATATTACTGGCGTCTGGTTGTGGAAGTACCAGTAAATAATACGCGTGCTGAAATATCAGTACGGCAGTACATGCGCGTGCTGAATACTTGGCCATAATCTCGGCGTCAATGGTTTATGATGGTATTAGGGTAGTCGCTAGTCGCAACCCTAACAGCCAGCTCCTCCCCTTGCCCTTTCAGCATGTCCTCCACTGATGGCCACTTGATCATCAAGTTGCCATATGGCAGCACCATCTGCACCACTTCTCCATGTCCGCGTCCCACTTGGAGCTGCTGAGGTTAATGAGACGCTGAAAGGCATCTTGAGGTAGCTTCAGGTCAGTGTGGACACGCACAGCGTTGTGCTCCCACAGCTTTCTAATGGCCAGCAGGGTACGCCTCTCTGCTGCTTTCAAGTGATGTTTAAACTGCTTAGACTCCAATATGGAGGCCAGCAACTCGGGGTAGTTGGCTAGGAGGGCGCCTAGGATAAAGCGGGGGGTGTGCGCTGCTCGCACATCCGCTGGCTGGCCCACTAGGTCCGCCTCCTCCACGATGCCCACCTCCTCCCCGTCAGCTCCATACGCGTCGACATCGCCCTGCTGCTGCTGCTGCTCCGCTCCTTCGTCACCGCCGGAAGGGGCTCCGAACTGTGCGCCGGGCCTGCCCTCCGCATACACATACTGCCAGCTGTCGTCGTCTCCGGCTGAGTGGGTGAGCCACGCCTCCAGCTGCTCGGCCTTGCGGCCGATGAACTTGCGCACGGTCGCTCGGGTCGTCGCCTCCCGCAGCTTGTAGGACAGGCCTGCCGGCCGCTCCCTCCCCGGCTTCTGGCCCCCGCCCTCCTCGTCACTGCCGATGCCCTCACTGCCAGCTGACTCGGCCTCGCTGCCATTTGACTCGCACAAGAGCCGTATCTTGGCTTTTAGGCGCGCTACCTTCTTGTCGCGCTTCCGGCGCAGGATGTCCGCCTCCACTCGCGCCCTCTCCTCCACCGCAAGTTGGGACCGCAGCTCCTTCTCCACTTCTTTCTGCCTGTTGACAACCTCCCTCCAGCAACGCTCCGTCGCTCTCTTCGGCAGGTACCCGACTCGAAGTTTTGCAGTTGGGTCGACACACGAGTCGTCGCTGCTGATGCCTGCGACGACGGCCCGGCCGGCATGCCGTTGCCGCTGGCACGCGCCCCGCCTCCTCCATCACCGGCATCGCCGCGGCTTTCTCAGACTGCCGTTTCTTTGACTTGTAGCCCATGGTACCCGGACGGAGGACGGGGGGAGGGGGGCAAAAGACGTGGCTCTTGTAAGCACATGTGTTATGCAAGCTGCTGTGACATGCCGTGGAGTGGCAGATGTTGCATCCCGATTGTACGCGGCCGCCAGGTCGCCCCCACCGCCTGCGCACCAGCCGCCTCCCGACACCGCCTGTACTACCCCCAAAGGGCTTGGCAGAGGTACCTACAAGGTCTCTAGACATAGGTCGGGCACTATGGTGACTGCCAGTACGGCCAGCGGTACTGGAGGGCGCGTATGCGTACGCGTACGTTAAAATGTCCGATTTTCGGGCCCGGAACTGCGCTGTGGGCGGCTAAGCGCTCTATCGGCCTCAGGGTTTTCAATCGCAAAGAACCTTTCCTTTGGCGGGATGTTGTCGCGTTTGCGTCTGCGTATACGCATGAGAGTGCTCCTTACTATCACTTGGTAGTCGCAGTCCTATGCGTCCTGTGTTTTGGCGCAATGTGCCGGTTCGACTGCGCGTTGGGCTTGAGACACACCGGTGTCGTTTTCGCCCCGGGCGATAAATTTGTGACGATTACATTCGTTAAAAGAAAAGTGGATCAGTACCGTCAAGGGACACAGGTTGTTATATCTGAGATTCCCGGCCCTATTTGCCATGTCCGGCTGCTGCGGCGGTTGATGATTTTGACTCGGCCTACTGGTAGGCAAGCTCCTGTTCGTCCTATTTTCCAGGGCTTTGTTGGTAAATTTGTCCGGGCTTCCCCAGGCGAAACTGCTCCCAATGGCAATATTATTACATTTGCTCAGTACTCAAGGTACTTGTCACAGTGGATGGGCTCCATTATGGGCGTTCCTGCTAAAGAGTTCCTGGCTACTTACGGATCACACTCTTGCCGTAGTGGCGGTGCTTCGGCCGCTGCTAATGCCGGGATTGCCCGAGAGGATTGGGGTAAACATATGGGTTCCAGTAGTGTTTCGTGCCAAGTCAGGTATATGAAGAGTAGTGAAGAAAGACTGCTCTCCGTATCTCGCGCAATCATGCCCGCCCCATCGGGTTCCACTGTTGTGGACGAGCGGCCGGTCGCTCCTGAAATACCGACTGCACCCGTGCCTTGCGAGGCCCCCATGCCGGAATCTGAACCGGACGAGTGCACAGTTCCTGAGGTGGACGGTCGCTCAGAGAATATTTTTACTTGGTCTGTTCTAGATCATGCTGATGAGGATGAGTCCTGAGTTTGACTGACAACTCTACACTGGCTCCGCCGATCTTGCTTACACTCGGTTGCACACTGAGGCTACGTACTAGTGTTGTCTCGGTGCCTTCCGCTCAATTGCGAGCGGGCACGGCTCGGAAAACTGAGCGTTTTCAATTGCCGTGGATGTAGCTGTACACAACTTGCGAAGTACAGCTGGAGACCGGCATTTGAAAATGCCGGTTTTCCGTGCCGTAGCCCGCCGCATACAATGCGGCGGCTGTCAGTATGATTGCTCATTCTCTCGACGTGCTAACCGGCGCTCTGATTTCCCACCCGCCCTCCCTTGGGAGTCTCATTTGTATTTTGCGTACTTTGGTACCTTGTTTTTGCGATGTGTTTTGTGCACTGTGGTGCAAGTACTGTGGTACTAGTTATGGGATTTGATTTGTTGATCTGACCAACTGTGCTAAGTATTGTGCCTGTTGGTTGAAGTGACACTGCTGGACGACCGCTGGCCTGGAGATGCGATGTATGAGTACATAGAGGCAGCGGTTACCCGGCTTTTTCATTTCCTGTAACGAACACCCATGTGCCCACCGACCTTCACCGGTTGCACACTCAGGCTACGTACTAGTGTTGTCTCAGTGCCTGCCGCTCAATTGCGAGCGGGCACGGCTCGGAAAACTGACTACCTATACCTGTGTGAATTACAACAAGGGCAGTTCTACAGAATTAGAAAAACCTGTATGTACCTGTACTATTCTACTCGCAGATCCCATACTATTTTACCAAATACCGATGTAGTGGACGTTTCCTATTGCCTATTCGGGTGGTTTCCTGATCGCCTTTTGCAGCTAGCGCATGTTGTCGCTACCTTACTCATACTAAACTCCCATAAGGATTAATCCTTACTAAATCCTACGAACAGCGAAAAACCAGACCAACGACTGCAGTTGGCGCACGAGGTCCAGTGCCGGGGCGGCTTCGGCCGATGTCCCCGGGCCGGGGAGAACTTTAACAACGAAAAATATTAATCGACTACATGACCTAGCTGCAGAAGGCGATATCAGAAAATCACCAGAATAGGACAATCGGAAAGGTCCTCTACAACGACGGCGAGGTGAAGGCAGCAGCATGAGAAGATGCAGAATGGGCACGAGCCCACGCACGCATCATACCTAGACAACGAAAAAATACAGTAGCGCGCTACTACACGATGCCGTGGCATAACTTCATCAGGCGTAAAATATCGATGACGATGGGAGGTGTTATTTTTCTCGCTCGCGGCAGTTAGTTACGACTGCTACGCGGCTTGCCTGCGGCGGGCAGGTACCACTACGGCGCGGCGGGCGGCTCCAGGAGCGGCGGCATCGCGGCGGCACGCGGTATTTTCTCGCTCGCGGCAGTTAGTTACGACTGCTCCGCGGCTTGCCTGCGGCGCCTGTCCCGTGCCCTATGTGTTTCCGTCGGCCGAGGAGGTGGGCTAGGCGGCCCGCTTTACATGGCCGACGACATGCAGACGACATGCGGTGTGGCGGGCCGTGGCGCGCACCTTAGGTGGCCTACGTCATGTCGGCGCAACCTTCCACCGAGACATGCATGGGGCCGCAGGGGCTCCACTTCGAGGCGAGGGAGAAGCAAGAGCATCAGCGGGCGACTGCGGCGACTCAGCGCGACGGGAAGCACAAGAAGCGGGCGAAGCGACACCGTCCATCTTGACCTTTGCTTGCATGTTCTTTGTGTGTTTGCCTTGCTATGTGTATTGCGTGAGGCTTCGTGCAAGTGTGTGCTCCCTGATTATACTGTGCCCCTCGCCCTCTACTCATGCCCAGGTTCAACCTCTTCTTTCGAGACCTCGGGGACCGCGTGCGGTGCTGGGGGCCGCATCGGATCCTGGCCCGTGGAATCATACGCTGTCTGCTGTATATAACCTATGTTGACTTTTGACCCCTATCGATAGCACATGCACTACTGCTAGGGGTAGTCAAGGACTTTTGGGAGTATGTCGGCACCCTGAAGGTTAGTGATCTTTTACATCATTGTTGCTGCCCGCCCGTGGTTCCTGTCGCAAGGGGCGTTGTTGATATGTGTGTGCCCTCACAAGATATATATATGCGGCCCAAGATGAAGAAGATGGACAAGCAGATGGTGCTGGTTGCCCTGACTAGAGACTTTGGCCGGCCAGTCCGGCCGATGCTGCCATCAGCCGGCACTATAGCGGTGTGGTGTGTGCCAACTGGACATGCGAGGACATCTCGCACTTCGCGGAGACTGTGGTAGTGCTGGTCTCTGGGTGAGGGCCCCTCGCTGCTATTGCTAGGAGTAACACATCCCAGCTCCGCTGTAGTGGGTTGTTGTATACTAAGTACGTGACCTGCGTGGCAATTGTTGCGGGGCTATGTTTGACAGCGCAGAGCATCAACACATGGCAGTCATGTGGCATATGCTGCAAGGAGCGGTCATCCACTACCCGAGGGACTGCGAGGAGTGTGACCCTCTTGCTGACGGTGAGGAGTGCAAGCGTGTCAACGAGTACATCAAGAAGCAGCGGGAGGAGGGCTTCACCTGCTTGCTGACCTATGCGCAGATGTGCAGCATGTATTTGCCTAATAAGATGATGAAACTGAACCTGCACAATCGGGTCTTCCGAGTTAGAGCCCAGGAGGCGGCCATGGGCAGCACTGGCTGCGATTCATAGCTATGGATGGAGCGTACCGTGCGCCCCCCCCCCCCCCCCCCCCGCCGACTTTTGCCCTCATACGCGCTGTTTCTAGGCTGCTCTCATATGAATACATGCCCTATGTCATATGCAGATGCGGGACGTGAAGTGCGTGGCCAGAGGCAGTGGCACCACTGACACGGAGCGGGCATACACGCGGAAGTTCTTACTTGAGGCACGCATCAAGTTCATGCGTTCATGGCTGGACCCAGACTTCCCTAGCTTGCCCATGTGGCTAGGCTTTGTGGGACAGTGGGAGGCCGCTGGCGTAGACCATGCGGTGGATATGTTTGAGGGCACGGGACCGGGATAGATGCATGGGCGCCGCTGTGGAGCCAGGCATCTCATGCGCCCCCGCCACTTGGGAGGACTGCGAGGTGGCTCCGGCTAAGTATTGTAAAGGAACTGACACACTCGAGCCTGAGCCGGCATAGAAGGACGAATATTATGCAAAGGGGCTCGACCGCCCCAATGCCATCAAGTGACCCCCTCCCCCCCCTGCCCCCGCCCCGCCCCCCGCCCCCGGCCTCATGCCGCCTTCTACCTCCCAATTAGTTGGCATATTGTAACACATGTCATAGGTCATAGTCTGAAGGCATCATGTTATTCCGGGTATATACTCAACTTCCTACTACCATGTGAACCGCCTATTTACTACATACCATGCTGCGCGTTGCTACCTGGTACAGGGCACATTTTGGAGTCAAAACGGTCCAATTCCTGGACTCAAAAATGTGCCCCCCACGTCATCGCTTAGGCTGGGATATGTACCCATTTTTCGGTCACATTTCAGGTGCAATGCAATACTATACGAGAGTACTAAAAATGGCACATCGGCGTGTCCTCTTCGCGCCCTCAGTCGCGTAAAGTACTATCCGCCTCACCTTGGAAGATTGCGGACGCGAGGGCATGGCGACTGCGTTTCAAGCGTTTCAAGCCTCGAAATCGAGCCTCACTCGCGCAGAGAAGACGCCCCGGGCCTACGAGTCTATCGCCGACCTCAGAGATTGTGTTCGTCGCAACGAGATGCTACCTCTATGCTACCTCTATGCTACCTATCTGAACCCTGCTGACAGCGACGCGGCGTTGGGGCGAGATGTCGGCGCAGGCGGCGGTGCGGGCTTCGCGTCCCGAGATGAGGGCTCCTTAGGCGGAGATGCGGGTCGGGGAGGCGGAGATGCGGCACCGCCACGTGAAGATGTGGCCCTGCGACTCCCACCAGCGGCACCCGAAGGCGCCTGACGGCTTGACGTGGCTTCGCGTTTCGGCTTAGGCGCCCGGAAGGGGTCGTCGTCCTCCAACTCTTTCGCCATCTTAAAGGAGGAGTCGGCCCACGCTTCTTGGAATGCTTCTTGCGCAGCTTAATGGGCTACAAGCTGCTGCTCTTGCCTCCATAGGTGGAAATGCGGGTCGGGGAGGCGGAGATGCGGCACCGCCACGGGAAGATGTGGCCCTGCGACTCCCACCAGCGGCACCCGAAGGCGCCTGACGGCTTGTCGTGGCTTCGCGTTTCGGCTTAGGCGCCTTGAAGGGTCGTCGTCCTCCAACTCTATTGCCATCTTGAAGAAGGACTCGGCCCGCGCTTCTTGGAATGCTTCTTGCGCAGCTTAATGGGCGACAAGCTGCTCTTGGTTGGGGCGCTCCGCGGGTTGGGGCTTGCCCCAACTCGCATTACTCGAATGGGCCGACGCCCAAACGGGTAGGGCGGACCTTTCGTGGTCAGTGCCGGGTATTTTGATGGCAGTGTTATAGACGGCGATCCAGCAGTGTTGGAAATTCCGTCACTGGCCTCCAATTAGTCTTCGGCAATTTGCTTGATGACTATAACGGAGCGTCGCCTACCCAGGGCTTTCCGTAACTGGATTGCTGCCTAAACGGCCGTCGTAGAGACGCTGCAAGGGTTTCACTGGTGCCAGTCCTGTCACGGGGGCGAAAAAAAAAAGAGCTGCTCCTGCCTCCCGTGCTCCACGCACCGTGCGGGCGCTTCGTCGCACTCGGAGGTTGAGGCTCACTCGGCGGCTTGGCAGTCTCCGAGGGACCAAGACTGCTCGGGGGAGGGGTGGAGCTGCTCGAAGCTCTATCAAGAGACCTGCTGCAGCGCCGTTTTGGGAGCCATCTCCGCCGGACCCCGGTGGCGGTGGTTGAGATGCGGGCTTAGAGGACCCGCCAGCCTGGCGCGGCGCCGCTACGACAGTCTGGTAGTAGCGGTCGTCGACCAAGACGGTGGGGGGTAAAGAGCCGGCTCAGCAACCTTCCAGTATGAGGATTTATGACAAAAAGGGGATTTAATTGCCCATATGCTTTATACAATACTATACAGATTGCAAGGCAGTACGGCTAATGTCTGATATTTGCTCGCGGCACGCCGCAGATTGCTGCAGCGCTGCACCGCAGATGCTGCCTTTAGGCATGCTTTGATCGCCTAGATGGCTGCAAACCATTTCGTATGCGGGGCTGCATGGCATAGAAGGGATGTGAACACGCACCTGCTTGACGATACTATGCAGATTGCAAGGCAGTACGGCTAATACCTGATATTTGCTGGCGGCACGCCGCAGATTGCTGCACCGCTGCACCGCAGATGCTGCCTTTAGGCATGCTTTAATTGTCTAGATGGCTGCAAACCATTTAGTATGCGGGGCTGCATGGCATAGAAGGGATGTGAACACGCACCGGCTTGACGATACTATACGGACTGCAAGACAGTACGGCTAATGCCTGATATTTGCTGGCGGCACGCCGCATATTGCTACAGCGCTGCACCGCATATGCTGCCTTAAGGCATGCTTTAATTGCCTGGATGGCTGCAAACCATTTATAAGTATGCGGGGCTGCATGGCATAGAAGGGATGTGAACACGCACCTGCTTGTCGATACCATACAGATTGCAGGGCAGTAGGAATAATACCTGATATTTGCTGGCGGCACGCCGCAGATTGCTGCAACGCTGCACCGCAGATGCTGCCTTTAAGCATGCTTTGATCGCCTAGATGGCTGCAAACCACTTAGTATGCGGGGCTGCATGAATCACCAACATGCGCCGGCCGCGGCGCGTTGGCGCCCCGCTGCCCCGGCCGCGGCGCGTTGGCGCCCCGCTGCCCCGGCCGCGGCGCGTTGGCGCCGCGCTGCCCCGGCCGCGGCGCGTTGGCGCCCCGCTGCCCCGGCCGCGGCGCGTTGGCGCCCCGCTGCCCCGGCCGCGCTAGCAAAGGAAGTGCGGTTTGTGAAATCGACGGACAGAAGTCGATTTAACTCTTATCTGCGGATGAGAATGATTTGTTGTGATAGTTGATTATGATTAATGAGGTATTGTCCAGGGAGCTATGGCAGCAAATTTCAAGCTGCATGAATCCCTTGTCACGGACCAGACACGAACCCACGTTGCTTGCCGAGGTGCTCCGAGAGATGCGCCCTTAAAGTCGCCGAATCTCTTCCGACGACCAACCACAAGGCGCGTCCGTTGGTGTCGGGGTTTCTTGGGTGCTTTGGCGCGATGAGAAGTACACGACCCGCTGTCAACAGGCTGTCGAGGTAGTCCATTCGCGGTAGGGGCCTTTGCGTCATGTAGGTGCTCGGAATCTGCACGCGATAGATTTCCGCCTCGGAGGCCGCCCGCAGCTATAGGAGCAAATTCAGGTGAGTGAACCAAGGCGACATGACAACGACAAAGGGCTCCTTGCCTAGGGCAGCGTTACAAGAGCTAGGGGCGACAGTACACGGGTTTGTACACGAACGAGAGATGCGGGCGTTCACCTACCCCCACTGCGGAGATGCGGGTAATCCCACCCTTTACGGCGGTCAATTCGATCTCTCCACCCTCCGCATCTCTTGCTCGCCAGTCGTGCCAGCGGTGGCTTCAGACACCGCCGCTTTGACGTCCGCGAGGACTGACCTGTCGTCCCCAATGTGGGCCTCCGGGTTCCAAGGCCGCGTCTCTTTCGCCGCCGTCATGGTTCTCGCCGTCTCGCATACACGAACCCACGTTGCTTGCCGAGGTGCTCCGAGAGATGCGCCCTTAAAGTCGCCGAATCTCGTCCGACGACCAACCACAAGGCGCGTCTGTTGGTGTCGGGGTTTCTTGGGTGCTTTGACGCGATGAGAAGTACACGACCCGCTTTCAACAGGCTGTCGAGGTAGTCCATTCGCGGGAGGGGCCCTTTCGTCAAGTAGGTGCTCGGAATCTGCCCGCAACAGATTTCCGCCTTGTAGGTCGCCAGCAGCTATAGGAGCACATTCAGGTGAGTGAACCAAGGCGACCTGAGAACGACAAAGGGCTCCTTGCACAGGGCAGCGTTACAAGAGCTAGGAGCGATAGTTCACGGGTTTGTACGCGAGAGATGCGAGCGCTCATATGCCCCCACTGCGGAGATGCGGGTAATCCCACCCTCTACCTTTAAATTCTCTCCACCCTCCGCATCTCTTGCTCGTCAGTCGTGCCAGCGGTGGCTTCAGCCACCGCTGCTTTGACGTCCGGGAGGACGTACCCGTCGTCCCCAATGTGGGCCTCCGGGTTCCAGTGCCGCATCTCTCGCCCCCGCCATGGTTCTCGCTGTCTCGCATACACGAGCCCACGTTGGTTGCCGAGGTGCTCCGAGAGATGCGCCCTTAAAGTCGCCGAATCTCGTCCGACGACCAACTTCAAGGCGTCGACAATTGTCACATCTCGCCCCCTCCTGAGGGCAGTGAGTGGCGCGCAGCAATTGAGAAAGATGATGAGGAGCAGCGCCCCCCCCCTCCCCCGCCACGCTGTCGACATTGGCAGGACCCGAGCCGTAGTCCGGGTCTGCCATGACGAGGGCTTTTGCCGGGCCATTTTGCCAGGGGACGAGATTCGCATCTGCCGGTGAGGTTCTTGGACACACTCGTTGCAAATCCCCCGCAACTCGTTGTACACAAGCCGGTGGTCTTCAGAGGCCAAGAAGGCCCGCATGTTCACCGCGCTGCCTCTCGTCCCTGCCCCTCCCTTGCAGTCTGAGCTCATCGGGTATCGCGGATCGTGCATGAAGTGTTAGAGGTCGTTGGCAGACAAGGACGAAAACACGAAGCGGGTGGGAAACGGGGCGGGTGTCACCACTCATGTCGAGATGCGCGCCGGCGAGGTGCGATTAACGCAGCCCACGGCGCCCTGATGAGAGATGCAAGCGAAGATGCAAGTCCGCGTACCGTTGGAGTCGCTCCTGGGAGAGGGACCAAAGGTGGCACACCTTGAGGCTTGGGGGGTCAGGCTGAGGCTCGCCGTGAGGCGAAGGCTGCGAATCTCCGGCCCCGGGCCATAGCGGTCCGCTTCCATGTTGCCCACCGCCCGGCTGCATGGGCCTCATGGGCTGAGTCCTGGGTATTGGCGCCTGAGACGCCCTCCTGCCGGAACGCAAGTGCATCTGCGGAGAATCTTGCGCCATGGGGGTCACTAGCAATGTGTCGAGAGCCCTGCTCGTTGGGTCAAAGCCAAGTGCAGCCGCAGATGTCCCCGCCACGCACAGGACTCTGCAAGCGGGCAGATGTGTGTTTTGCTCTGCGAGGACGGTCTGCCATGCTTTTGTGCACCGAGAAGCGTTAAGATGCCTTAAAGAATACAAGCGCGAGGGAGCTTGCGAGGGGTAGATGAGTGGGAAGCACAGTGGCGGCGTAGCATTCGAGGCCAAAAAAAACGGTTAGCATGGAAGGGTAGCGACGCATCTCGTCAAAGGGCGGTGGACAGGCGTGTAGTACATAGTGCAGGTTCGTTTCACTGAATAGTACCTCGTACAGTGTTGGCAAGAAAAGGAATGTGTCAAAGGTCAGTTTCACAGTACATTCGTACAGTGTTAGGCTGGACTCAAATTTGCACCCCCCAAAAGGGGTACAATATTGAGTTAAGGGGGGTGCAATTTTGAGTCCAGAAAGGTGCCCATTTTGACTCAATAATCGCCCTTTTTCCGTTGCTACCTTGTTGCAATTGCGCGCTGGCGCCCTGCTGCCCCGGCCGCGGCGCGCTGGCTCCCCGCCGCCCCGGCCACGGCGCGCTAGCGCTCCGCTGCGCGATGCCCCGGCCTCGCTAGCAAAGGAAATGCGGTTTGTGAAATCGACGGACATGAGTCTATTTCACTCTTATCTGCGGTCAAAAAATAATTTACTCTGATTGTTGATTAGGATTAATGAGGTTGTTGCGCTATCCCGCATGTACAACCTGTATCACCAATGCAAGATAGGGGAGGGGACATCATTCTTGGCTACCTCTGTATCGTACACCATGACACAAGGACGGAAGCGCAGCTACGGGATGAAGCCCCCCCCTCCCCCACGTCTGACTCCAAACTGCCTACATAGGGTCGCCTGTCTGAGTTCTGGTATACACACACATGTTGTGCATGAGGAGCCCGAGACACGGAGGCCTATGGTGTTCAAGCACAAGACACGTGACGAGCAGTGGGTTATGATGAGTTCGGCAAGCAAGCCATACTGCGAGACAGGCGTGCCAAGGTGGAGCAGCATGACAACGACGTGTATGTTGGGGAAGTGTTGTACTTCCTGGAGGTGACCCACACCAGCCCTTCGGTGCCGGACCTCACCCTCGCCGTGCGCCGACTGCACGCAGCTGAGCGCATGGTGATAGCCCCCCCCCCCCCCCCTGCCCCCCCCATCGGCTTTGGTGTGTGGCAGAGCAACGCGCCCCTTCGGCCAAACATTCGCAAGGGGCATCACGCCTTCCCTGTCGCGCTGAAGGACATCGAGGAGAAACAGCGATGCTTCTATGCTGATCCGGGCATAGTGACAGATCAGCACTTCTCCAGGTTTGGCATGTCCTCACATGATGTGGGGCCGTATGTGTGGTGCACATATAACACAATGATGACGACCATGCGCTACTAGCGGAATTTCCGTATAGCTTGTAAATGTAATCGATCAAACTGATGCACCGCAATTCCGTGCAGCGCCTCGGCGCCGCTGATGGCATGTGCACCCACCGCCCAAATAAACTTAGCCCCCTTGGCAATCTGAATCGACGGCGGTTTTTAAACAGCCCCTGCAGAGTATATGCTGGGTACGATGGATTGCAAAGGGAGGTGACACAGTTCTGCGTGCTGCTAATCGCTACTTTACTGGCTACGTGCAACTGTGCCTCATCTCTACCTTGTAGCACTTTGGCTGATATGGCCCGACTATGCCTCATCTCGGCGCAGTCTACTCTCCCAGGGGGGGGGGGGGAGCATCTCATGAGCTGGTTTCACTGCAAAATTTTGTGACTCGACCAATAAGAAACAAGATCATGGCTGCCGGTATCTATTTGCCCATTGCATGATGGGACGAGTGGGTACGGTGGCCGGTGGCCCGCGCCGGTGGCCTCGTCCACGCCTCATGGCAAGTTGGAGTACGGCATGAAGGCTGCCCTCAGAATTGCAGCTGCACTTGCTAGGTGCGGGTAATCGAAGACGATGCCACCCGCCACGTCGGTTTCCCTATTCTTGGCATCAGTCTCTCTAAGTGTGCGCACATTGGTCGCCGTGTCAGGGGGATGGTTCATGTACAACTTGTACATGAGATAGCGGGAAAGTAGGGCCGTAGCCGCGAGCGCCCTACTTGAAAAACTTGCGAGTTTGCTGTGAAAAACTTGAACTTGTCGATGATGGCTTCCCGCACCTTTTGTTTCCCTAGTGGGTCCTTCTCGGTGCACACTCCCAGGGCGCGGTACAGCTGATCCCGCGCCGCAGCGAGGCATGTCCCGCCGACTTCGCTATTAATCATGTCTCCATCAGAAACCCGGGTATCGTCCGGCGCGTCGAAGATGAAGAACTTCCAGCTCCGGAGAGCTCTGCCCCAACGGTGTGGATGCCCGGCCATGTATGTTCCTTGTCGAGAGAGGTATACATGTTGGTGTCGCTCCTGCGGGTTGTAAACCACCCCGGCTCGAGATGGATGCACCCCCTCACGACCAATTGCCGGTCGAGGTAACGGCTGAACTTCATGTCTTACGCTATCCTGGGACGCTGTCGTACGATGTGGCCAGCTAATTGGCCATACTGAACGAGGCAAGAAACCGTGGATGGTGGTTATCGCTGGGTGATGCCGGCGGCGGGCGGGTGCTGGATGAGTACCTGGATTTGGGTTCGGTAAGGGTAGCTAAGAGAAGCCGACAATTTTGCTGCACCGCGCGTGTGCCAACCGGCCTCTTGCGCGGCACTACTACAAGCCGTTTGGCAGCCCCGTCGTATTGGGATAGTCAGTCGCTTGTCTCATTACTGTTTGGGCTTGTGTAGACGTGTATCGTCGAATTACAAACTCATTACGGGACCATTTCCCGTTAAGGGGTAGTTACGAGCGAAGTACGACCCTGGAGCACGTCTGTGTCAAATAGGGACACATGTGTTCTCATTTACACGCTGAAAACGGTCGCCATACGGGATATGGCTCAGGGCTGAACACAATTATGCGGATATTACGCTATGGATACGCAGCAAGCCGGGTACTCGCACAAAAGTACTGCTACGATCTGCGATATTAAAACATTTATCAAATATAAAATAATCTATCAAATTAATGTAATATGCAAATGTGTATTATATATTTATATTGGAACATTATAATATATTATTTATATAACACACTGATATAATATATATGATATTACGGCGACTCGCGAGGTGATAAAGCGGCTGCGCCTACCTGACGCACACTCGCCGAACAATATTGGAGGGTGCTCGTCCCCCAGCACCCTCCATCATGGTTGCCAAGTGTCCGATGAGGGTGTCGTCTCGCTGTATTTTACCTCGTTTGTAACCGACGCGCGACGCGTGTCTAGATCTTGAACCCAATACCATAGCCCCCCCCCCCCCCCCACTTCCCCCCACGGGATCTGACATGGGCACTGGCGTTCAGAACGCCTCCGTCGACGGTCCATGCCAGCATACTCCCACGAGCCGGGGGCTGGAGTCCAACCTGAAAAGTACAGTGAGTCGGCGGGTGGGTGACTTGACTGCGTAGAGGATTAGAATTTCACAGGCGTTGACCGCCCTGTGCTGCGTTTCTTTTTGATGTTTCTCCTACAGCTGAAGACAAGGCAGTAATGTCAACGCTGTCTTTGACGAATGTTGGCCGCGCGACACTCAGATTCCTTAGGCTAGCTCGAGGTCTGCGAGATGACGCCGCACTGATGGGAAGCCGCATGTGAGTCGCGTTTGTTTTCGCGCTTGTTCGATTACACAGCCACCGCTGCCGCAACGAACAAGCAATCAACATGCATACTGACTTTCGCAGTTGCTATGTCAGACCCCCGACCAATCCCTACGTTCGGCAGTAAGCCGATCGCACCGACTGCTCAACGCAACAAAGTCGTGTCGCCGCCGCTGGCGGGCACCGCTGCGTTGCCAAAGCCCCGCGGCTTGCTTGGTGGGCGTGCTAGCGCAGGAGCAGAAGAGGGCAGGCGGCATCATCAAGCACAACATCAACACGGTCAACAACATGGCCGCCACGCAAGCCGTCCCCGGCGACAAGGTCGGCGAGGGCAGTAGCCTGGACCCCCCGGCCAAGAAGGCTAAATAAGCGGTCCGCCAAGCCGGCGGCTGGAGGGCCGGCCCGGGGCCGGGGTGGTGCGGGGGCCAAGGCGGGCGGCGGTGGGGCGCTTGGGTCGCGGGCCGGCCGCCGGACCGCTGTAGCCGCTGCCTCCACCCGCGAGCAGCAGGCCGGCCGCCGAGGCGGTCCCGGTCAAAACCGGATGTAAATAATTTATTCCGCCCGCCCACTGCCGCGCGCCCGCTCACTGGTTGTGCCGCGCGCGCGCTATCGCGGATTAGGCCAGAGCGCAGCGAGATAGTTGGGTTTCTAGAGGCAGATGCTGAAATTCTCCACCGCGTATACAGCGTCGTGACGATGAGTGATATGCGCCTGATGCAAGTTATTACGAGTATGATGTCACGGAACGACGAATACATACGACTGTCATATACTAAGGTAAGATTACATGATGAGTACATGGTATTACAATATGATTACGAACTGGTGCGGGGGGCTTGTGATAGGGCTCTGTAGTTAAGTGGGCGCGGAAGACGGAGATGCCGCGAAGTCGGAGACAATAATAGACATGAGGGGCAGCCCCGCAGCCCCGGTCTGCGACGGAAGGAGGCAGGGATGGACAAGGAAGAGGATTGCCGGTAGCCTGGGCGCTGTAATACACACATGTGTCCCTACTATGGTTACAGATGGCATGCCGCCCTTAGAACGACACGGTCCGGGCGGTGATGAGCAACGGAATAGAAGTTGTAATTCAATTTTAATTTCAATTTGGCCCGAGCGGAGCTGAGACCAGCGCCTCTCGGAAATGGCATTCGAGGTGGTTGTCTTACCATCCTCCCCGGACCTCTTCGCGCCTGGCCACCTCGGCGTGCCCGCCGGTGGGGCCGGGGCCTCCCACGCGGCCAGTGGTTGCCTCCCCCCCCCCCCCCCCCCTCCCCCCTCCGGGCCCGGCAGTGCGAGGCCCCGGCTTCTTGAATGTCCCTCGTCTACTGCCCTTCGGGCCGGCTGGCGCCCTCCTGAGTCGTGCCCCAAGATTGAGCTCGGCATAAAACCACACGGCCCCCTCGTCCCTTTGAAATGTTTACTACTATATAGTAGTTGGGCTTTCCTTCCGCCTACTGGCGCGCACTGCGCGCGTTCGCCTACAAACACCTTACACAATGTATTGTGGCGCGCATGCAATGTATCACGCAGCTAAAACCGTGGGTGGTAGTACAAGTGTGCTTCAACACCCAAAATTTGAATGAGATGAAATGCCGTACACGCGTGCATGGTCACCTCCAGCACGGCGTTGTGACTTGTGAGCCAACCACTCGAAGTAAAATTCTTATACATCTAGCGGGCTATCTGCTGTCGCCATCTTTCATCTTCGCGCCCGGCCTACAATGTGGCGGGCCGCGTCCGTCCCAGCCACCCTCCCTCACTTAGTGCTCTGTTTTTGCGGGTTGCCGACTGTCTTCTGCCTAGAAAACACTGTCAACCAAGCCAAGGCATCTTGTTGGAAAACCACACAACCCTCTCCTTTTTTGATTCGGGCGGCTAAAAACTGCAAGTCGCATGACCACCCTCCTAGCCTCGTATTGTTTATACTATATCCTGCCACATTAATTACGAGGTGAGTCTGTGAGTCTGTCTGTCGTTTTGTCTGTCTGGCGTTCGGAGCGGTTTCGCATAGATTATTAGATAGATCGAAAATATATCCGTTATGAATTCCGTTATAATTCCGCGCAGGCCAGAATACCCGTCGAGCTTCCCTGCTTACTAATGGTACATGTACCAGTCGGCCGCCCCCCCGGCCGCACCCGGGATGGCGCGAAGCGCCGAGCCCGCTGCGTGGACCGGACACGGACGCCGGACGCCGTCGTTCGTCCGTCGCCGGACGCCGGACGACCGTCGCCCGCCCGCCTCGCCGCCCGTCCGTCGACGGACGCCGGGCCCCGGGTCGGCGGGTCGGCGGACGCGGGGCTGAATGTAGCGACTGCTACGATTCCTCTGGATTATTTACATGCGCTAGCAGCAGAAGGCGATATCGGAAATCACCAAAAAAAAAGGCAATCGGAAAGGCCCTCTACAGCGACTGCGGGGTGGAAGCAGTAACATGAGAAGACGCGGAGTGGGCACAAGCACACGCATCACACTTGGCCATCTGCACACCGGCAGCGAGAATGCCGCCCAGGGTACCAAGCACGCAAGCCGAGACCCGCTGCAACAACCCCCGCCGTGTGCGCGACAGGTGACGGCGGAACTCAGCAGGTTGGCTGGCGACAAAGTTCCGAAGTGCCTGAACGGATTGACCACGAAGAAAGCAAGAGGTCGGGGCGGAAGGACCGCCATGGAAGTTGCGCACAGCCAACAGCACAGCGAAGATGTAGACCACCGTCAAAGCGGACTTCCCGAGACGGCCGCGGTCCTCAACCACAAAAGGGTAGTACCGGTGAACACCCTGCACTGGAGTCCACACTACTCATGCAACGTTATTTCAAATTTTAAGAAACCCCGCGAGGAAAAATATCAATTTCATTAATAACCAGGTTTTATTAGTTTTATAAGTTCTGGTACCCACCTGTACAGCCATACTTCTATACAGTTTCGACTACAAGCAGTGCTGCCGCGTGCTGCTTTTTTTTTCCCGCCCCCGGGACAGGACTGGCACCAGTGAAACCCTTGCAGCGTCTCTACGACGGCCGTTTAGGCAGCAATCCAGTTACGGAAAGCCCGCCTGGGTAGGCGACGCTCCGTTATAGTCATGCCGAAGCATTTCGCAAGGATAATTGGAGGCCAGTGACGGAATTTCCAACACTGTTGGATCACCGTCTAAAACACTGCCATCAAAATACCCGGCACTGACCACGAAAGGTCCGCCCTACCCGTTTGGGCGTCGGCCCATTCGAGTAATGCGAGTTGGGGCAAGCCCCAACCCGCGAAGCAAAGCATTTCGGGCGTGCGATACATGTGCAACTAAAAAGGCAATGTGAGGGAGGGCCCGACGCCATAGCTGGAAAAATTTCCCATTCCCAGTAAAATCCAGGGCGCCGTGAAGGGAGGGGGGGACCCCGCCCAAAATAAAGGCAGTTAAGTCCTCAGGCTTTGACGCACGAACCTGACTACTAATAAAATCCCTGAACTCATACTGTACTGCTACACGCGTGCTGCTACACGCCCAATACTGTACTCATACTGCGCTGATGCCGCCGCCGCAGCCGCGCCGGCTGCGCCGCCTGCTGGGTATCCTACTATTACTAATACTTATTCATAAAAAAGGCTAGGCTACACGGGGATACGGGGTACAGTCGGGCGAAGACAAAGTACTACGGGCGGCAAACCCTAAACCTGGATTTTACTGGGAAAGGGAATTTTTTCCGGCTACGGCGTCGGGGGCCCTCCCTCACATTGCCTTATTCTATGTTGCACCTGTACAGTATCGCACTCCCGAAATGCTGTGCTCCGCGGGTTGGGGCTTTTGCTCGCATGGGCCAACGCCCAAACGGGGCGGGGCGGACCTTCGTGGCCAGTGCCGGGTATTTTGATGGCAGTGTTGACGCGGTGATCCAACAGTGTTCGAATTGCATCACTAGCCGCTAATTAGATTTACAGAGTGCGTCAGCAACTGCTTGCCTTTCCACGGAGCGTCGCCTACCCAGGGCTTTCCTTAACTGGATCGCTGCTGCCCAAACGGCCGTCCTGGAGACGCTGCAAGGGTTTCACTGGTCTCAGTCCTGTCCCGGGGGCGAAAAAACAAACTACGGGCGGCAGGCAGGGCGGGGGCGGGAGCAGGGGAGGGCACTAAAAGCGCAAAATATGCGTAGTCCTACATTCCTACCAGTACTATCCTGCTTGTACTGTACATCAGTCGTACGGGTACTGGTACCTAGTTTATGCGCGCGCGTGCTTGCTCATCACCACCGCCGCCGCGTCATCAGCATTATTCATCCGCCTTACGACGACTCCTGCCAAATGTACGTTGATACACAGCACGAGGCGGGTCGACGACGAGGCACAAGTATTAGCGACGACGACTACTGGTCAGCCACGAAGTACGGCACAGGCTACGCTTTGATTGGCAGCGCGCTGCACTACGGCGGCCTGCCGCGCCGCGTAGAACACAACGGCTGAACAAACACATGCCCAACTACGCACAAGAGTACACCAGAGTAGCCCACGGCAACACGCGCGTTCACTACGCAACCGCACACCTAACGCCTCACTACTACCGGCCCACTGTGCATCGCGCTGTGCATCTTCCTCGCCTCTACTTGGTGCCAACACTCGCTTGTGCGCGCGAACGACGTAGAGCTTCGTCGCTCTCCCCGCTATATCGACAGGTGAGGAGTGGGTTGACCTTCACTGCCACGGATGGGCCAGCTTGTGCCCCGGCTGGCCGCCCCGCGGCCCGCGGCCCGCGTCGCAAGCGTTGCCTCGGCCCACCTTATGCGCCCACGGCCCACCCCGCCGCCCTTCTCCCTCGGAAGCTCCCGCCCTACCCCTCCCGACTCGTATCGACGATGAAGCCGGTATCATGTCCCCGCTCGCTCTGCCGGGCGCGACGTTGACCTGGTCCACGGTTTTGTCTTCGACTATGCCTCCCGCCGCCTGACCTTGGAAGTGCGGCCGCCCTGCCTCACACTCGGCAGTTGCAGGCGTTGTGTGGAGGGGTGAACTGCGATGTCGCTGTTGGGCGCAGCGTTTCCGTTGGCATACCCCGCAGTCGTCCGTGCCGGCATGCTACGCCTCGCCCGGGCAATCTGCATACTTTGGGTTTTCCCGAGGTCATATGCGTTCCGTGTTTAACGAAGCCCGGCTCGCCCCCTTTCTCTAACCCCCCCCCCCCCCCCCCCCCCACCCCCACCCGCACCCCCACCACCTCCTTTATTCCGCGGCCTCGTTCCTCGCGTCAGCTAAAAACGACGGGATAGCCCCGTGCTGTAATATTGCCACTGCCAGCAAACTACGCAGTCAACTTTGAACTTTAATATTGCCGCACACCCCCCTCGCCGCCGCCGGACGTGTCCACCGCCACTTTACAACCGTCTTCGACTATCTTTCCTCCACGGTCCTCGCCCCTCCTAGTGCCAGCTTGAGGGGAGGCGGGTGGGGAGGCGGCCTGAGCTGATGTTTGCGCCTCGTTAAGGCTGGCCCTGACCCACTAAGGACCCCCGCCCCCCCGGGGCCCTTCCGCATTAGGCCGGCTGCCGGCCCGCTTTGCCACGATGCAGGGTCAACCGACCATGCAGCAGATGCAGCAGATGTTGATGGCGCCCATGAATGCTGCCATGGGCAACAACGCGCCGATGATGATCCCGCAGATTCCGCATCACATGATGCCGCAGATGATGGCCGCTGCCCAGCAGGCGGCTGCAGCCTCCACCGCGCAGCCAAAAATGCGCCGTGGCAAGAAGGGCAAGGACGGGTGCGTTCAATTCCCAGCAACCCTGCCCCCCTCCTCCTCGTGTGCTTCCTGCTCTTCTATCTTTCCTCTCGTATCTTCCGACCTGACCTATGCTGCCCTGGGACCTCTCAGGAAGATGAAGCGGCCAAGATCCAAGAAAAACCCGGATGCCCCCCGCCGCCCCAAGTCTGCGTACATGTTCTTTCTTGGCGAATTCCGTAAGGATTGGAAGGTAGACACCGGATATTTATTGCCGCTTTCTGAGTTCCCCCCTGACTAACTCTTGAAGCTGACGTTTTCCTGTTTTTCTTGGAAGCTTGCAAACCCAGACAGCAAGAAGGTGTCCGAGGTGGCCAAGGCCGCTGGCGATAAGTGGCGTGCCATGTCTGAGATGGAGAAGGCTCATTACGAAAAGCAATCCATGGACGCCAAGGTGCCACCCAGCATTGATATATATGTCCTGCGTCCCAGAAATGCAGATGGAGCTCTTCTTTGCGCGTCAGCTGCTGAGTCCTCGCTCATCTCTGGCTGCAGGATGCGTACAAGGCGCAAATGGTGGAGTATGATAAGGACCACCCAAAGCCCCTGCGGCGCGCAAAGAAGGAGCGCGACCCCGCCGAGCTGAAGAGGCCTCAGAGTGCCTACTTTTTCTTCCTTGCTGATTTCCGTGAGGAGTACAAGGTTCCCCCCCCCCCCCCTCCCCCTGGGCGGATTCAGCCTGGGTTGTAGCTCACATGCTAAAACCTATCTTGTATAATTGGCTAACAGTTGTTAGCCAGTTGTCTGGAGCTAACAACTGTTTCGTTTTCCTGCAGGCTGCTCACCCGGGCGAGCCGACCGCGGTGTCTGTCATTGGCAAGGCTGCGGGTGCCAGGTGGAAGGAGATGACCCCTGAGCAGAAGCTGCCGTATGAGAACATGTCCACTGCCAGCAAAGCGGAGTATGCGAGGTTGAAGACCCTGACGCCTGCGGAGCGCGTCATGGTGGCCGCTGCCGCGCGGATGCAGCAACCGGATGGCACGCCGATGACCACTGATCCCCATGCCCTGCTGGCGGCCCAGGCGCAGCATGGCTTCGCAGGACAGGTCATGATGTGAGGACAGGAAATTTCATCCGCCTCTCTTCCATCGAACCCCCCCCCCCCCCCCCCCCCCCCCGGCCCCTTTCTGTGCAATCACCTAATACGTAGTTATCAAGCATTACATATAGAGCATCCCTTCTCCGGTTGCGCCATCGCTGCATATAAAATCAAGAAGGACAACTTTTTGCTGTAACTCTCAACTCAATCTATCAGCTGCTCCAGCATGTCCAGCCACTAGCCTGCCTCATGCATCGTGATGATGCAGCACGTGCCACAGGTCTACGGTGCGGTGATTGACTGCTGGCTCATACTGCGCTCCCATTATGCGCATCGCTTGCTGTGCATCACCAGTTATGGCCTTGAAGTATAATTGGCTATACGCCCCCTTGTGAGAGCGCGATTTCGGAACCACGAGCAATCCGCCGGATCATGCAACAGGTTGGTATGGTAGTCATTTCTGTCCAGTCTCCCCCTGTGTAGCAAGCTCCAGAGACTGCCAATATTTATAATCATGAATTGTCTGAAAGGCTGTTCAACATACCCAATACCGTGCGAGTAAGTGTGGGTACTGTACTCTGAGGGTTACCATGAGGTAGCAGGAAAAAGGGACGGTGTGTGGTGCCGCGTCGTCGTTTCTGTGATATCTAAGGATTAGTTCGCTACTGCTTGTCGTTTTTGGGAGATAGCAACTACTGCTCGTCGTCGAACTTGCTGTTGAGTGAAAAGTGCGAATAATAACATTGGTCGCTATACTATTGTAGTACGCCAGGAAAAACCCGGATATCACTTTGGTATCGTATGTCGTAGCGATTGGCACGTAGCCGCTTTACATACATACGCTGATATGTTTTCATGTGTTTCTTGTATAGATAGATAATCTTTAGATTGTGTTTTGCTGGAAACCTCTTTTGCTGGAAACCTTTCATAGTTGCTGTTAGTTCTGTTTGTAGTGCGCATTTGTGAAAGCCCTGATGTAAAAATATACTATCCTTAGGTTGAGTATATGTTTTAAAAGATCAATGTAGACACGTGCCATGGACCGTATGTCCACATGGGTCTCAACAGTGCCAACGGTCCAACGTACCGTCTTCATTCATGTACCATTGCCAGGTACATGTGCCTAGATATTCCCGGTTTCTACTAGCGACCTGTAGCCCCTCTACCAGACTGTGTTGCTGAACCGTCGCACATTCGCTATTCGTGGTCACGCTCTGTTTGCATATGCGCCCGGATCACGTCGCTGCGCACGACGCGCCACGTCCCACTCGCCCACATCATACTTGACACTCACATCACATCGAGGCTGCAACATCGAGGCAACGGAAGTGCGTGTGCTCAACGCCATGCGTCTGGGGGTTTACGGCGGCGCTCGCGCCGTGTTCCCAGTTCGTCAACGTTCGGGACAGCTGGGCAGGCCTGTCGCAAGGAGTATTGTTTGCCCTGCCGCCGCCGCAGGTACAGGTGCAAAGCTGGAAAAACCCATCACGCTGTTCGCTCGAACGCAATTACCGCCTCTGATAAGTCTGAAACTCATTGCAGGACCCAAGCGCGTCGCGATCATTGGCTCCGGTCCTGCTGGCCTGTCCACAGCACTCTCGATCCTGCGCCTTGACTCGGGTACGGCGACCGTGAGCACTGCCGGGAATGCCCCGTAGAGCCTCCCTCCCCCCCCTCCTCCCCCTCCCCCCGCCCCAGCCCCCACACCCACACGCGCGCGTTCGCGCGCTGCGATACTGCGTAGCGTTTGGGCCTGACGACGGGTGATTGTGCGTTGCCAATAGGCGTCGAGACTGTAAAAGTGTTTGAGAAGTATGACGAGCTGCGGCCGGCGCTGGGTGCCGGCTTCAATATCAACGGCGGCGCCGTCATACTATCCAGGTGCGTGCAGGGGCGGCGCAGGAAGGTGACCCGCCATGGGTCATGTGCGGCAGCATTATGGGATCTGACGGCAGGGAACGTTCCATTGAGATGTGTATGGTGCATACAGGCTGGGGCTATCAGAACAGCTGAAGAGCATCTCAAATCCGCTGGAGGCTCTCAAGACGCGGACTGTCACGGGGAACCCGCTGCTTGACATCGACATTGGGAATGCGGTGAAGACCTTTGGAGGTGATTCCCTCAAAAATGGCTCGGCCAGCTGGTGATCAGCTTCACTTCGCTCTTCCGTAAATCTATCCAGCCTCGTCGAGACTCACATGCAGTATGAGATACATTGTGTGACTGTGCAGGCCCTGATGCGCTGCGCTACAACGGCGATCTCATGGCGTTCACCGTCATGAGATCAGACCTGCAACATATGCTAGCATCCGAGTTGCCCCCTGGCACCATTGTGTTCGGCAAGCAGCTCTCTCAGCTGAGTAATTCTCCCAGGTGAGCACGACCCAGCCAGCGCTTGCCGTTGGCGGTGCTGCCGGCATCACGCTGAAGTTGGTGTGGTGGCGGATGCAGTGGCATGCAGGTAAGCTTCACTGATGGCACCAGCGAGGAGTTTGACCTTGTGATTGGCGCGGATGGCATCCGCTCCCGTACGCGCGAGCTAATGTTCGGCGCTAGTGAGCCTAAGTTCTCAAACATCCGCATCCAATTCGGTGAGTCATCGACCCACGGCCAGGGACGCAATGCTGTGCTGCTTGCGTGCGCTACGCTGCGCTGGATGTGACATTCAGGCCCGGTTGCTCCTCTTGCAGGGGTGTGCGCCCCTGGGGAAGGGCCGCGGCAACCGGAGGATAAACAAACCGCTCACCAGTGGTTTGGGGATGGCGCGTACTGCCTTGTGTACACAGGTGAGAGTTCCCGGGAAAGAGGACCCTGTGAATCCCCCCTCCGCTTCGCTCTTTGCTTAACCCCCAGAGGGCTTGTTCAAGCCTTGAACACTCTCTATGTGGCCTTCCAGGCGGCGCAGCCAATGCCAAGCAGGATATGATTGCGCTAGTGAGGGAGCAGGGATCCAAAGTGCAGGAGAACTCAGGCTGGGATGCCTCAGACGTGAAGCAGGATGCCGTCAAGCAGCTGCGGGCCGCCAACTTTCCGCAGGAGGTGGTGGATGTGGCACAGGTGAGTGACCAGATGGCAAATGTAGGGGAACGGGGGCTAGTGAGCCATGCCAGGGAGTCCTATAGCTAAACCCAGTGGTACTGGGCGCGGTGGCATTATGACAAATTCTGTGCGGGACATCGCAAATCGTACAGACCTGCGAACGTTTTTTCGACATCGGGGTGCACTACCATGACACACTTTCCTCATGGTCCAAGCACGGGCGCGTGGTTCTCCTGGGCGATGCCGCCCATGCAATGCCGCCCTTCTTGGGCCAGGGTGCGAATCAGGTGCGAAGCAATGCTGAACCTCTGCATGAGGCGACTGAGCTACTTAAAACAGCACAGCAGCATAGCATACAAGTGGTTGACGTTGTGCTACCTGCTCGGCCTGGCATGGCATGGCCTGGTATATGTATCGTGTGGCACAGGCAATTCAGGACGCATATTGCCTGGCCACGAGGCTGAGCGCGGTGGGCACAGAGCATCCGGATGTGGAGAGCGCACTCAAGGCATACGAGAGGGTCCGTAACCCCCCAACTGCAGCAATAATGCAGTCAAGCCGGCTGATTGGCGCCCTTGAGACTCAGGGCGGGCCAGGGGCGTTCGTGCGAGACTCGCTGTTTTTCGTGATGGGCAAGCTCCGCATCGCCGAGAAGGTCTTCACTGATGGAGCAATGGTCCGTGTCTGAAGGCGGTAACTACACCTTGGCGCAGACATGAGCTCAGGGATGCCAGGCATGCAATCCCGCGACTGGCTGACACAACAATCTGGATATGCGCGCCGACATTGCCTGTCATGCAGCGCAGTTGGCTAGATGCAGGATTGGGAAAACTGGCAGAGGAGGGAGCAATGGGATCGCCTGTGTAACACGCGCTGCAGCGGTTTTTTGCCATTTTGGCTGGTGCATTCATACCCAGACATGCGGCTTCCTCGTTTATATCTGTTTGGATGTGTGCCTGCCAGATAGTCAGATACTGGGTACACTGTCTGGCACTGATTAGGGACTAGCAGCAGGCACCCAGGTCCGCGGCCATGCAGGCAGCTGTAGTAAACGCACACTACATGGTTCCATCTGCTGCACGAACAGTGATTGCCATATGTATGGGATTGCTTGCTTGCGGTAGCTTGCTGCATTGTTGCTAGCAGCACTCATTTAGATAAACATCACTACCTTGATATGCCCTGAGTTTGTTTAAATGCCCGGAGCCGCCATTCGCTGGCCCTCTATTAAATGTTAAAACATGCTATCAATCAGGCAAGCGATAAATGCGTCTAAGTGATACAGGTCTTGTCACGGCCCGGGAGAAAAATCGAAAAACGGTTCTGCGGCGGGGCAGCAAGGGGGGGGGGAGGGGGGGGGGGGGGGGGAGGGGGGGGGGGTGTACCATATCTGAAGCGTCCCATCCGCATACGCGCGTAGATGAATAGTGATGATCAGTAGTCGCTACTGGTATAGTACCGGTACCTGTGTGAATTACAAAAAGGGCAGTTCCCCAGAATTAGAAAATCAACACAGCAAGCCGCCTAAAAGCGGCCCGCATCCCGCATAAGGCGGGATGGATGAGTGATGCGCACACGGTTCAGAGTCCGGGCCACGCGAGCACGTGTGTGTGTGGGTGATCCTCGGACGTGCTGTGCAGCTTCAGCAACGGGATGGGAGACGAATCTGCGCCGTCTGATGAGGCAGCGAGCACGCTCTCGAGCGGCCACCAAGCTCAGGACCCCGAGGAAATCTCTTGCGAGCAAGGCCTCCTGGTGAGCCCGGGTGATGCACCGAGTGCCCCGCGATGAGAGGGCACCCCGGTCCGCAGCCAAGCATGCGATACCACGCACTGTGCGGTGCACCCCCTTGCTCACCTCACCCACTGTGCCGAAGACCATGCCCGTGTACTCCGGTACCTGTAGTAGTATGTTGACATGTGCTAGACGCAACATTCAAGAAATCCACACAGAAATCCAGAAGGAAATCCAGCTACAGGCCAACAGAGGCGGTTTCAAAGTTGAGTCTGGTTTTGCCAAAAAGGTCGCGCAGGCTGTTTTACACGGTCAAGAGCCGAAATTGGCAGGAAGGTTTAGCGAAAAGCGTGGAGGGAAAACGGAGTCAGGGGGGGCGCTGCGTGGAACGCAGCGAAAACTGGAAGATGGCAGGCTCAGCTGTTCTGGCTGCTTTTATGTCTACTCGTGCTGTACCCAACAAGGGCGCAACAACAGTTACTAGTTCCCGTACCACTGCGCAGCACTTGTAGCTGAAAAGCGGTTAGGTCAAGGATGGAAACCCCATAAACTAGTTTAGATCATTTCAAAGTTGAGTCTGGTTTTGCCAGTCTTGAGCGAACGTAGAGAGCGGTGGATTGACGGAGAAGGGGTAGCGCCAAGTCATGAAGGAGGCACTGGGAAGGCCACCGCTGCGGAGTCCTGTTGGACTTGGAAGTGGCGGAGGGGGGCGATGTGTCCAAAGAAGAACCACGCGCCAGGAGAAGGAAGAACGTTGGGGTCGATGTAGTCCAGAACGACATCGGAGTTAGTGGCCCAACCGCCTTGGTAGCGGATGTGGGACAGTGGCGCTCCGATGGCGTTTGCTGCAGAGGCTGCGCCCTTACGTAGACTGTGTGAAGTCCAGGAAGTGCCAGCAGGAGGGGCAGCGTTGACTAGGTTGACCGCTGTAGACAACCAGTCTGACATCGTAGCCGCAGTCCAAGGTTTTGACTGCTCAGCCACAGTGACAGCCCAGAAGTTGGAGGCAGCCAAGCCAACAGTAACCAGGGGGACAGACTGGACGTTGTCGATGAAGTAGCGCAAGAGTCGTGCCACTCGAGGGTGCTCGGACACTGGAAGGAGAAGTACGCGCAGGTCGTCGGGTCCCCGACGGCCAGCGCGACCCTTCTCGCGGTAGATTTGCAAGGTGATGTTGTAGGTGTCGACATGCACATCTTGCGCTCGACAGGAGACGCCAGTAAGGCCCCTGGCAAAGAACAGGAAGTTGACAACCGAGGCCAAGAGGGCTCGGTAGTCGAGGTGGGACTCTGGGTAAGGAGCAGACACAATTAGCTCGGCCTTTGAGACGAAGCGGTAAGCTACATCCGCAGGCAGAGGGACACGCAAGGGGGCAGCGTCCAGTCGGCGCTGCCGCAACATTAACCCACGCCTTGCCGAAGTGAGGTGTAGGCTGTCCTTGGCGATCGGGACGAGGTTGTGCAGCTCGAAGAAGGTGTTGATTGCAGACAGGTAGGGCTGCAGCGACTTAGCTGCGATGTGCCCTCGCTCCCCGATCCAGGCAACGTACCGAACAACAGTAGCAGTAGTCGCCTCCAGCGGGCTGATGTTCTCGGAGTCGTGGCAGAACTCAGCGAACTGAGACAGTCTGCCGGCGTAGCTCTTGAGGGTCTGAGCGCTGAGGGAGCTGGAGAGCAGGTCGAGTGTCCGCTGGCCTAGCTCGTCTGAGCCGAACGCGTCCTGTAGTCGGGATCGCAGTGACGCAGCCCACGGAGCGATAGCTGCGGGCTCGTCGATTACGTAAGTGCGTCGTTTTACTGACAGAGTGCCACCGGCACGGCCACTGTTCGCAAAGTACTCGGCAGCAGCGGTTAGGTTCCCGGCGGTTGGCCGGTAGTTGCTGGACGGGTTTGCAGTAGCTTCAGTACGGGTTTGCGGGGCTAGGTTCAGGTAGGAGGGCCGCCCCGCGCGCCCTTCGCGCTCGTAGCGCCTGTCCCGTGCGTAACGTACACGCGCGAAACTTGGTCGTTGCGAACCGGTTGTAACTCGTAGTGTAACAACCGACGAACGCAGAGGTGGGGTTGTACGAAAGGCGGATGGTTGAGCCGCCATGTGCAGGTGTGCGGATGGTTGAGCCGCACTCGGCTGTAGCTGTAAGAAGCGCCGCACCGAGGAAGGTCTAAATGAAGTCTGTAAGGTGGGGGGGTCAGGTCCTGACACAGGGCGCTCATCCCGCCGTTGAGCTGCAAGGGTGCGTCTTGCGGCGGTCACCGAAAGGTGGCCTCGCAAGGCTCCTGCAGCTCCGACGAACGGCGCCCCACACCGTCACTCGTGCTCACCTTCGCGGCCACGTCCACGTCCTCCGCCACGTCCTCGCCCTCGCCCGCGACCTGCAACTGCAGCCGCCACTCGAGAAGTAGCGGTCGCCTTGGCGCTGCTGGCAACGGTAACGGTCGCCTCGAAGACACGACGCTCGTAGTCCCGCATGAGGTCCCCAAAAATCGCGGAACCCAGATGCTCCGAAGCGGGCTGAAAATGCTGGGCTCGCAGCACGTCCAGAACACCTTGGTCACCGTGCACACGCTTGATCTCATTGAGCTTCCGTAGGAAGGCCAAACGAAACCGAAACGCCTTGTCGATGGCCTCGGCGTGGTTCCGGGCTCTCGCGAGGTAGGGGGTGAAGTCCTGGTTGCTGGTAGGGACGTAGGGCAGTAGCTCGTCGAGCGCCACGAAAAGGGCGGCCATGTGAGCCCCGAAACACGACATCCACAAGTACTCCTCCTGGGCCGGCAGACGCCGGTCATCCTGCTTGAGGTACTCGTTCGTTAGGTCGGTGCTCAAAGGGAAAAGTCCAGGCACTCGGCTGACCGGTCGAACGGCCTCGTAACCAGACTCTGCTCTCTGCAGTAGCTCTGGCACCGCGAGGTAATCATCCTCGGCACTCACGGATTTTGCTCCGACACGGCCGCTCTGGGCTAGCTCTAGCAAGTCGGGGCGCTCTGCGGCTCCCCCGCTGCCTGTCGGCTGTCTCGCGAAACGCTGCCCTGAGCCGGAGCCATGTGCTCCTTCTCCATCAACAACGCGATCACGAACCGTCAATTGTGCCACAGCTGTAGCCAGCTCTCGCAGTAATGAAGACTGGGCCCTCATATCTGCGTTCAGCGACTCCAACGTCGGCTCAGCGACGGGTTCTTCTCCATCTGACATAGTAACGCACGGACGTACGGACGAGAATATCACACTCGGATGGCGAGCCGGGTGTGGTCTTGAACAACCTGGGGTGACCTTGCTCGCAACGGGTTACGAGACAGTTTTTACATCGCTGCGTGGAACGCAGCGAAAACTGGAAGATGGCAGGCTCAGCTGTTCTGGCTGCTTTTATGTCTACTCGTGCTGTACCCAACAAGGGCGCAACAACAGTTACTAGTTCCCGTACCACTGCGCAGCACTTGTAGCTGAAAAGCGGTTAGGTCAAGGATGGAAACCCCATAAACTAGTTTAGATCAGAACCGACCACCAGTGGTGGTATTCAATTTATTATTGATGGTGGTGTCGAGATGAGTGGCGACTACATCGAGCGGGCGGCGATATGCCGAGGATAAGTCCAAGGATTTGTACCTGGGTACGCGCTTCAGCGGCCATTTCTCGTCTGCTTCCGCGGCTACCAGCAGTACAGGCAAGGATTAGCGACTACTGGTCCCTTTGTACTTTAGAGTGGCCCGGACTCTGAACCGTGTGCGCATCACTCATCCATCCCGCCTTATGCGGGATGCGGGCCGCTTTTAGGCGGCTTGCTGCGTTGATTTTCTAATTCTAATTTCTAATTTTCTAATTTTCCTGATTTTTCTGATTTTCTGATTTTCTGATTTTCAATTTTTCTATTTTTCTGATTTTCTAATTTCTAATTTTCTAATTCTGGGGAACTGCCCTTTGTACTTTAGAAATGTTGAAGGGGGCGCGCACATGCAGCGCGCACATGCAGCGCGCCGATGATGAATTGATGACTGGCCCCGCCACCGATGATCTCCGCGTGACGACGCACGATCCTTGCTGGCGACTGACTCGTTGATACATATATAAGCGCTCGCGCCATGTATTCCCTGCACTGTGAATGATAAATCGCTGCTGCATGTAGTCGCTACGTGTGGACTGTGGAGCGCTTGGCACACAACGACGGGTCCACCCGGGTTTCCCCATATCTCTTCTTTCACCCGTAGACGCGCTCTGTCCACTGCCCGGCTGGTGCATAACAGCCTTTACCTCATATATACCGTGCTATCCAAGCCTGGTGGCGCCCCTCTGCGGCTCACTAGCACCCTATCCCGGTGCCCCATGGCCGCCTTCGCTGTCTGCGGCCCGCGTGCCGGCAGCGTCACCCGGCCCACCCTCACCGGGCAGAAACTCTCCGCCGTCTCTCGCCTTCAGGCCAGCCATCGAAGGGGACTGGGTGCGGTATTCCCTCAGCCGGCACGCGTGTGCGCCAAGCCGGGCGATGGCAATCAGGGCAACGAGGGAATGGAAGACGGCGAGGAGTCCAAGCGGGTGCAGGACACACTTGAACAAATTGTGCAGCTGCAGGTAGGGCAGGAAAGGCTGAAGGCAAAGGTTATCGAGGCTACCGGCACGCTCGAGGAGGCCGCTGAGCAGGTACGTTTTAGGCATGCTCGCGACAGGCACTCAGTGGGAAGGGGTCGATGTTGGAAAGTTGTTTGCCCTCAGCTACTGGTACTTGCTCGGCTGAGAAGATGCTATGTGGGCAAGCGCTATACGCTTTGAGTGTTGGGGAATTATGACGTCTGCCGCCTGCGTAGGTAAAGAACGAGATCGAGCTGTCACGGCAAAAGGAACGAGCGAGGGCAGAGGAGTCGTACATGGAGGCAATGGTTTGCCCCCTTCCCCCCCGGAACCTGCCTAACCCTAGGAGCATAATGACCTTTGGTGCCATGGTTGCAAGACTGGGAAGCTCACCTGTTCGAGTGACCTGCTTGGTCAATCCTGCTCACACCTGCTTGGTCAGACGCCCCACCTGCTTTCCGCATGATTGTTCCAGGAGGAGATTGAACGCATGTCGAGGGAGGCTGCGGAGGACCTGGACGCCAACGCAGCCTTCAAGAGCAATCAGGTGTGTATGGCTATTTGATTTGTGTGCGTGTGTGCAGCTTGGTCATGTCGCCGCGCACCTTCCAGTGTGGCATGTATGCTGATTGGCCGGTACAGCCGTTTGAGTGGAAACATATCCTCTGTGGGATGCAGGACGAGGAGGAGCTGGAGGCTTGGGAGAGCAAGATGGAGCAGGACCGCAGCGAGGGCCAGTTTTTCAAGCGGCTGTACGTCGATGAGAGCAGGAAGAAGCGCCCGCCAGCCTCCATGACCACGGAGGTGCCACCCCAGCCTTTATCCCCCCCCCCCCAACACACACACAGTGATGGGTCATACTTTTGTTCCTCATCGCGCCTGGCGGGTAGTAAATCAGTCCCTTACTTCCTACAGGAGATGAAGGCAAAGGCAGCAGAGGTACGGGCAGAGGTAAACAAGGAACTGCGCAATCCGTTCCGGCTGGTGACGTACGGCTTCCTCACAGCCGTGCTGCTCATCGCCGCACTCGACGGTGATTGCCCTTCCACCCAGTAGTTCCCAGACGTTTCTGTCCCCTTGACTGCCTCTATGCCAAGTTGGAGGTAGGTGATCCCAGCAGAGCCTGAAAGAGTCCCCCCCCGCCCCCCCCGGCAGACGCCCTGACCTCAGCCCCAAGCTGGGGGCGCATCGCCCTGTACCTTGCCATTGCGGGGGTCTGCGGCTTCAACGGCTACAAGGAGGCCAAGTACCTTGAGGAACAGGCGGACGAACTCGACAGATAGAAAATAAACAGGTTGCTTGCCTGGGCGGGAGGGGGCAAGTGCTGACAGCAATCTCCTCGCATTCACAGCGGAGAGCCTCTGGCTTGAGCTGAATGTATACTCTGTAATGTTTCCATCTGAGGAATGTACTTGTAAACAAATTCGGGGTTTGCTCACAACCCCCCTCCCCCCCCTTGAAGGGAGAAACACTGAAATCATGGATCCATCAGGACGTACCAAGGGATTGCCTGCTCCATGCTGGAAAACAACTGGTGATAATGAGAGCCACAGAAGCAATTAAAACATCTACAGCCTGACACATTGTTTGTGGGGGCCCCAGTACGGCAAGACTACTGTCCCAAACACTTTGATCGTAGCCAGTGTTACACTTTTAAACGCTGTCTCGTGTTCGAAGCCTGAAGCATCTGCCAGGCTGGTGCTACATGGGCTACCATTAAGCCATTCAAGACAGTGCTTCAACATGGGGGCCCCGTAACAATATCTGGGTCTGACTGCACGGGTAAACATCTGCAGTCCTTGCCTGTGGCATGGCAGGCAGAGCCCCCAGCCGAGCATGATGCATTTTTGTTTCTGAAATGTTATAAAACAAAATGTGATTGGAACATGGTCTGATCTGGGTTTCTACGGTTGGAGGTGGAGGGCTATGCATCATACGGCACTGGCTTGAGGTCAGCAAGCAGGCGCTTTCTGGTCAGCATGTCCCCCGGGGTAGCTGTCGCCGCGGGAGTGTGTGCGCCGCCCGCCGGCGTTCCGATCAGCACGCGCTCTACGGTGCCTGGCGTGGGGTGGCCCTGCACGCTGCTGACAGCAGCAGTCACACGCTCCATGCGGTCCAGGCACTCCTTCAGCTTGGCCCTTCAGCGCGCCAGCGGGGGAGGGGGGGGGGGGGGGGGGGGGGAGGGGGGACGCTCAGGCCAAGTCCGTAGCAGAGCAAGGGCCACAATGGCATTGCTAAAATGGAGAAAGGGCCGGGTATGAAATGCGCACCTCAGCGAAGGAGCTTTCGCGGCTGCCCCCTGCAGCCGTTCACACAGATCGTCTGGCCCTGGCGAGAAACCGGCGACGGGAGCATTCTCCTTGTCTGCCTCTGCCCCCGCCGGATCGGTGTCCTCGTTCGCCACCTCTGGCCCGGGTGTGGTGGGCGGGCGCAAGCGCTGCAGCGTCACGGCCAGCTGCTCCTGTACTCGAAGGGGCATCGCCTGTCGGTAGATTGACAGGCGGCCGGCGGTCTCCAGTACCTGCAGGTCCGAGCTGGAGTCATCACCGCGGGTGCGGGCTGCCGCAAACGGGAGGCGGCCAGACCGCATGAGCGAGGGTTGCGCACCTGCTGGTGCAGCGCCTCCACCTCCTCGTCCACGGTGGCGTTCCTGCGCGGAAAGACAGCGCAAGAGTAAGGCGGCTGGCTGCGGGCTGTGGGCTGTTGTCTGCTGGCAAGCTCGTCCACGCAGGTCCTGCAACCCGGGACCCCGTACCCCTGTTCAGCCTCCAGCAGCCGGTGCCTCAGCCCGCTCATCAGCTCACCCTACGCAGAGGCACATGGTGAGACCAGTTTCGACAAAAAATCGGAGTATCATTGAGGAACGCCGACTTCGGGGGGAGAGGGGGGGGGGGGGGGGGGGGGGGGGGTTGTTTCTGGGAGGGAAAGGGGTGGAAGCGGGCACCTTGAACGCAGAGAGTGCGGCATCAGCGCGCGCCTCCACCCCGACTTCTCTCTGGTCCGTCGACAACGCCTTTGGAGGGGAGCGGGGGGTCGAAGGGGGGGGGGGGGGGGGGCGGAAGCTAGGAGCGTCGGCCGTCTCTCCAGGGGCTCAGGGGCTCAGAACCCCCCTCCCCCTCGCCCCCCCCCCCCCCCCCCCCCCCCCCCCACGAATCCGTCACCGGCCACTGTAGGGCACGACGACCCACGTTCGCGAACATACCTTTTGCTGCTCTGCAAGCACGTCGTCCAGCAGCGCCTCCAGGCCGGTCGCCACGCGCTCAGTGTTGCCCGCCATCCCAAGCCGCCGCCAGGAAACCGGACCACAGGGTGCCGCAAGTGCGACCGGCGCGAAGCTTGTCCCGCTGCGGCCTGCCACAGGTTCGGAGCGATGATACTATCGCAGCCGGGGGGCTAGGAAGTGACCAACTAGAGCTACAGGACGATGTCGTCGAGCCTGGCCCTATTCTGCTGGGCCCAACAGCCCAACTGTTAGTCGCTGATATAGGCAAAGCTGGCCTGGGAGAGTCCTGGTTGAGTGGCTCAACCGCGACCGACTGTCGGCGACGGTCGGCGCGCACAGCATTTGGTCAGCTGCTTCGGTCAAACTTCGCTATGGCAGCGTAACTACAAACCTACTCAGGGCAGTCAGGGTCTACTGTATAAACTGTTCCCCTACCTCTTGGGTTGAGCGGAGGAAAAGGAAAGCCGCGTCCGAAATCGCCTGGAATATGTGAGAATCGATACCGGTCGCAATACGGTTTTATCACGGATTTTTAGGCGTCCGTCCTCCGTCCTCCGTCCTCGTGTGCTGCGTTTTCGTGAATGAACCGTCATACGTTCGATCTGTGATCGTTTGATTTCTAGGCACTCCTACCACAGTCCGTAAAAATCCTGCGACTAAGACGGATCTATCGTGAATTATACCGGAAACATACTGCAAAAATCACGATTGTCCGTCCTCCGTCCGTCCGTCCTCCCCCATACGCGCTTCGTGGATGAACCGTCATACGTTCGGTTTTCGCTCGTTTGATTTCACGGTACTGGTACGTGTACGGCTTGATTCTGAATGGATGCGCGTGTACTCTATCCCAGGCACGTCATATATTCGTCTAAAACGCCAAAATAACGCGGCACCGCAGCGCGTTTTTACTGCTGAATCAGCAAGCGAGACTATTCAGCGACTATTCCTTACCTATACGGTACCTGTAGTCCAAGTATGATGCAGCTTGGCTCTTCGTCCCCGTTCGGCGCCCTTCCTTTTGGGCATTTGTTGCATGGTGTTGCAGTCTCCTCGTCTGGAATCAAGGTGCTTGGTGCCCCTGTGGGCTCGGCCATTTTCGCCCGGGAACTGCTGGACAAAACAGTCGAGAGATTTCGCCAATTCGGCTCCCGGCTTATCGGTTTGGCAGACCACTTCCACTCCCACACTGCTACTCGTTTGTTGCAAGTTTGCGGCCGTCGTTTTGGCCACCATCTCCGCTCCACGCCTCGGGGCTTGGGTCGATCCGAGGGGTATGGCGACACCATTACGTCTTTCCTCGAAGATGCCGACGCCGCCGCATTTTCAACGCTTGCCGGCATATGGGGTGTTGACCCCGACCTCTTGGATACGCCCTCCATGCGCACGCAGCTGTCCCTCCCGGTCCAATTTGGGGGCCTCGGCATCGGCGATAATGTGTCTATAGCAGATGCCTCCCACATCGGCGCTGCCGCCCTCGTGGTTGGCCAAGCTGTGACTTTCCTCCGTGCTCAACACGCCACCCTGAGCGACGCTGGGGCGTTCTTTTCCGACCCGTCCGGCGTGTCTAGCCCTCAAAGCCTCTACCTTGTTGGGGCGTCCTCGATCCACCAGGCTTTGGCCACCCCAACGTTGGAGCTCGATGCCAGCGCCAACGCGTCGGCGCCGATGTGGGCTATCGAGCTTCGCGCCGCTCATACGCGTGTCGTTAACGAGTGTGGAGACGCGGTGCTCGAAGATCTAGCGGGGCCATTGGCCTCTGCCTTGAAGTTGCTCCCCTCCAAGCGCTCCCACGTTGCCCGGGCCGGCTGCTCGGACGCCGGGGCTGAGCCGGCGTCTGCTTTGCGCTCGGCGGCCGACCTCCAAGCTATCCCGCATTACTCGGACTTCCCCTTGCACTCCATGCGGAAAGTACAGGAAACCCTGAGCCACCGCATCCACACGGTCCGTTTCGCAAAGCTGGCTGCGCGTATGCCTAGAAGCGGCCCTGACAGCAACCGCTTCCGAGGCCGCCTCTTACGCGCTGCGACGGCGTTCCTGGTGACTGATCCTCCATGTGAGGGTCGCCTTGGTGAAGTCCGTGAGCGTTCCCCTGAGTACTACGATTCCATGTTCCGTGTGGCCGCTTGCCGCCCATTTGGCCTTCCGGCGTCTCCTGTCCTCTCCCTTGGCGAGCCATGCTCTTGTGCTTCTTGCTCCTTCTCGGTACAAGGCATGCTTGCCCGTTTTGAGGATGCTGGCGTGGAGTTCACTCCTTCAACTTGGGCGGTTGCATACGCTGATCACGTGGCACGCTGCTCTGGGGGCGACTCCAATCACGCCGCACACGAGTGGGCGGCACATGGCCTTTCCGACATTTGCCACGACGTGAAGTCAGCGCTGGGCGTGGGTGTCCAGATCCTCACGGAGCCGTCGGTGCTTGTTTCTCTCCCGAAGGGCAGCGACGGGCGGCCCGCCGATGTTGGGCTTTTTGGGTATGGCGGTATCCGCGGAAACACGGTTGCTGTCGATACCACCATTGCCCCTATCCTCGGCGTGTCAACCCCGGATCCAACGACTGCTTTGCGGGCTGCAGAGCGCCACAAAATCCAGAAGTATGACGAGGGTGTCCGAAACGCCGCCGGCATGCTTCGCTTTGTCCCTTTCGCCGTTTCCGAGTTTGGCTCGCTGGCCCCGCACGCTGAGGCCTTCTTGGTGGAGCTCGCGAAAGCTAGCCAAGCACACACTGGCAAGAATATCGGCCAGCTCTTGTCTGCGTGGCGCCGCCGTTTCTCCTTGCTCATCAACATGGCTCATGCAGACAATGTTCTTGGCGGGGTCGCGGCCGCGCGTGTGGCACGTGATGGTGCTCCTGCGCCCGCGTCGCGTCGTTCGTCGGCATGTGTTGCTATGACCCGGGTCATTGGCTGCAAGCGTCCTCGCCGTGCCTGATAGCCTACCCCGGGGCGGGGGTTCTTGGAGTTTCTGGCAGCTAAGTGACTTCGTGGTTCCCTTGGCTCCCCCTTTTTGTCTATTGGCTCCCTGTCCTCCTGTTCGACCTTGTTTTCAGGCTTAAGTATCTCTTTTGCTGGCAACCTCTCAAAATTGCTCTTAGTTCTCTTTGTAGTGCGTTTTTGTGAAAGCCCCGATGTAAATATACGATGATGCTGTAAAAGGGGTCGCCGCGGTGCGGGGGCAGTCCGCCGACCCGGGGCCCGGCGTCCGTCGACGGACGGGCGACGGTCGAACGACGGCGTCCGGCGTCCGGTGCCGGTACAGGTGGCGGGCGTGGCGATTCGCGGCGTGCCCGCCCCGTAGACCTGACGACCGGCCCGACCTGCGCGGCCTCGTGCGGGATGCGGGCCGCCTGTAGGCGGCTTGTACTGTATTGCTGATCTTGTAGTGCTGTTTTTTTTTTTGGGGGTAATACAGTGACTATACCGATATAATAAACATTGCGTCCCCCCCCGCCCCCCCCCCCCCCCCCCCCCCCCGTTCACTATATCGGTATGTTCACTATATCGGTGTTCATTATAAGCAGGCCCACCCGACCGCTATAGTAAACGGTTTACTAAATCGGTACTATTGTTTATTGTAACGGTGACCCCGTTCACTGTAGCAGTCTGTGCCCATGCAAGGCAACATGTGACTCTGGATTTGTGTTTCAAGAGTTCTTGATTACTTTACATGGCTTTCTAAGGTGCCGGAGAGGGCAGGAGTGACTACGGTGCTGGGGGGCGGGGAGCGGGAGGGAAGAATTCACGGACGGAGGCCTGCCGTGTGCGGTTTGACGTGTGCATGGCAGCCAAGCCTTCACGCATGATATCCACAGCAAAGAGACTGTTGTAGTCTCGGACCATCACTGATGCGTTCACTCGTTCCGCATTCTCAGTCACAAACAAGAAAACTTTCTCCACAAGCCCCCTAACCTCCTGCAATGTGGGTGCCCTCTCTGGCTCCATCTCATCCACATCCACATCCATGTCCAGCGGCACCATAGCTACGTTGTCATCCTCGGTGTGTTCAATCTCATCCACAGTCTCCTCGGGCTCGTCAGTATCCGCTGCTGCTTGGGCCGGTGGTTCAAACACCTCCCTCTCCAATGGCATGTCCAAAAGGTCCACAGCGTCAACCATTCTCACAGGCTTAGAAACATCAGCGGCAAGGCCCACACTGAGTGCCGACAACATACCATTCAACTCATCCAGAAGCACATCAGAAACACTGGCGTTGACATTGGCACGGGACTCGTGGAAGGCAACACGGTTGTTGTGCCGCACACCAGTGGCCAGGTCCTCCATCTGTGCGGGTGTCAGAATCTTGGTGGCTATCCAACAGTTTCGGACTGCCTCAGGTGTGCACTGGTTGACCGCAAACATAAACCACTCCATAGCTTGGCGGATAGTACATTTCACCATAGCTGGCACCTGTCTCTCCTTAGCATCACCAAGCTGTTGCAATACCCATGACATATGGCGCTTACGGAAGAGCGCCTTAATTGTCTGAATGCAGCCAGCATCAAGCGGCTGCACCTTGGATGTACAGTTCGGGGCGAAATAGATCACCAAAACATTGGACATCCGATACCCAGCCAGCGACTCATGTGACCAAGGTGTAGAGTTGTGCGGCTGGCAGTGTGCGTAGCAATTATCAGTCAGCAATATCACAGGATCAGTGCCGGCATTACTCTTTGAATAGCAATACCGGTTGAACTGGTCCATGATGTCCACCCAGATATTGCTGCGCATCCATGCTGTCTCATTATTGTAGTAAAGAGCGCCAATCTGCTCCGGTTTCCAATGTTTGCCAAAACAACGCGGCCGCTTAGCCTTGCCGATGAACACCGGCTTCCAGAAATCTGTCCCAGTGGCATTGACAGTCAGACCAACCGTCACTCGGTCCTTTGCTGTCTTAGCGCCGCGCCTGTCCTTGCCGGCCCCAACCACATTCCCAGCCGTGAGCAGCATGCGGTACCACAGACCTATACAATACATAATCTTTGTTAGAATCAAAACTAAACATACAAACAGTATAATATGATTATGAAATGCATTGACATCAGTGTGATTGTATATACAAAGCTACATGACTTTACCTGTTTCATCAAAGTTGTAGATCTTATCCAGCGCGGTATCCTGTAGCAAGCTAGGCAAAACCTGACGGACAACAGCCACATTCTCCAGGTCTGCGTCGGCTGCCTCGCCGTGAAAGCGCATCCGGTTGATGTTGTTGGCTTGCTTGAATTTCAGCAACCATTTGCTAGAATAGTTGAACTTTTTTTCATCAAACACCAACTCATTCCCCGCTGCCAGCAATTTGGCCTGAATGAAAGCACACAACACGCATCACTACACTGCATACGGCAATGCCATTGACTAACAAATAAAGTAGCACACAACACTCTAAACATACACCGCGCGGGCTTACCTGCTCCAGAATCATCATGTCACTTAATGGAACCTTGCCTCCATGAGTGGCGTCGTGATGGCGTATCCAATCCAGCAGCAATTCCTCCAGCCGCGCTTGCGGCTCGCTGTAGGCAAACCGCTTGCGCTTGCGGGATGCATTCTTAGAGCGGAGAGAGGAGTGTGTGCCTGTACACAACATGAGTGAATGTTAGCAACGGCACATTGGCAATACATATACATAAAGTGCATAGGCAGCGGCGGCAGATAAGCAATATAGGCAGGTACCCAATCAGCAAACATATAGGCAGGATTGGCAAGCAATAAATATACAGTAAAACAATACAATGAGCAAAGCACTAATATTTAATGTATTCACAAGTGCACAGCAGGCAAGGAAAATAATTACTCAAGAGGGTGCTTTTGGCTTTCAATAGCTTGGAAATATAGCCCTTGGAAGGTGGGGCTTTCAGCGTGAAGGTTTCTTTCGCCCACATCGCAATGTTAACGAAGCTAGGCCTATCGCCGACTGCAAAGCTCTCGACATATTTCAGGAGTTCAACCTGCTGGTCGACAGTAAGGGAGGTGCGCTTCTGCCCAGGCGCTACTCGCTGCCCTGGCTGCCGCCCACGACGCCGCGGCTGCTGCTCAGCATCACTCGCATGCAGCTCATCGTCACTGGCAGCCTCGCTGGCGGCTGAGTCGTTTGCGCTAAGGTCTAGCTGTCTGGCTGTCGAGTCGTTGGTCGCTAATAGGCTGGAGCCCGCGGCTGCTTGGCTGGCGGCTGCGGCTGACTGCTGGCGCGATGCTAGGCGCGGTGATGAGCGCACCGGGGGGGGGGGGGGGGGGGCTGGACGCTGCGGCGGTTGAGTTCGGTCCGCCCAAGGATAGTCTCGACTGCGAAAGACGTTGCGACGAAGCAGCGACGCGTGGGCTACGGCGAGTCGGTTGCAAGCCCCCTGTTGTGGGAGCGTGCTGGGGTGCGGGTTGTTTACTGGGCTTGGCCAAGCATGGCAGGCAACGCTTGTTCAACTCGCCAGGATCGAGCTCCGTGTGGGCAGCCTCGTACTCCGCCTGGCAGAGATGGTGCAGGAAGTTGCTGCACCCTTGCGCGCCACAGCGCTCTAGGCTGGGTTGAGGCCCTCCATGCCTTATCCTGCAGTTGTCTAGATAGGAACAGCGCTGCTCGGTGGGCGTCGCCATGGCGCGATGGCGACAGACGCGGTGGGGCAGTTGAGTGGCGGTGGGCGCAATGTGCCGCAGTGTGCCGCCGCCGCCGCCGCCGCCGAGTGGCTGTAGAGGCCTCTGCGCCCGTACTGGAACGGTACCGGCTATCGGAACACGCCAACGGCCGGGTTCGGCGTCGGCAACACTGCCGTTATTTAGAGAAGTTTACTATATCGGTATAGTTTGGGGCATTGTGTCCCCCCCCCCCCCCCCCCCCCCCCCGTTCACTATAGCGGTAAGTTTATTATATTGGTAAGTTTATTATAGGGGTATACATAGGGATTTTTCCCGGTGTTAAGAATCCGTCCCCCCCCCCCCCCCCCCCCCCCGTTCACTATATCGGTATGTTCACTGTATCGGTATTCATTATATCGGTATAGTCACTGTACAACTTTTAGCGGTGGGTTGGGTACCGGCCTTTTTGTAATGCACACCAGTAGTCAGCGGCCCGCTTTTACGCGGCTTGCAGATTTAATCTGTTTTACAAAATAAATACGACTATATATATATATATATTACAATATCAGGGCTTTCACAAAAGCGCACTACAACAGAACTAACAGCAACTATGAAAGGTTGCCAGCAAAAGAGAGACATAAGCCTGAAACCAAGGTCGAGCAGGTACAAAATAATACGTCTCTTTTGGAAAATAATTTACTGATTATTACCCGGAAACAACAGTATTACAAGATCAACACGCACTACAAGCCGGCTAAAAGCGGCCCGCATCCCGCACCACGCTCAACCCAAGAGGTAGGGGCACCTCCACAAATCCCCGGCGCGAAGCGCCGCTTAGTACATATAGGTACATGTTATTTTCAAGTTGAGTCTGGTTCTGCCAAGCAAAAAGCTCGCGAAGGCCTCGCGATATTACACGGTCAAGACTCAAGAGCCGAAATTGTCAGGATCGTTTAGTGAAAATAAACGTGGGGGGAAAACAGCGTCAGGGGGTTACACGCATCGAAACTAGAAGGTGGCAGGTTCAGCTTTTACGGCTGATTTTGTGTCTACTCGTGCTGCACCCAAGAAGGCGCAACGACAGAGAACTAGTATCACGTACACTTAGCAGCAACAGTAGCCGGAAAAGCGGTTAGGAAAGGAGGAAACCATGGTTGCGTTGAAGTACCCCCTGGAGGTATTCAGTTCAGGCTGAACTGAATTTAGCTGACTTCAGCTGAACATAATTCAGCCTGAATTCAGGCCTTGAACCCAGGTCCTGAATTCAGCATGACGTCCGTTCAATTAAGGTATGAAGATATTCTGACAAAATTCCCGCATGAAGACCCCCCCCCCCTCCCCAACGGCGGGGCAGAGCAGTGGCAATTTTGTGCGGTTGAACATATTGTTACATGTGTGGCACCCACGGGATCGCCGGTATACGACACGCGGACTGATGAATATATAGGCGCGGAAGGGAACTAGGACGAGTCACCCGCGCTACGGTGGTTAGCAGGGGGCCGGGGCCGGGCGGCGGCGCGGCCGCGGGGTGACGCCGCCGCTACGTACGCTGCTGCTGGCGGTCTTCTACTGGGCGCCTCCCGATGACACAGGAAACGCCATCCCCGCCAGTGTTCACTGCAGGCTCCGCGGCATGGCTCTGCAGCACCCACACTCGTTGGTATCGTGACGGAAGAGTTTATGGTTTGGTGAGGCGAAAGTGGTGTGATTGTGTTCGATGTGCGTTGCGGTTCTGCTCATTCCATCATCGTGGCGTCCGGCAGCCGTTAGCAGGGGAGCATGGTCGATCGCTAGCGCCGCGGATAACATCTTACCATCTTCCAACCATACTAATTACGAGGTGAGTATGTGAGTCTGTCTGTCGCCGACTTTCGGAACGGTTTCGCATACATTATTAGATAAATCGACAATAGATTCCGTTATAATTTCGCGAAGGCCAAAATAACCGCCGCGCTCACGTGTTGACTACGTGTACTACCGGTACGGGAACCGGCTGCCCGGCCGCCGCCAGTCGGGCCAATCGTCGCTGCTTGTCACGTTTACGGGCATGGCGCAAAGCGCCGAGCCCGCAGCGTTGACCGGATCCGGACGCCGGACGTCGTTCGTCCGTCGTCGCCGGACGCTGGACGACCGTTGTCGCCCGTTCGCCCGGCCACCCGTCCGTCGACGGGCGCTGGGCCCCGGGTCTGCAGGTCGGTGGACGCGGGGCGGTACGATGTAGCAACCACTACGAATGATCCTTGCGGCTCTTTGGATTCCACACTCCTGCAACGGGTCTACTTGTACCATATTAACTACGAAGTGAGTCTGTGAGTCTGTCTGTCGCCGACTTTCGGAACGGTTTCGCATAGATTATTAGACAGATTCCGTCATAATTCCGCGCAGGCCCAAATAACCGTCGAATACGTTTCGTTTTTCTGCTGACTACCTGCCTGTACCGGTACAAATACCGGCCGCCCGGCCGCCGCCGGTTGGGTCGGTCGTCGCCGTCCGCCAGGTCTACGGGGCGGGCATGGCGCGAAGCGCCGCGCCCGCCGCGTGGACCGGACCCGGACGCCATCGTTCGTCCGTCGCCGGACGCCGGACGACCGTCGCCCGTCCGCCTCGCCGCCCGTCCGTCGACGGACGCCGGGCCCCGCCGGTTGGCGGGCCGGCGGACGCGGGTCTGTACAATGTAGCGACTACTACGTTTTATCCTTGCGGCTCTCTGGATTTCACACTCATGCAATGGGTCAACTTGTTAATCCTTTAATTACGAGGTGAGTGTGAGTCTGTCTGTCGCCGACTTTCGGAGCGGTTTTGCATATATTACTATATAGATCAACAATGTACCCGTTACAGAACTCGTCATAATTCCGCGGAGGCCAAAATAACGCGCTTATCGCTTACCGTATGTAGCGGCGTCGCGCTTACCTGCTGACTACCTGTACCGGTACGGATACCGGTCGACCGGCTGCCCGGCCGCCGCCGGTAGGCCGGGCCGGTCGTCGCCGTTCGTCAGGTCGCCTAACGCCAGACAACCGTCGCCCAACCGACTCGCCACCCGTCCGACGACGAACGCCGGGCCCCGGGTCGTCGGCGGGTCGACGGACGCGGGTCTGCACAATATAGCGACTACTACCATCGATCCTTGCGGCTCTGCGGATTCCACACCCATGCAACGGGTCTAGTTGTACAACATATCTATACCAAACTCATCATAACATATTTACATTCAAATTCAAATCGTTTTCCACCGTTTGTACGTGTATTGCATATTTGTCGCGCCAATACTGGGTAATCTACAAATAGACGAGGTCTATTTAATACTATCCGCCAGACATCCGGGCCATGGTACGGCTACGCCACGTAGGACACCCCAATGGGCGGCAGGTAGGGAACAATATGTCTTCGGATTCGGACTATTCAGAGGTATTAGTCAGTCCTACTACAGCTAGGCCCCACACTTAAAACTCGTATCTCTAAAGGGAATTCAGGTAGGGCGGGGTATTCATGTCATTTCCGGGAGGTATTCATGCTGAACTGAATTCAGCTGAGGTTGGGACTTCAGGCTGAAGTACCCTAATGAACTGCAGGCCCGCCTTCAGCACTACCTTGGAGGAAACCCCATAAACGAGTTTAGATCATTTCAAAGTTGAGTCTTTTTTGCCAATGATGAGACAACGGAGAAAGCGGTAGATTGACGAAGAAGGGGCAGCGCCAGATCGTGAAGGGGGCACCGGGAAGGCCGCCGCTGCGGACTCTTGGTGGACTTGAAAGTGGCGGAGGGGTGCGCTATGACCGAAGAAGAACCACGTGCCATTCGAAGGAAGGACGTTGGGGTCGATGTAGTTTAGAACGACGTCGGAGTTGGTGGCCCAGCCGCCTTGGTCGCGGATGTGGGACAATGGGCGGGGCTCCGATGGCGTTATTAGCGGCTGATGCTGCTCCTTTACGAAGGTTGTCTGAGGTCCAGGAGTTGCTTGCCCCCCCGCCCCCCTCGAGTGCCAGCGGGCGGGGGGGGGGGGGGGGGGGGCAGCACCGACAAGACGAGCGAACGGCCGTAGAGAACCAGTAATCCGACATGCATGTAGCGGCAGTCCAAGACTTGGAATCCTCGCTCGGGGTGACCGCCCAGAAGTTTGTTTCGGCCAAGGCAACATGGACAAAGGGGCAGACTGTACGTGGTCGATGAAGTGGGGCAGGAGACGCGCAATGCGGGGGTGCTCCGACACTGGAAGGAGCAGTACGCGCAAGTCGTCGGGGCCGCGTCGACCGGCGCGTCCCTTCTCGTTGTACACATGCAAGGTGATGTTGTAGTCGTAAACATGCACGTCCCACACTCGGCATGACACGCATGAAAGTCCCCGGACGACAGTAGCAGTGGTCCCCTACAACGGGCAGATGTTCTCGGAGTCGTGGCAGAACTCCGCGAGCTGAGACAGTCTGCCGGCGTAGCTCTTGAGCGTCTGATCGGTGAGAGAGCTGGAGAGTAGGTCGAGGGCCCGCCGTATGTGGAGGAGCAAGCTGCCTTATTGCTGAAGTCGGTGAAGCCGACGCATGCAGCAAGGGTTCCCGACCCTCCCACATCGCAAGTGCAAAGGTGCGCTTGCCGGCTGGTTTACCTGCTCATCGTTTAGCTGCAGAGGTTGTCGCTGCCTAAGTGTCGGCGACTAGCTGATTTTTCTTTCATAACTACCCCGGTCCGGAATGGACGACCAGAACGGCGCGCCGGTAGTGCAAGACATGTATACCGGCTTCAACCCTCCTCCCCCGCTCGCTCGATCACCTCATGTTCCCCGTGCGGATAGATCCCCAACGCTTCAGGACGCTACTGCAAGGATGCAGGCTGGACGCCAGAAGAAACATGCGCAATAGGGGCGCGCGGCGGCATTCGGGCCAGCCCCGTCATACAAGCCCCTTAGCCGTGGGGCGCAGATGGCAGCAACTGCCATGAAGAACATACCCGCAAAAGTAGCTGCGGGCAGCAAGGGGCAGTCAGCCCCCGAGCTGGCAGCGGGCATAGCATCATCACATGCCGGCGGCAAGATGAGGCCGGCAACAGCGGAGCAAGCCGGCCGCAGGGGAGGGCGGGCGCGGGGGCGGTAGTAGACCCATTGTAATAACCTTTCTTGGTTTTCCCTAATATTTTATGCAGTTACCGACCTCTCAGCCATGAATCCGAAAGTGCCCGGTGCCTTGACGCCAGATTTGACAGCTACGAGTAGGCGCGCCTATGTCCGCCTAACCACACCCCGAAGCTCGATGCTGATTGGCCGCTGATCCAGCCTGGCACCTCCGCTTTATTAAATATCACCAAACCAACCACGACTACCGTGCAATATGCATTTATGCAACCTTTGTGGTATATCGACCAGTACCGTGCTGCCCCGCCTGCTCGTCATCTTCCGCGCCTGCTCGTGATAGGCGCGCGCCTACAGCATATACAGTATATGAAGGGCGGCGATGCCCGTAAAGCACAGTGACTCATGTACTAGTGTCGTACTTTGTGCACTCGTGACTACCGAGTACCCGCTACACGCTATAGTACTTTGATGCAAAGCTCCGCTGCCGTACTCATGCTTCCCGCCATTTTTAAAGTACTGTGACGCCTGACGTTAGGCGGGGATTAGGCGCTACATATGCAGGCGACTACTCACGCGTAGCCTAATAGTCGTTAATAGGCGCGGTTAGGCGGACCTCGTTTCGACGAGTGTCCGAACTACTCGTAACTCACCGAATATGCCCCCATCGAGTTGCTACTACCGCTGCGTCCGTACATGGAGATAAGGTGTTTTACGGTAGTGAGAAACTTGCCGCGCACGCCCCAAATAAGGTGCACCAATTGGTGCACTGGCCGCCATCCAGTTGTCCACCCGACAGTACTTCCACACTCCAACACCAAATAAAACCTAAAGCATGTCCACTATCAATCTGATATGGAGTCGCCGCCCATCACGTCTCATGAACGCGTCGATGAGGTCATGGAGACATCTAACGACACCAAACGGTGGCATACATGCAACATGGTTGTTGCCACTGCATGTTACCCACTTCATCATCCACTTCTAGGCATATTTAGACCGAAGTTCGTTGGTATTTCGGTTTAATTTCTGTACTATTTCGGACCAAACTCAGTCCGGTGCGGACAGTTAGGACAGTTCGGTTGTTTGGTTCGGTCCGACTTGCGCTTCAGTTCGGTCCGAACATTATTCGGCCGAACTCCCTCAATTGTATTCGGTTCGAACCGAATCTAACTCGGCCGATGTGAGTTCGGCACAACCCTGATATTATTAGCCCCTTGCTCACTCACCCACTGTTCCGAATACTGTATCTTCTAAACTCGTTTCTGTGGTTTCTCTAACTGTACGAGTTAGCCATGCCGCGGCGCATGGTTGCGGGGGCCGGTCAGATCCACCACGTGCCATCACGGCGGACCGACCGGTCACTCCATCGAGCGCACCACAGCAAAGTCGCTGCAATTTTGCCGCGCAAGATGCCTGTCTCCCGTCATCGTACCATGTACGGTGAGCGAAGCCTTTCGCCCCCCCCCCCCCCCCCCCCCTTCCTTCCCCGCAAGAAACCCGTCAGGGTTTATGTGGTTAATGGACGCGCGCCGCTTTCTAACTACTACCCGCGAACGAGCTGTTGATTACTCGCCCAACGCGAGGAGAGGACGAAGCCGCAGCGCTTCCCCATTCAGTGGAACAAGGTCCAAGCCCTTCGACCAGTGTCGACCAACAGTAACCCCTGGCTGCCCCTCGCGTGTGGGCATGGCTCGATCTATACCGGGCCCTGCTCGGCGTAGGTGTCGCGATGCGCCCCGATTGGGGCGCATGCCGGCGCATGCCCGTCGTATAGATTCGAGTACACAATGACAGTACACTGCCAGTGGCCCCTGGCGCTGGCCACTCCCACGCCGCGGCACTTCTACTGTGCCGCGCACAGTGAGCCCTGACGCCGACGCGGAGAGGGCTAGCAGCGCGACAGGGTCTCTGCTCGCCCCCTCGTGACATCCATCGCGCCTATTCATGTACCCCGACTCCCCCTTGATGAGACATCGCGTCCGTCGTAATCTCGGCAACTGGCAAGCCGCCGGTGCGAATCGCAGTGTTCTCAACTAGATCTCTAGATGTACGCGTTCCTTTCTTGGACGGGCTTGCCCCACCTTCTTTTCATCATGGGGTGTCAATGGGGGATTTTACTCCGTCCCAACTAGAGTTTATGGACGGTGAATTGGCTCACTTCATGGCCGTTGGGGCCTAGGAGAGAGGCGCAAGATGGGTGCCCCGGCTGTTCTTGCCTGGTTCCTAAGCCTGGAACAAATCAATGGAGGCTCATCATTGACCTTCACGCCCCCTTAACCGCTATTGCGCGATCTTTCGTTCGAGACGCTTTCGCATTTGCGCACTTTGGCGCGCCATGGGGACTACATGTTCCAGATGGACTTGCATGATGAAATCGCACACTAGGCTCCCATCATGTCTTGTAATTACACTGTAATGGCCCGTAATCGCGATTTTCCCACAGAATGGGCTTGTAATCGCTGCATATTCCGTGTAATCGCCACTTTTCTGCTAGGCTCGGTAGTCGCAATGAAGTGCCCGGCGGCCGGCATTCCGTAGTATTGCTACGAGTGGCATGTTGTCTATCCCCATAGTACATTGGGGCCACATCGCACCTCGCGCGCTTACCCGTAATCGCTCCGGGTTTCGCCACGCTGTACTTTAATGCCTCAGCACAGGCTCCGTGACGACGCTCAACGTCCAACGCCCAACGGTATCGTAGGGCTCAAACCGCCGGCTGAATTGCTGCAAGTCCCGCGGACACTTTGCCATGCATCGCAGCAGCCGGAGCGCCAGTGACTGCTAGCTCCTACCCACCACCCCGCCCCTGCGGGCCGCCGGGCGGCGCTGAGTAGTGTTGTGCCATGGGGCGTCGCAACTCCAAGCGCCGTATTCCCGAGGGCAAGGAGGGATGGACGCCTGCCACGGGGACTTGAGAAGCGGCGATAAAGAGAGTGCGCTGCGACGCGTGTGGCGCCCATGTCTCGAAGACTCAATTCTACGACAATCATAGATGGACGGAGGTGTGCGCCGGGCCTCCGGACACCGCCGCGCCTGTCGCAGCCGGTGGTGATGGCGCCCTTGCTGCTACGTACGTCCGTCACGCCTCTGCTCCGTCCGGACCCGGTCAGACCGAAACGCGGGGCGAGCCGGGTGATGCATCGATGTTGTCGCCGCCGCCATGCATCCCCCTCGCCTCCCTCTCCGCCGCTCCCGTCTCCCCAAAACGAATCAGCGAGCCCCGCACTACCCAGCGGCGGGGAGGGGCGTTCGGTGTCGTCTTATGGTGGCCTGGCAGCACGCATGGCAGCGCAGGAGATGAATGCCGAGATTCACGTGGGCACGGTCATAACCAAGACGTTCGGGACGCGGGGGAGCTTTCTCGGCCAAGTAGCCCCCACTATTCCGTTGCTAACACCAGTTCCTCCACCCCGCTTCGCAACAGACGCTGTCAGTTGTACACCGCATCCCACAGGGGTGTAGCGTGTCCGATAAGCCCATGTGCTGCAGCAATTAGTCAGGCTTTTCCAGCATCTTGGCCGTGATGAGAGGCCGGGAGCAGCATAGCGGAATGTACTGTCCTGATGAGCCACGTGATCGCTGGTGGCATGTAATTTGCAACACCGGCGGGGGCTCGGGACGCGCGGCGCCTTTCCGGACACCATCCGGTCTGGCGGCCCGGTAGTAGTCGTGGATCTTTCGGTCGCAGCCGACTCCGTACATTTTGATGCAAAATCTACGCTGTCTAGCTGCGAAAACACGCGGAACGTCAGCGGCGGCAGTAGTCGTCGCGCCGCAATCATCCGCAACACTTTAAGAGGCATTTCATACGGACATCGCGTCATCAAATAATCCTGTCATCGGATAAATACTCGCACCGGAGCGTGCCACGTCGTTACTGATGACATGCCCCGCGCCGCTATCTGATGACAGACCCGCGTGTATACTTTACACGGGGGCATCTCCAAATGGAAATGCCCCCGTGTACAGTGCACACGCGTCATCAGATAGCGGCCTCGGCCAGCCCATTTTCAAAACATTTTCGCCCAGTCTACCTACCTGCCCGGCACCCGCCGACGCCATGGCAGGCTCCACCGAGCAATCTTTGCAACGGACACCCAGGCGGGGCGAACCCACATGGGAGACCCCCCCTCCCCGCACTATGGGGGGTCATGTTGCCCCTGGGTTCACGGTTTCGCCGCGGGAGCTACGCGCGAAGGCCCGTGCACTGGCGGGGCGCAGCGGCTGCAGCCCTGGCGCCTCGCATGCCGCCACCGCGCTGCGCCCGTCTCGCCCGCCCGCGCGTTGTCATCCCTCGACAGCCGGCGCAGTGCCTGATCCCTGTCGCGCTTCTCGTTGCCTGCACGGTTAGGATGGCGTGCGCCCGCGTGGCCATGGGGCGTGGCCCCGTTGTCGTCCTCATCGGTGTACGCTTCGTCTGTATGCGGTGTGTCCATGTCTATGTCCAGTGCGGCCCCGGCAACGGCCAGCATCCGAGGGAACGCGCTGCCCTCCGACTGCGCGTTGCCGTAGGTAAGTGCAAGCCCTCCAACTTCGTCTACGGCAAAGCTGGGACGCTCCATGACTGTCCAGTGTGGATGGGCGGGAGGGACGGGGCGAGAGACACGAGGGAAAAGATGGTGTTTGCGGGCCCGATGATGGGAGCGGAACTAGAAGCGCCGGACGATTTCTTGCGATACCTGATGACAGACCAACGAATCTTGATGTTTGTCCGTATGAGAGCCATATCATACGGACATGGCGTCATCAAATAATCCTGTCATCGGATAAATACTCGCACCGGAGTGTGCCACGTCGTAACTGATGACATGCCCCGCGCCGCTATCTGATGACAGACCCGCGTGTATACTGTACACGGGGGCATTTCCAAATCGAAATGCCCCCGTGTACATTATACACGCGTCATCAGATAGCGGTCTCGGCCGGCCAGATTTCAATACATTTTCGCCTAGTCCACGCTCCTGCCCGGCACGCGCCGACGCCATGGCAGGCTCCACCGAGCGATCTCCACAACGGACACCCAGGCGGGGCGTACCCACATAGTGACCCCCCTCCCACCACTACGGAGGGTCATGTTGCCCCGTTGTTGTCCTCGTCGGTGTACGTTTCGTCTATGTGCGGTGTGTCCATTATGTCCAGTGCGGCCCCGGCAAGGGCCAGCATCCGAGGGAACGCGCTGCGCTGCTACTGCGCGTTGCCGTAGGTGCGTGCAAGCCCTCCTACTACGTCTAGGCAAAGCTGGGATGCTCCATGACTGTCCAGTCTGAATGGGTGGGAGGGACGGGGCGGGAGACACGAGACATGCCTGTGTGTGGTAGAAAAGACTGTGTTTGCGGGCGCGATGGCGGCGGCCGAAGTAGAAGCGGCGTGCGATATCTGATGACAGACCAACGAATTTGATGTTTGTCCGTATGAATCATGTCTCTTGTCATGCATTAACGCTGTCTACGTGGCAGCCCACGGTGTGCGAACGTTAGATGATGACAAGGATTATCTGATGACGCCATGTCCGTATGATATGGCTCTGAATCACATCTCTTGTCATGCGTTAGCGTTGTCGACGTGGCAGCCCGCGGTGCGCGAACGGTAGATGATGACAAGGATTATCTGATGACGCGATGTCCGTATGATATGCCTCTTAATGAAAGTATCAGCGGCGGTATGAGCCACAACCGCTTACATCGGGCCCGCGATAGCGAAGCAGAAATATGGCGGGGCCAATATATCCCCCTGGCGCACACCCGTACGAGACTGTAGGGTGGCGCGCAAAGTACCGGGATCACCCGGTGCGTTGTAGTACAGGTCGCTAGGACGATCGTACAGCATCCGGCGGAAAAAGGGATCAGGCCATGCTGTAGTAGACGCGGGTGCTGGGGCAAGCCGTAGAGTAGTATCGCACCCCGGGATACCCGTACCTCATTGAAGGAATTCCGATAGGTTATTCATTACATAAGGGCTTTCACAAAAGCGCACTACAAACAGACTAACAGCAACTGTGAAAGGTTGCCAGCAAAAGAGAGACAGCCTGAAACCAAGGCATTCCGATTCTCCAGTGGTAAGGACGATTACTTACTGGTGTGATAAGGTACCTTTTATTTTGGTGATTTCCGATATCGCCTTCTGCTGCTAGCTCATGTAATTATAAGGTACCGCGGTTACTCCTCTACCAGGTACCGGCGGCGGCCGCCACTGTCTCCCGTGCTGCCTTATCAATCAATGACCCGATAAGACTTATCCACCAGCACAAAACACGTGCGCGACACGCGTGCAGCGCTGATGCGTGGTGCGCGCGCGGCGGAAGCGGGTACTTGATTTAGCGCCAAAAGTACGCGAGAGGTACGAGTACGTACCCGTTCGATAAATATATACTAATAGTCGCTATATCTTATTACCCCCTTTTTAGGATGAGAAATACCCTTTTCTCGGTTGCCGCCCGTTACGGGTACGAGCGAGGACCTTTACGATTGTCCTTTTCTGGCGATTTCCTTCGTGGTTCCCTTGGCTCCTTTTTGTCTATTGGCTCCCTGTCCTCCTGTTCGACCTTGTTTTCAGGCTTAAGTATCTCTTTTGCTGGCAACCTCTCATAATTGCTCTTAGTTCTCTTTGTAGTGCGTTTTGTGAAAGCCCCGATGTAAATATTTTTCTGGCGATTTCCTGATAGATAATTACATGAGCTAGCATTTCCTGATATATCGCCTGCTGCAGCTATAGCTCATGTAATTAATATTTCGGGTACTGTATATTTCAAGGTACATCCCTTGTCCGCTCGGTAGAGCGGTCGTCTCGTATGCGAGAGACCCGGGTTCGATTCCTGGCCGATGTATTTCGGCAATATCGGCCCGGCGTGTCCCGGGTTTACCCGGTTGATGCATTAGCCCTTCGGGTTTCGAATGAGGCAATGGTCTATGGGCTATGCCAAACCTACGACTGCAGTTGGCGCACGAGGTCAAGCGCTAGGGCGGCTTCAGCCGATGTCCCGGGGCGAACTTTACTTTACTTATATTACGGGTACTGTACTTATTTATGAAAATGAAGAGGATGAGCTGCTACTCCAATAGCAGCAGGCTAGGAAACTCGGGAAAATTGAGTCCTTGTACAACACAGGCGAAAGCTCAGTTTTGCTCGGGGTTTGTTATACTCCATTTCCCTTTAGCCATAATGTTCTGCTATACTAGCAGGTATAACCCCCCGCAAAGGTAGTACGACTACGCATCCGCGGAGTCGCTGTACATATTAGTATTGCGGGCGTAAATATTAGTAGTATAGGCCGAAGACTGTTCTGGAATTCTCTAGAGTTCTCTGACTCAAGCCTTACGTGGCTAACACAGCACGGGTATCCCATGACACCCGGCTAACATAGCACAGGTATGACTATGACCTCGGCGGGTATAAATACCGCCTCGGACAAGTCTACTAGGTAGAATTCAGAGACAGAACTATAACCCAGGAACCCCTGTAACCAGAAGAGATTGGCCATACTTTCTAAATCCTTCCGCTGCATCCTAAAGGGCCTAAAGAACAGGCTTAAGCTAGAGCCTAACACTTGGTTTCGGAGCTTAGACAGCGGTAAGCGACGTAAAGATGGCTACACCAGGAGAGACACCACCTGAGGACATCGGAAGCTTTCCGGTAGCGGCCACTGCCGGCGAAGCACAGCCGATTCCGCTCGAAGGAGGTCAAGAGGGCACGCAACCGAACCTCGCAACCATGATGAGCATGCTTCAACGACTAGCCGACCGAGTCGAGACTATGTCGACGGAGCAAGCGAAGATGCAAGATGTAGCACAAGCGACAACGGCGGCAACGGCGGAGATTCGCCGCTTGGACGAGTACGTGCGACAAGGCTTTAGTCATTTCGACGACCGAGTGAACCGGAGCCGAGTTGTAGAGCAGCAGATGCGAGACCAGCTTCGTTCTGCCCGGACCAGCGACATGCCTGGGCTCGTGCCGAGCGATGTGAAACCAGCGAAGATCGAGAAGCTATCGACTACGAATATCGACGAGCTACGGAACTGGTTTCGTCATGCACGGGGTTACCTGAAATATCACAATGTAAACCCGGAGGAACCTCGTAGCGTGTACTGGGCATCTGGCTATTTTCACGGACCTGTATCCAAGTGGTGGTACGCGCAAGTGGCGAGTACGCACGACGAAATTGGCGGCGATTTTACCGGTATTACGCACATGGAGGCGGCACTAATCACCGAATTCTGTGGACGTACACCGGCGAAGCAAGCTCGTATCAATCTGGATCGCGCGACACAGCGGACTACAGTACAGAAGTACGCGAATTATTTCCGCGAGCAACTACTGGAGTTACCCCATCGTCACGAGGAAGATAATGTACATGACTTACTTCCAGCGCGGACTGAAACCCCATATTCGAAAGGAAGTTGCCCTGAAAAACCCTAAGATCCTGGCAAAAGCTGTACAGGCAGCCCTGGCTGTTGAAGCTGCAGAGCGGGAGACAGATATGCACCGCGAGATCCGTCGCGAGCGCCTGAACATCATGGACGACGATGGCGACGACGACGAGCAGTACTACAGCAGTGCTGAGGGTGAGGCTACATAACAAGAAGACGACCTGTTGATGGCGCGGCGATTGACCGAGGAGGAGTTTGAGAGATTTAAGAAGGAGGGACGCTGCTTTATCTGCAGGGCGAAAGGTCATGTTGCGTCTGCGTGCCCGAGCAAGAAGAAGAAGATTTCCGAGTATCGACCCAGAAAGACCCGGCCGGGAAACTAAGACGTGAGTCGGCCGCGCGCGGTGCGCGACAGGGTGAAGGACTGTCCCCTAAAACGGCTCGCGAGACTACAGAAGTACAGCCCTCGTATCCTCGAACGACACTGAGGCCTGATTTCCTCCACAAGGATTTCAGCGACTGGATGGTACATCGCGAATTATTTCACGAGTACACGAAGAAATACGGACCCTGCGACCTGGACGGAGCTTGCGATAATGACGGCCTGAATTCTCAAGTTTCTGGTAGTTTTTGCTGTCCGACGCGCCCATTTCAGGAACAGGATATCGGAGAATATCGGCGTATTTGGCTAAATGCCCCGTATGACCGAATTGAAGAATTTTTGGGCCACTACCTTCGACAGAAGTTATTGCATCCGCATCTACGAGCAATTATTGTGGTTCCAAAATGGTCGCGTAAGCCGTGGTTTCGACTACTTAGAAATTTTCGTCTGGTGGATCAGTTGCCAGCGGAGACTTCTGTGTTTACGTGTCCAACGAACGATGGCATGGAAGGTGCGAGACAAGATGTTGGCCCCACTCGATGGGCAACACAGATCTACGCTGACGATGGCGCCGGCGTACGGTTTCTACCGCAGCACCTGAGAACCCCACCGAAGCCTGAGTGGACGCACTCGAAGGTTCTAGTAACCGATGGAAGACGAGTGCTTCTGACTGTAGAAGACAGCGGACTGATTTGGTTTCCAGAAGGCAAGCGCGGCGACACGGACGCGACGCCGGAGACAACAGCAGTACGACGATTACTCGAGCAAACTGGGTACCGGGTACAGGAGAGCAATCTACGGTACCTCGGCACTCAGCGGACGGGAGACAACCGGTGTCCTGTATACCTGTATCGCGCTCGTCGTAATACTGTACCTGCGAAGACCCCTTTGAACCGTGCACTATGGACAACCTGGAAGAAATTATTGGAGGCACGAAGTACGGGTTATCTGGAGACGGAGACAGTACGCTACCCACTACGGTACGAAAGCTTCAGCGAATAAATTGATGAATATGTCAACCGTAACGTCCGACTACCTGGCGAAGACTCCACATCGCGCTTGTGCAACGTATCTTCACCGAGTGGTACCCGACTACTGACTATTACTGGCGAATTGCGAGGACGACACTGTAAAATACTGGTGGACTCTGGTGCAACCGAAAATTTTGCGAGTACTGAATGGGTACAATTGCATCAGTGCCCTACAGTATCCGGAGGAAAACACCGTATAAAACTGGCGAACGGCAGTATGAGTACCAGTACCAAACGGCTGAGGAGCGAAGTACTTACCGTAGGAGCTTTCGACTATAAATTGGACGCTATAGTTACAGACCTGGAGAAATTCGACATTGTTCTCGGACAACCTTGGCTGGAAACAGTTAATCCTGACATTGACTGGACTGCTAAAATTATCAAACACCGGAAGACTGGACAACACATTGCTACAGCGGAACAGTATACAGTACCTACGACGGTTTACCATCTGGACGCGGCTAAGATGGCGAAGGAGCTGAGGAAGAGTCGCGGCGAGGAACTGTTTGCTGTTGCGGTACGCGAGGTGTTCGATGCGGTAGCTGAGCTGCGCACGGACCAGTCGACCGAGTGGACCGAGGAGCTCAAGGAGTCCCTTATGGAGTTTGCAGACATCATCGCGGAGCCTACTGACCTGCCACCGGAGCGCGAGTTCGACTTTGAGATCAACCTGGAGAGTGATGAACCCCCCAAGGAACGAACGTACCGTATGTCACCAGCGGAGTTGCAAGAGGTACGGTCACAACTGGAGGAATTGTTGGCAAAAGGGTGGATTCGTCCGTCCAAGTCAAACTACGGCGCCCCAATTTTATTTGTGCGTAAGAAAGACGGCACTCTGCGTATGTGTGTGGACTACCGTAAATTGAATGACCTTACGAAGAAAGACCGGACCCCGCTTCCTCGTATCGACGAATTATTGGACTCATTGCATGGTGCGACTATTTTCAGTACTCTGGACCTGTACAAAGGCTCCCATCAAGTACGAATTAAACCGGAAGACATCCACAAAACAGCGTTCCGGACACACTATGGACTCTACGAGTACTGTGTGTTACCTTTCGGCTTGACAAACGCCCCAGCTGGATTCCAGACTATGATGAACCGTGTTTTGAGCCCATATCTCGGCAAATTCTGCGTGGTATACCTGGACGACGTGCTGATCTACAGCAAGACAGCTGAAGAGCATCTCGAGCACATCAGATTGGTGCTACGGGAGTTGCAACGACACGACTTGCATATCAAGCTGTCGAAGTGTTCGTTCGGCAGTACTAGCGTGGAGTTTTTGGGCCATATCGTCGAAGCAGGACAGATCAAGATGGACCCCCGGAAGGTGGAAGCAGTTCAACAGTGGCCCGTGCCGAAGACAGTAAAGGACGTACGAGGTTTTCTCGGCCTTGCTGGCTATTACCGCAAGTTCATCCATAACTTCGCGGCTATTGCGGCGCCACTACATGACCTGACGAAGAATCAACCGGAGTTTGTGTGGACGCCTCGTGCTGATGCGGCGTTTCGTGCATTAAAGGACGCAATGGTACGAGCACCTGTACTGAGTATACCGGACACATCTGCGGACGCCCGTTACACATTGTATACAGATGCTTCTGGATTTACAGTGGGAGCTGTGCTGCTGCAAGATCAAGGCTCAGGACTTCGACCTGTCGCGTACCATGCACGCAAGATGAACAAACACGAAGTTCACTACCCGGTACATGAGCAAGAGTTGTTAGCGGTTCGTGATGCATTCATCAAGTTCCGATGCTACCTTGATGGAGCGGCGGGCTTTACGGTCATCACCGACCATGACACACTACGGCATTTCTTTCGCCAACGCGATTTGTCGACGCGGCAAGTACGATGGCTGCAAGTGTTTGCGCCTTACCAACGACATATGGACATCGTCTACAAGCGAGGAGCTGCCAATCATGCGGACGCCCTCTCTCGGCGACCCGACTTGAAGGATGCGCTACAGAAGCTAGATCTGCTGAACAACTGGTCAGAAGACGAGGCTGACTGCGAAATAAATTCAGTTTTATTTGCTATGGAGTCGCGACTACAGGCGGACAACAAGTTTTACGACGAAATCAAGACCGCATATGACTCCGACGAGTACCTGAAATCGCGGAAGGCTTTACCATCCTGGCTAGTACGTCACAATAATGGTCTACTGTACGCCTACGGCTCACGACTTTACGTACCAAATGTGGCGGACCTGCGACAACGAGCACTGTACGAACTACATGACGCGCCTACTGCTGGACACCCATGAGGACGACGACTACTGGCGCGTACTGTAGAACTGTACTGGTGGCCTCGTATGAAACAGACTGTCACTAACTACGTGCGACGCTGCCCTACCTGTCAACGTACTAAGGCGGCCCGGCATAAGCCATACGGCTTACTTCAGCCCCATGACGTACCGTCACGACCATTTGAGGTAATATCCCTGGATTTAATCACAGATCTTCCGCAGTGCCAGGGGTATGACTCAGTACTGATTTTCGTATGTCGACTGTCAAAGCGAGTAATTGTTGAGCCAACTACGAAGACAGTTACTGCTGAAGGCCTGGCGGAGATAATGCATCGCTCAGTTTTTCGTCATTTCGGCCTACCGGCTAAACTCATCTCTGACCGAGACCCCAGATTTATGTCGGAATTCTGGCAAGATATGTTCAAGACCATGGGTACTAAGCTGAACATCTCTACAGCTTTTCATCCAGCAACCGATGGCCAGACGGAACGGACTAACCAAACTTGGGAGCAAGTGCTACGCTGCTACGTGCACCCCCTGCACGATGATTGGGTCAACCACCTCACCAACGTGGAGTTTGCGATCAACGCTGCTCAGTCGACTTCGACTACTATGTCCCCTTTCAAGGCGACTTTGGGATTCGAGCCGACTACACCTGCTACTACTCAACTCGCAACCGAGCCAACTCGAGCTCTTCCGGAACACGTCAAGTATGTACAGGAGCTTCATCGCTTCGCGCATGATTGCGTACTGGAGGCTCAAACTCGTATGCAGACTGCAGCTAATCGTAAACGACTACCCGTACCATTCAAGACCGGCGACAGAGTTAAGCTGAAAGCGTCTCATCTGAAGTTTATTCAGCAACCATGTGCTGAGCTACGCGATCGCTACGTGGGCCCCTTCGCCATTACAGAGCAGATCTCGCCAGTTGCTTTCCGATTGCAACTACGTGCGGGCGTACGAGTCCACGACGTGGTGCACGCGAGTATGCTGGAAAAGTGGTATGACGACCATGACCAACCGGCGAAGTCTGAACGAGTTCCGATTGTCCATGACGCAAACCGATTCCATGTTCAGGACATACTCGATGTTGCCTTCAACAACAATGGCACTGGACTATTGTTTCGAGTGCGATGGGCGTTCCCGTACAACGTACCAAGCGAAGACACCTGGGAGCCCCTACGCGGAGTCAAGCACGTGGACATTTTCCGGTCGTTCTTACTGTCTAAACCATACCGACAGTTTACTGAGAGCCCAGACTTCATTCGGTTCCGGAATCGCTACCCGAGCCGAGTACCTTCCGCCTGAACTTCAAAATCAAGACCAAGACTGTAGTTTCCTGTAGTTCTGTGACACATGCACAGCGAGGACGCTTGTGCTTAAGGGGGAGAGAGTGTTATACTCCATTTCCCTTTAGCCATAATGTTGTGCTATACTAGCAGGTATAACCCCCCGCAAAGGTAGTACGACTACGCATCCGCGGAGTCGCTGTACATATTAGTATTGCGGGCGTAAATATTAGTAGTATAAGGCCGAAGACTGTTCTGGAATTCTCTAGAGTTCTCTTACTCAAGCCTTACGTGGCTAACACAGCACGGGTATCCCATGACACCCGGCTAACATAGCACAGGTATGACTATGACCTCGGCGGGTATAAATACCGCCTCGGACAAGTCTACTAGGTAGAATTCAGAGACAGAACTATAACCCAGGAACCCCTGTAACCAGAAGAGATTGGCCATACTTTCTAAATCCTTCCGCTGCATCCTAAAGGGCCTAAAGCACAGGCTTAAGCTAGAGCCTAACAGGGTTAGATGCGCGCGCGTGATGCCAAAGAAAACCTAGTTGTTGTGACGACGAGCTAGCTAGCTGTAAGATAGCTGCAAGATAGTGTCGCCTACCTAGGGCTTTCCGTAACTGGATTGCTGCCTTAACGGTCGTCGTAGATTCTCAAGATGCAAGGGTTTCACTGGTGCCAGTCATGTCCCGGGGGCGGGAAAAAAAGATAGCGGTTGTATCCAAAACATCTCTTCTAACATCATTGCTTGAACTTATGCGCAATACAAACATAAGTACAAGCAATTGTGAAAGGTTGCTAGCAAATAAAAGAGAGATATAAGCTTGAAACCAAGGGTCAAGCAAGAGGCCAGGGAGCCAAGAACCAATGAAGAGCCAAGGAAACCAGGAAGTCGCCAAGTTGCCAAGGAACCAAAGGGTCATGGGAAACACTGAAAGCCAAGGAACGACCAGAAAAACCGAAAGGAAAACATGAAACCAATGGGGACCACCGAAAACATAGTGCTGATACAAGATTAAGACCAAATCATTCGATTCGGCAGAATAATTCGTCCGATGTTTTTACATGCTACTGGAACTGCTTTATAATGCTAGGATATGTACTGATACGAGTACATGCACTACACGGTCTACTGAGACACTGCTAATCAATACTAGCGAGTAAATTATTACCGTGCAGTATATGTAGTTTAGATAGTTGCTGCTGGTGCCTCTACAGTTACTACCCTGTACTGGTGCACGCGCATGTAGGTATAAACCTAAACCTAAACCTGTATGATTTATTCCGTATCATGGGGCGGGCCGCGATACTTCGGATTACTCGTAAGGATTACCCGCCCGCGATTTCTCAGCGGTAGTCAGCAATGAATAAGGATGCGATATACAAATACCGATATATTGCCTTCTGCTGCTAGCTCATGTAAATATATATAAATACCTGTACGTACGAACGGTTACATGAGCTATTCGCAAATAAATCCTTACTCTCTACTGGTATGGAGTGCCAGCGCGTCATATCAGCATTAGCAGTCATACTACGTAATAGTTATATTCCTTTTCAAATCGTAGATTCGCAGTACAGGTACAAGGTCATTCTTACCCCGTAGCATATCCTGGGATATTGCGCGAATATTCATCACAATATTCGGATGCAAAAGGCGGCTTATACAGTACTTAATGCCGTGTGTTAAGTATGGTACGTACTGACGGCGGTGATGATGCTGATAGCGACTACATGATATATGATGATGTGTCGCGAAGCTGTGCCGCCGCCTCCCACGTCCCACCCGCCCTAATTCCTGCCTGACGGTGTGCCGGACACGCAACATCGTGCTGCGGCCGCGCTGTGATAGCAGTGGCACAGGTTAGCAGTCGAGCAGTGTTCAGTCTTTCACGTAATCTTTCCTTTTCTGTCTCTGACGCTGTCAGACGACGACGATATCTAACAGTTTCGGACAATAGGCCAGTCTGGTCCGTTTGATAGGGCTCACGGTGGTTCGTCCGGGCGAGCGCACGCACCGTGTCGGAGAGCTCAACGCATTTCCGGTAGTGCCAGCTGGCCACAGGACAGCGTCGGCTGCTCCTGTCGCCACCATAGCTCACACTTGGGACGAATTTCGCATCGATCACCTGCTAAGACGACCGTGTCAGCTGATATGGCGGCGGTTCTCGCGGGTTGGTCCACGGTAATGAGCAATCGCTCTTCCGGTCTGCGAGTGCCCCAGCCTCGCCGAGTGCCGACTGGCGCCGCGTGTGCTCCGGAGCTGCATCGCGAATCTGCCGAGAACCTGGCCGCCACCTCTAACCAGCTTCCCGAGTCTCTGATGTTCGATTTCGAGCTAGTGAGACTCCCGCCCATCGCAATGACTGAACCTGGTTATTACCTTGCCTTTGCCCAACGGCATTGGCGCAGCCTACGGTACAATACGAATCGACATGCACGCGCTGACCTGTTGTTCTCGAACCTTCAGGGCGATGAGACTGCCGACTTTCCGCCTGCGTGCAAAGTACACCCCGACCCTGAAAGACTGCAGAAGGCTTTGGATGAGATCCGTCCGTATTCCCGCCCACGAGACACCCTCGAGGCCAAGGTGAGCGCGTTCGGCCACTCGCATTCGCATTGTGTGTGCGAAGACCATCAACCCCCGAGACGGGTGCATGCCATTGTGCAGCACTGCGATCACAACCTTGCATTGATGACGAGGTATTTTCCGCGTTAACTGATCGATTTACCTCCCCGTTTGCCATCCAGTTGCTGCGGGATGTGCAGAGACTGAAGCGGCAAGTCCTCCAGGAAGAGGGGCGGCACGACACAGTTCTCCTGGCCGCGAAGCTGTGTGGCATTGGCTACCGCGTGACAGTAAGAGAGGCTGTGGGAGGCGGTCAGAATTGCCTCAGCAATCTTCGCCACACGTTTATATATGTCGATGTCGGATGTGACCAACATGAGGACGGGCGAATTATAGTTGAACCACAATTCCGAGAGCACTTCGAGATTTCAAACTCGTGTCCATGCTATCGAGAGATGTTGGATGCTGCTCCTGCTGAATTTGTCGGGACCAGGAAGTCCTTGTTCTCGCTGGTGGCGCTTCTGTGCGAAGAGATCGCCCAGGAATTTCAACTTCGAGGGATGCTGGTGCCTCCGTGGCGTCAGATGAAGGGCATGCTCAGCAAATGGTTTCCAGCCAACGCAAAGGACACTGAATGCGAGGCGTCGCCTCCGACAGCATCTTCGGCAACAGACCCGAGCTGGATGGAGAAAGGATGCACCAAGAAATCCAGCAATCATGTCCATCCTGACAACTGGATCCCGTTTCAGTACGATAGATATTACTGAACCAGTATCGCATACTAATCCAGTCTGAGTGCTGATGTTGTTTGCTATTTTTTTGTCCCATAGCCAGCATTCACACCATCGATAAGTAGAACATACAACTATAGGAAAATTTTGAATTTTGAATGTAGTTGCGCCTCCCATGAACACATCGGTCCACCTTTACCGGTGTTGTAAATAAAGCAGCGTTAAGGCACCCTGACGAAATTATATCATGGGTCCTGCAGAGTCAATGCGGAATCTGTTCCACGCCATCAGCCTACAATGGGCAATGTCTTACGTGCACAGAATGTTTTTGGAAGTCTGCCAATGGGCGAAGCTGGTAGCGGATGACATATACGCTCCACAACATTTTCCTGCAAAACCACTCTGCCTTCTGTACAGCAAGTACGATGTGTGTGGTAACATCGCCCAGTTCAACAAAGAATAATGGATTTGTGATTCGAATGTATGCAGTTTTTTTCGCCCCCGGGACAGGACTGACAGTGAAACCCTTGCAGCGTCTCTACGACGGCCGAATGTATGCAGTATCAAGTAATTGTCAGATATGTGGAGCCATGATGAAGGAAGCTGAAGGAAGCTGTCACTATGCTGCACTGCATCAGGGGAGAAATATTGCTGAGCGATGTGAGCCATCAGCCATAAATAGATCTCAAGCGATGTATATAATGCACAACTGCTGAAGTTCAATTCTTTGCCAAAATATTGATGTCACAATACGATTGATGTATTCCTTGAATGGTGAGTAGATTTTTTTTTCGTTACATATACACCAGCACTACCATATTACAATTAGCTATGTATACCGACCTATGTTGTTCTTGGAGAACTTGGTAGTCTTTTCTCTAATAATGGCAGTGCGCGGCCCTGAGCAAGGGCTATGTACGTAAGGGCCGTATTAAGACACAGGGCTCATATTGATATGCTGTATACATTGCTCTGCTTGCCAAACCAAATTGTGGAACTGCGGTCGTATAAAAAGTGTGGCATTATTTCAACATGGTTGCCGCATTGTCAGTGACGACGCTTCAGGGAAACAAGAGCCTGGAATGACACAGCTCATCTGACATGAGATTCCAACCGGGACGTCTCCACCAGTGTCTGGACATTCGATTTGTTCCGACGCTCTGACGACTGCAGCCATGGAATGCCATTCCAAGTCTGACCGGGGGCTGAGGCTCCACAGCCCCTTTGAGCCGCCACAGTTGATGGCACCTCGTCCTTTGCCATGCGGGGGAACCACTTACTGAGCAAGCTTCGGGCTTGGCGCCACGGAGGAAGTTCCAGGTTTCGAGCCTTGAAGGCTTGCTCGATTTCGATGCTGACTAGAGCTATCAAGTCCACCAGCTGGGATTTGGTTCCAACAAACTCTTCGGGAACCAGCTGCAGCACCTTCTCGAACCGCTTTGTTGGGGACGCGATCGCGAATTGTTGTCGGAGGTTAAATTCGATCAGAACCCGCTCGTCGAGCGACTGCGCCGCTGCGTCAGCAGTTTCGGCGCGACAATTGTCAGATGTCACGACGTATGCGAACTCATGCCTAAGGTTGGTAAGGTAATTTATCCCCATTTGATATCCTCCCATCGACTCGCGGAAGATGACGTCGTAACCCAGTCGGGCCAGCTCCACGGTCATGGGCATGACATCGACCCCATCCCGGCCCCGCGCAGCAGGATCCTTCGTACGCTTCACGTCATGTAGCAGCTGTGGCAACATCGTGGCAGCCGTTAGCGGCAGCGGTGTGGCAGCACTGCTGTTCGATCCATGCCTACTGCATATATCAAGCTCGGCGATCGCTGCGATGGCAATGCTGTACACAACACGATATCGAGAAAAAGATAAGCACGACGCCGCAAGCGAGGGGCACCTGGAGTTGAAACGGTCTGGTAGGAAGTGTGAGCATCTTCACATGTTGTGCAAAGAGCGAGAGCTCCCGAGCTTCCATATCTGCCAGTACAGCAATGTTGTCGAGGTCGAAACCGACGTGATGCTGGCGGCGGCTGCGTGGTGGCTGCAGTATCAAGGGATGCCCAAAGATTATTTGTTCAGCTGCATCGGCGCAGGTTGGCAGGTAGGCAGCGTGTCAGGCGCTACGCGCGGTGAAAACAATCAGAACATAATGGTCGGGTTTACCTCGTCCAAGTCGAATAACAAGCCGTCGGGATCGTTGGCGAGCTCGACGCCGCACCCATCTGCGAGGGGACTCCATGAATACGCGACCGCAGTTTCGACCCTGGGTCTGAAGTGCTCGACATGCTGGCCTGCTGGCCGTGCCTTCGAACGCAAGATAGGCACCGGCGAAGTTGGGCGTTGGAAAACATCCTGAAATTCCTCCTTTACCGTGTTGTTGTTGTGGGACTGGGCGTGGCCGATGGTGAACACGAAAGCACCAACACACGACTGATGGGCCCAGGGAGGCGAGTTTAGCGCGACACCCATTACGCAAGTCCAGCGTCGCCCCCACTCCGCTCAAGCACACAGCGCAGGTAGATCTGAATTGAGGCGCTCGAAACCCCCGCATAGGTGCGCCCTGTTGAGTGTATCCGTAAGAGCGCCCTCGAGCGGCAGCGATTGGCCACCTGCTGACTGCTGCTGCTGGGTCGTGGCACGGGCAGTCGGGCACTGCCCACGTGCAGCGGGCGACGCGAATGCAAGGAGAAGTACCAGTAGTAGCGACTATTAGCGACTAATCCTTGTGCGACGACCGTAACGTGTACTGCGCGCTTACATTGCGATTTTATTGCTGACCGGCAGTTTCCGTTTTCCCGGCGCGCACGTGCGGGCGGGTTTCGCTGATTTTTGAAGCGCATACACCACTCGCGGCCATGCTGGGCTCGCGAAGAAAGATATAATCCTTACAGCTCGTACGGGTACAGGTACAGGTACCGGTAACAGTAACATCAGAGCAAGGCATAGAAATACCCCAGATAACCCTAGATGTACACCGCGTGCATGCGATGTAACACATTTACATTTGGCAAGATGTTGCATTTCAAAAATGCTGTCAGGGGTCCCCTGACGCTTTATGTTAGCGCGCATATGTCCACTATACGCCATCGCATCCATTGCGCGACTACTAGGACCGGCTAGCTCGAGCCTCGAGGGATGATGAGGATATATATATGCCCACATGGCAGCAATTGGTTTGGCGACATGTGGCGTGCAGCCTGTGCACGGAGGAAGACCTACCCTTCCTTATATCATTCATTATTTTTGACGCGTGTAATGGGATGGAAAATATGATACGCATATTTGGAATTATACTACCGATTTGTAGGCAATGAAAGTTTTTCATTTTACAGCTTGAATTTTTGGGTGTATAGGTTTCGCTCTATGTGTCCTCCTCCCGTTCTCAAAACCTTTGATAGGCGCCTAGGCATTGAACGAGGCGCACAGTTTTTTGAATTTTTCTATTGACACATTATTGCCCCATTTGCGATGGAGTGTATTCTCAATGTTGTGGAAGCTTTAGAATCTCATTTCCCGCAGCAAGTCCTAACTAATTAAGTTTTACTTATTCGGTATTCTCGATACAGGGTTCAAATCTAGGGAGTACAAAGGAGCGAACACCACTTTGCTAGACGTGTTTTCTGCTAACATGCCAACTTAGTTATTTCTGTCCTATGCGGAGAGGCGCCATCTTCATAGTAATAAACCGTAGCCGGCTGCCCGCCAAAGAGCCGCGCACCTTCAAATACGAATATATTCTCAATCATCTTTCAACATTTTTCGCTCACACACGTTTTGTCTTGTATTATTCCTTGCGCCATGTGGTTCCCATAATTGCATGCAAGCTAGACACACCAATTGATGCTGTACATGTGTGACTGATGATTTGGATGCTCGACTACCTCTTGCTTCACCGGTTTTCCACGGCGTTGCCACCTCCGGCTCCCCCGGAGATTTTGCTGCCACAATATCTTAGAATATGTGAACATCCAGTTTTATATGTCTGAGGGTTTGTTTTCTTGTACCCATGTGACAATTATACGAGTACGATATACTACAAGTTAGTACATGTACGATGTGTACGAGTAATAGCACAACGTGTACCAATGACTACGGGTATATGTACCGCATAATGCGGCCATGATGTGGTAAGCGTTGTGACAACTGAACAATTATTGTATGCTGGAAGACACTGTAGCCTCTCACCTCGGCACCACTACCACTGCACACCCACCTTTGTTTGTCTTTGAGTCTCGACCGACTGAGACTGTCGCACCCATGCCACTCGTTTCCGCTCGCGACTCTTATTGCGTCGTTACTTGCCTCTTATCCATCGACTTCAGCTGCAACCCCTATGGCCACCCTCCGCTTCAAAGCACGGCAAACAGCACTCGTGCTGACCGCCTTTGCCGTATGCCCACGAGCCCTCAGTCGGCAAGCAATAGTGGCGGCCCCTACGTACGGCCTCCTTTACCTCGGCCATTTGCCCCGCCTCCGAAGCAGCCTTGTTGATGAGGACTCGCGGCCTACCTTGTTGCCTACGGTTACCAAAGCCTTCACCCGTCGCAACGCGCCGAGCCCATGGGCGGACAAAGTTATCGCTGCGGCCCATCGCCCTCGCCGTTTCAGGAACGTTTCCACCGCGCTTCCTCAGCTTGATTGGGGCAGCCTCTCTATCCGCAATTAGCGTGCGTGTTGCCATGGTCGTGCGAGTTGCTCTGAGAATGCTAGACGAGCGTGTCGGCCGAGTTTTTGCTGAGGAATAGGGGGTAGAGAAAAGAAAACGCCGGTTTGTAGCGCTGCGGGAGACTTGTGCTCGAGGAAGCCCGATGGGTGTGCATATGCATCGGAACTTCCGAGGGTGTCGGCAGAACATTCGGCGTGTTTTAGTGACATACACATCTTTGTGAATAAGTATATATTACGTCATATACTTGGACCCACGACAGCATTAATAAATCGACACTGCATAGTATAATTGTATATACCACGGAATTCTAGCTGGGATTTCGGGCCCGCCCCTTACGGTGTACAATAGATAGAAATACTGATTTGTTTTTAAAGCGCAATTCTTTGGGGCGCCATCGATCTGCTCCATAACCCGCATTCGAGTTAATAAATCACTATGCGGCGCCACTTGGGGCGATCGCGCAAGAGGTGAACCTACCAAATACATCCTTGATGTAGTATGTCATGCATGTGGCGCGCACCCAAAGATAAAATTTTGCCAAGAAGTGTTTAACACGACAACCCACTACATGCGTCAAAACTCAAGAGCAATGAACGGGGCTTTTACAGCTCATCGACTTCAAATCGGTGCCCCACGTGGTACAACGAGCCGTTCGGTACGGGATATATAAAACAAAACAGAGCGTCATGGTTACTTTCGGGCTGCGGCCGGAGCGTATAAGCGGCACTCTCCGTACGCGCGCACGCCCGTGCGTATGTTCGATTCTCGCGGTAGGCGGATTCCTTGTAGTAGAGAGGCGGGCCCACCGCGCGCGAGCCAAGGTGCGCGGACTAAGTGCGGACATCGCGGGTTCGACTCGATACCGCAGCACACGGTTTACAAGCGTACTATGACCTTATATGTACTGCGCGCATATATTGTGATTTTTTCGCATTCTATTGCTGACCGGCAGTTTCCGTTTTTCCGGCACGCACTTGCGCGGGCGGGTATCGCTGATTTTTGAAGCGCATGCACCAAGCGCGGCCATGGGCTCGCGACGCAAGATATTGGCCGCAACATCGTCACCTCGCATGTTCTCAGAGTAGGGCATAGAAATACCCTAGCTGATTTTTGAAGCGCATACGCCAAGCGCGGCCATGGGCTCGCGGCGCAAGATAGTAGCCATAACATCACCTCGCATGTTCTCAAAATAGATATTTAGGGCATGGAAATACCGTAGATGTACACCGCGTACATGTACGCACATGTGGCATTTCACCAATGCTAGATTTAGATGCGTATATGTCCGCCACCATACGCCATCGCATTCATTATGCGACTACTAGCCCGCTAGCTCGAGGGAAGATGAGGATATATACCCACAGGGCAGCAATCGGTTTGACATGTGGCGTGCAGCCTGCGCACGGATGAAGAAAATAAGAACTACCCGTTCAATATATTTGACGCATGTAGTACGGCAAATGCGAGGCATGTTGGGCCTGTATGACACGGGACGTGCTCTACCGGTAGACCGCTCTACCGCCGTAATATCTACACGCACAGCGCGCCACGTCGCAAAAAGTGCAATTCGGCCGTAGAGCGGTCACCTTTAGAGCGGTAAACCGGTCTAGCATTTCGGCGGTAGGGTGGCATCGGTAGCTACCGATGCCACCCCCCGCTCTACCGCCCTACCGCTCTACCGCTCTATTTTGAACGCGGCACCATGTCGCTGGCGAATGACCTTCATCGCGCTACCCCTCGCACGCCGCTCCATGTGGTCCCACGGAAACTTCGCGCGGGCGGTACACGGATTTCACTCCTCACGGCCATGGCTGCGCGCCCGGAACCGCCCCGCAAGGCGCCACGGGCGGCCGGTCAAGCGGCCAGTCAAGGTGTCGTCTGGATCCTTTCGGGCGCCGTGTGCGCCGGGCACCTTGCCGTTATCCCGGCGGCACGTCTCGCCATCCGGTGCGACTAGCGGGGCGCTGCCTCCTAGCGTGTTTCTACAGGAAGGGCATCGCCCCGCTGGCCTCGCTGACCCGTCTCCATCTGGATCTCATGTCGCGGGCGGACAGCGCTCAACCGACTTGAGCCCAAGAGACCGAGCAGCAAGTGCGGCTGGTCCTACGAAGCTCGGTAGGGCGGTAGCGGCTAGTTTGACCGGTAGAGCTGTTCCCGTGTCATACCATTCTGAGGGCTCAAAAAGGAACTGAAAAAGTGAAAATACTACAAGAGGATTGGCTAGTCGCCATTTGCTTTTTGCGGCGTGGCGCGCTTAGCATGTAGAAATTACGGCGGTAGAGCGGTCTACCGGTAGAGCATGTCCCGTGTCAGACATGCCTTAAGCTTGTACAACTCTTGCACAATTATTTACATGAGCTAGCTGCAAAAGGCGATCAGGAAACCACCCGAATAGGCAATAGAAAACGTCCACTACAGCAGTTGCGAGGAGGAAGCAGCACCAGAAGAGGGTGCGGAATGAGCACGGGCAAACGCATCATACTTGGCCGTCTGCACTCCGGCAGAGAGAATGCCGCCCAACGTACCATGCACGCAAGGAGAGACTCGCTGCAACAACCCCCGCCGCGTGCGCGACAGGTGATGGCGGAACTCAGCGGGCTGGCTGGCAGTAAAGTTTCGAAGAGCCTGGAGGTAATGACCACGAAGGAAGCACGAAGTCGGGGCGGAAGGACCGCCAGGTAAGTTGCGCACAGCAAGTAACACCGCGAAGATGTAGACCACCGTTAAGGCGGATTTCAACCACAAAAGGGTAGTACCGGTGAGCACCCTGCACCGGGGCGGAAGACGCCCGGTCCGCCGCTAGCTTGTTGCGCTCCGCCTCGGTAGCCGCGATTTCCGGGGTGCACCAGCGGGGGTCATTGCACAATGCTTCGGTAATTTGCTTGTTGACCATAACAGAGCGTCGCCTACCCAGGGCTTTCCGTAATTGGATCGCTGCCTAAACGGCCGTCGTGGAGACGCTGCAAGGGTTTCACTGGTGCCCGTCCTGTCCCGGGGGCGAAAAAAAAAGTACAGGTACCCTGTACTCGTACTGGTACTGGCCACAGCCCGTATAATAAGTAATAACGCATCAGGGGCGAAATAAATATTAAGGGACTGTAATAATTACAGGAGCACACACGGTGAATAATAGCGACTATGCAACCAATAGGCACGCACGTGATGCAGAATGGGTGCCACGTGGCTTTCCCGTGGATAGCACTACCACTGGTGTGCCATAATTATATATTACATCAGGGCTTTCACAAAAGCGCACTACTGGTGTGCCATCATTCGGATACTTCGACGGATAATGAGACGGAAATATATTCAATCTATTAAAAGTAAACGTAAGGTTCGCCCTGCCCTGGGTCATCGGCCGAAGGCCCGAAGCCGCCGCCCGGCACTTGACCTCGCACGCCAACCGCAGTTTATCCAGCGAAGCGTCGATTTTTCGGCGGTTACCTTTATTGCCGTTTGGGTACCCGTAAAGTGCAGCGGATCGGGCCTACAGGTGCATGACTAAAGCGCTTATCTACTGGCATGTACTACTAAGTACTGTAATTCACCGCACCCACCCGCCCGCCCGCCCGCCCACGGTCCTTAATTACACAGCCGTCCGATTATGATCTCACGGTTAGGAGGCTATGAGTACTGGTACTCGCTACTCGCTGCTGGTAACGGAAAAACAAATAAACGAACGCTCGCTGCTGGTACTGCTGGTACTGCTGCTAGTGGTACTGGTACTCGCTACTCGCTGCTGGTACTGCTGGTACTGCTGCTAGTGGTACTGATACTCGCTACTCGCTGCTGGTACTGCTGGTACCGCTGCTGCTAGTGGTACTGGTATTAATGGAAAAAAAAAACTCTGGTACTTTAAAGCGCTGGCAATGCAAACGCTCCCTGCTGGTACTTCAAAGCGCTGGCAATGCAATTCATGGAACTGCAGGCCAGTGATACAGAACCCGTTCTTTAAAAAAATTCTGAAAAATCGACGCATCGCTGATTCAACTGTCAAGTTACTTCATATGGGTCCAGCATAGATATTAGACCGTAGTTGCTTCATTCGAGCCCCGAGGGTTAATGCATCAACCCGGTAAACCCGGGACACAGGCCCGGACGATATTGCCCTGAATTGACAGAGCCGGCCATTATTATTATTATTTAAATCCTGCGCAAGTATGCAAGAATTACGGCAGGGCGGGGTCAGCCTAGCGAAGCTGCTCTAAACTACTGTAATACAGGTAGGGGCGCGTAGCGATTTAAGGAGCCAAACCGTGGCACGGCATCACCAAGCGGTCATGTGCACGAGATGCGGCATGTCGGATCTTGTCCGCTTCATGCAAGTGGTGTTTGCTCGCAAGCGCGTTTCCTTGCCGCGCTTTGTGACGGCTCCGGTACAACGCGTTCAGTTAATCAGTTACTGGAACTACATCACACTTCCAAAAATTATTACTGTAGTAGGATGTTATACCATGATGGGGGCTATGTGTACCGAGTTACAGCTTAATATTCTGCGAAAATACTTAGAGCAAGTTAATACAACCATGTTCCATTTACCGTAGCAGATTGTCCCACAAATATCCACCTCTTGTCACATGACGTTGTCCACTCGCACCAAGCGGGCTGCGCCCACAGGAGCCGCAGCATCGGAGCCCTTTCCCCCCATAGGAAAATTGTAATAGCTTTTTCATGACAATTGCGATGCAAAGTTTGAGATCCGTAGTGAAAAGATTACAGCGCGCGGCTAGCGCCTGGCCGCCGCCTTCCTGTCAGCGAGCATATTCTTTCCCTCACACACTCTCTTGCGCTGCTCTCTCTCAAGGCGGGCATGGGCATCTTTAAGCATGCCGGCAACCCTAAGCATGCTAGGGGACTCCGTGTTGCTAATACCGCTGTACTTGCCTACCGTCCTATCGGCACGCCGGGGCTTCCGACCGTCTGGCTGCCTTGCTTGGGGTGGGTGAGCGCGGGTGGCTGCCGGCACCCTGCTTGCACGACCGGCAGAGCGTGCCGGCCGGTATCATGAAGGGCGGGCCGGGGGCGGCAACAAAAAAGTTAGAATGGCATGTAGCGAGTACGACTGGCATTTCAAGTTAATTGCAATTATCAACCACCCAACCCCACCGCCATCGCACAGGCAAGTTGCGGCGCTCACTTGTAGAGCGGGCCGGTGGGCTGCCCGCCATCGACGTCCGTGAGGTTGAAGGCCTCCGCCTCGGCGAGGCAGGGCAAGCAGTAAGCGGCGTTCGACGGTGCCGTGCTTGACGAGACGCTCCGGGGGCGTCAGGACGCGCCCGGTAGTCGGGGACAGCTCCAAATCGTCCTCCTCGTCGCTCCCCTCGTACTCCCACTCCGACCCACTACCCCCCACGTCCTAGTCCTCATCCGAGGAGAGGTCCAGGAACCTGGTGCCATCGTGGTTCGTGTATGGTAGCGGGGTTTAGTCCTGGCTGCGCGGCCGGGTTGGTTGCGGGTGAGTGCCACGCCCCCGCCGGTGCAAGCCTCCCACTCGCGCATTGCCACAGAAATATCCATCCACGAAAACCGGACTAGGGGACTGTAAAACACACTATAGGAGAGAATCCACGAGGCAGAAAGTTGCCTAATACACGTGGCTAGGTCGCCTAACCGTTAAAGACTCTTTTCCTAGGCGGAGTAAAGCAGCGGCATAGGTGCGAAGTTGAGGGATGTGGGTGGGTGGGCGTGCGCGCACTGTACAGGGTCTTGTACAGGGTGGCCACGGAGATGCCGAACTATTTGGCCTCTGAGGCCAGAGCAGCCGCGCCAGGCAGCCGAAAGTCTAGTTTTGGGTCCATTGCGCCCCGGGGGGGGGGGGGGGGGGGGGGGCGGTGCTTCGGTTGGTTGTGGGACGGTGAGTGTCTGTGGCTGAGAATGTGGCAGGGTGACGAGTGGGCTGGCCTGTACATGGCGCTGTGCCGCACCCGCACGCGTGCAGCTGAGTGGGCGGAAAACAGCATTTTGGATATAACATATTCGGGCAGTTTTCGCACTACGGTACGGGTTACTGCGGGAAGCGATGTGCAATGCATAAAGAACGGCACCACCACAGTCACCGCGGAACGGTACCAAGCGGTCACCCGCACGAGCCGCGGCATGTCGGATCGTGCCCGCTTCGTGCAACTCATTATTTTCCATATGCGCTTTCCCTTGCCGCGCTTTGTGACGGCTCCGGTATAGCCCGTGCCGTGCTCAAGGCGCATATATTGGTATTGGCGCCAAACCGCGACACGACACCAAGCGGTCATCCGCACTACGCGAGATGCGGCATGTCGGAGCTTGTCCGCTTCGTGGAAGTGATGTTTGTTGGCCTGCGCGTTCCCTTGCCGCGCATCGTGATGGCTTTGGTATAGCGCCTTCCGTTAATGTAAATACACTCATCTAAAGAACATGCGCATTGGCGCCGTGTGGTTTATGGCGCCACTCCGCGGCACAAGGCGGCCATCCGGACGAGCCGTGGCATGTTAAAGTGTGTTTGCCTTGTCCATTAGACGCTTGCCCACATGTGCGCCCCTTTGGCACGCTTTGAGATGGCTCCGGTGTAGCGCGTGCCGTGCTTGAGGCGCATATATAGTTATTGGCGCCATGTTATTTGCGGCGGCAAACCGCGGCACGGCACCAAGCAATCATTTGCACGAGATGCGGCATGTCGGAGCTTGTCCGCTTCGTGCAAGTGTTGTTTGCTTGCATGCTCATTCGAGGATCCTTGCCGCGATTCGTGTCTGACGGCTCCGGTATAGCGTGTTCCGTTACAGTGAATACACTCTTCCAAAAAATGCGCTGCATGGGCGCCGTGCGCCGGTTCATGGTGCCACTCCGGGGCACAAGGCGGTCATCCGGACGAGCCGTGGCATGTTTGCCTCATCCATTAGACGTTTGCCCATATGCGCGGCCCTCTGGCGTGCTTTGTGTCTGGGCGTGTCCGCTGCGTGCAAGTGATATTTGCTCGCATGCGCGTTCCCTTGCCGCGCTTCGTGACGGCTCCGGTTTAGCGCGTTTTTCTACAGTAAATACACTCTTCCAAAAAACATGCGCATGGGCGCCGTGCGGTTATGACGCCACTCCGCGGCACAAGGCGGCCATCCGGACGAGCCGCGGCATGTTACACCGTGTTTGTTTCGTCCAATAGATGCTTGCCCATATGCGCGCCCCTCTGGTGCGCTTTGTGATGGCTCCGGTATCGCGCGTGCCGTGCTTGGGGCGCATGTATATAGGTAGGGGCGAGATATGGTTTACGGCGCCACACCGCGGAACGGTACCAAGCGGTCATCCGGACGAGCCGCGGCATGTCGGAGCGTGTCCGCGTTGTGCAACTCATGGTTGCCCGTATGCGCGTTCCCTTGCCGCGTTTTGTGACGGTTCCGGTGTAGCGCGTGCTGCGCTTGAGGCGCATATATCGGTATTTGCGCCATTTGACGGTTTGCGGCGCCAAACTACCGTGGCACGGCACCAAGCGGTCACCCGCACGAGATGCGGCGAAAGAGATGTCGGAGCTTGTCCGCTTCTTGCACGTGTTGTTTGCTCGCATGCACATTTTCTTGCCGCTCGTTGTGACGGCTCCGGTATAGTGCTTTCAGATACAGTAAATGCACTCTTCCATAAAACATGCGCGGCATGGGCGCCATGCGGTTTACGGGGCCACTCCGGGGCACAAGGCGGCCATCCGGACGAGCCGCGGCATGCATGTCACAGCGTGTCCGCTTCGTGCAACTCATGCATGCCCGTATGCGCGTTCCCTTGCCGCGTTTTGTGACGGCTCCGGTGTAGCGCGTGCCGTGCTTGAGGCGCATATACAGGTATTTGCGCCATGTCATGGTTTGCGGCGGCAAACTACCGCGGCAGCCACGGCACCAAGTGGCCATCTGGACGAGATGCGGCATGTCGGAGCGTGTCCGCTTCGTGCAAGTGTTGATTGTTTGCTCGCATGCGCATTGCCTTGCCACGCGTCGTGACGGCTCCGGTATAGCCCGTAGTTCCGTCGCAGTAAATATGTACTTCCCAAAATGCATGGGCGCCGTGCGGTTATGGCACCACTCCGCGGCACGAGGCGGCCATCCGGAAGATGCCGTGGCATGTTACACAGTGTTTGCCTCGTCCATTGGACGTTTGCCCGTATGCGCGCCCCTCTGGGACGTTTTGTGTCGGGGCGTGTCCGATGCGTGCAAGCAAGTGATGCTTGCTCGCATGCGCGTTCCCTTGCCGCGCTTTGCGACGCCGGTTTAGCGCGTTCCGTTGCAGTAAATACACTCTTCCAAAAAACATGCGCATGGGCGCCGTGCGGTTATGACGCCACTCCGCGGCACAAGGCGGCCATCCAGACGAGCCGCGGCATGTTACACCGTGTTTGTTTCGTCCAATAGATGCTTGCCCATATGCGCGCCCCTCTAGTGCGCTTTGTGATGGCTCCGGTATCGCGCGTGCCGTGCTTGAGGCGCATGTATATAGGTAGGGGCGATATGTGGTTTACGGCGCCACAGCACCGCGGAACGGTACCAAGCGATCGTCCGCACGAGCCGCGGCATGTCGGAGCGTGTCCGCTTCGTGCGACTCATGGTTGCCCGTATGCGCGTTCCCTTGCCGCGTTTTGTGACGGCTCCAATATAGCGCGTACCGTGCGTGAGGTTCATATATTAGTATTTGCGCCATGTGATGATTTGCGGCGCCAAACCATGACACGGCACCAAGTGGTCATTCGCACGAGATGCGGCATGTCGGAGCTTGTCCGCCTCGTGGAAGACAGTCATGTTTGCTCGCATGTGCGTTCCTTGCCACGCTTTGTGACGGCTCCGGTATAGCGCGTTCCGATACAGTGAATACAATCTTCCAAAAAAATGCGCGGCATGTGCGCTGTGCGATTTATGGCGCCACTCCGCGGCACAAGGCGGCCATCCGGACGAGCCGCGGCATGTTAGCGGTTGGAATCGCATCTTAGGACAGGGACTTATTCACTGTCGATTACCGCGGCACTCCATAGAGCGTGTTTGCCTCATCCAACAGATGCTTGACAATGTGCGCGCCCCTCTGTGGCGCTTTGTGACGGCTCCGGTATTATAGCGCGTGCCGTGCTTGACATGAATACATGATAAGCTCTTGGACCCTAATAAACGCTTAACGGGCATTATACCTGCCTACCTACGCATGAGTATCATGGCATGTGCAATGCCCACAGGGCCGGTTAATTGCACAACGTGCTTATTTGCCAAACTATACCAAACCGGTGTATACAGTACGATATCACCAACACCAACCGAAACAAAAACCAAAACCGCGGCCAGCCAACTGAGTGGTCGCCACAACTGGCTGAGCTGCCAATCAACCGCCTTAATTGGCTGAACCAACCGCCTTATTTGGCTGAACCAATAAACATTGAACACAAACCACGCCAAACCTGAGCGGCACACGCCGTCGCTGGAAGGAACTGATAAGCTGGCAACCAGTACATTCAATGCACTACTTCCACAACTGACCACACCGATATACTTATAACAATATCTTACTATTGATACATATTTTACAAATGATATACGTAGATATTTGACACAATATCACCTTTTCTTGGCTTGTTGCCTGAAGTAGTATCACAAGAACCTTCCGACCATGATGCAAAAGATGATCCTTCTGTAAGTTGCTGGAGGAATGTGAGAGGATGACCAAAACCTACAAACCTAGTAACCCTTCAACCAATAACATGTAGACAAAATTGCCCGGGTACCTGTCACCCGATGCGCTCCCTGTCACCCGATGCGAACCGTCACCCGATTGTCCAATTCACATAAACGTCAACCCCGCCGCACAGCTTTGTCACCATTCTGCTTCCACCTGCCACAACATTCGTTTCCCGAGAACCTTGATGCCCCTCACACACCTTCTCCCCACATATATCCATACTTGTAAGCTGCCAACACGTGTTACACGCCACGCATGCGTCGGCCATATTACGCCCCGATGACTTCTTGATGACTTCAAGACTAGATTGCATATCCAAGGCTGGTGCCCGTACGCAACCAGGTACCAGGCCAATAGTTGTATAAAACCGTGTACGCCCCGGTACACTGTACCAATTTCCTTTTTCTTGCAAACCTGTTCCTTACCTCCCACGCTAAAGGCCGCCGCCCAAAGTTCACACATATGGACCTAAGCAGTACTCGTATATGCATGGAAGCGTCCGCACTTTAGCCTTGACGAGACTGGGAAGGTAATGTCTCGGTCACCAGAAGCTACGGCAGATATCTTACACCGGATATGTCCGGATTGTATTATTTCCTTGGTCGATCCGACCATCTGACCCCGGAACTTAGTCCGACTGAAGCGCTCAGTGGCATAACGAGTGACTACGAATATGTAAGTCGGCGGGTCGAGACCGGCCGGTTCGTGAGGGCTTAGTCGTCACTACATATTCGTAGCGGGACTGTCTCATCTCGTAATAACGACGCAGTGATTCGGTACCGGGGCACGTCGCAACTTGAATGTGGACCTGGAAAATGCGCCGATGTGCGGGTAGGTAATCTGGTCTCAGCTACTCGCCTTGGGCGTCTGTCCGGATTAGGGGTACCTGTTCCCAAAATACCCGCTCGGCAATCATTTATATATTATTCATTGGCGCCAGTCATGTCCAGGCAGGGGGCAAAAAAATGTCCGGATACACGAGTTGGAGGATCAATGATAAAATCTCGAAAGATGCTCTTTGCAGAATTAGATCCGAGGATCTTAAGCTCATGAACAATGCTCCGAAACCATAAATGATATGGGAATCAACAGCAGAGAAAAGACGCCATCTGGGCTTAGTTTGACACCGCATCGCCGCATGATAGATAGATTCCCGGAAATTGACGGCCTGAACCGGCCCGCCGAGGACCACACCACAGGATTGTACGAAGTACTGCCCCAACACCTGTACCTGAGCTCTCGTGCTTATATTAGCCCATGCAGTTGCGGGCTGATGCATATGAGAGGGCAGCACCAATTCACTTCTATGTCGTTCTAGTATACCCATTAAAAATGTTCATAATCACATAATATTGTCATCATAATGCTGCATGTTTAATATTATCATTATCTACACGTTCCATCTGCTGCTATGTTTTATTGCCAAATTTGGCAATTGACATGACTGTCGTGCATGCTGTTCCATGTTGTCATCACCGTCAACACACAATGAATGTCTTCTCGATATATGTGCTGGTACATGTTGATGATTACCCTGCTGTCCAACCCATAATAATAACCATGATGATTTTTTAGGTATGTATTGCCCCAGGAGAACGTACGCAGTAGCAGCTTCTGCGTATTATCTTACGTGATGTGCATGTTGGCGGAATATCAATGTATTAGGCTGCTATACCCTGCTAGGTGGATTGGTGAGCAGAGGAGGCTCTGCGCCGCCGTTGCAACCGACACCAGCACCTCCTGCATCATTCCAGCAGAGCGCTAAGGCAATCATTGCCCGAACAATCAATATCCCTGCCGGTGCACTTTGATGCTTCACCTGCAGCAGGACCACCCGTGCTGCACATGCCTATCTCTCCACTTGCTGTGCAGATTATTCCAATTGCGTTTGTTGCAGGTGCGGCCAAAGGCATGGCGATATGCATCAGCTAACGGCTCTCGCCGCGAGAACGGCCCCCTCCCAGGATTGGCGCATGAGTCCAAAGGCCCTTCTGACCTTTGCTCAATCCCCCCGTCCCTATCTCCCCAGCCCCAAAGCTAGCCAAAGTTCCGCTGCATTGATTTTTATGCTGCCCTGCGTGAAGGCCTGACCACGCTTGCCCTGTCACTGGTTTTGACAGGACAAGAGTGCGGCGCTTGCCAGCAGGATTGCGCTCTACGGGGGGCGTGGCGTGTGGGTGGCTCGTGTCATCTCTTACGGTCATCGTCGTCATGTTTACCGGCCTCACAGCTCGAGGCTGGCAAGAGCAGTCAGGGAAGACAGAGCACGCATGCCCTGGTCAGTGATGGAGGTGCAGTGGGCGAGGCTGAGGGTCGACAGGCGCGTCAGGCGTGAGAGCGACACCACACCAGCGTCGCTCAGCCGGTGGCACCGAGCAAGGCGCAGGCTGGTGAGCCCAGTGAGGCCAGACAAGTGCTCGACGCCGTTGTCGGTGATGCGGTGGCAGCGGTCGAGGTGGACTGTCAGCAGGCGGGTGAGCGGGCGGATGGAGGCCAGGCCGATGTCGGAGAGCGCGCTGCAGCTGTTGAGCTTCAGAGTGGTCAGGGCAGTCAAGGTGCCAAGCGCGCGCACCCCAGCGTCCCCAATCTTGGGGCAATACGCCAGGTCGAGGCCGGTCAGGCCCGTCAGGGGGCTGAGGGCATTGAGCCCGGTGTCAGTGATCTCCACGCACTGGAACAAGTCGAGCTTGGTCAGTGAGGAGAAGCGGGTGATGGCGGCGAGGCCGGCGTCCTTCAGGTAGGAGCAGCAGGAGAGATTTAGGCTGCTGAGCTGATCCAGGCCGCTGAGCGCAGCAAAGCCAGTTCCCATCACGCGCTCGCAGCCACTGAGGTTCAGTACCTGTCAGAGGAAGCACGGTGCACATTGCGTCAGACACTGTTGGTTGTACCAATACGCAGGCAGAAGCAGGCAGCAATGCAGGCAGGTTCTATGGGATGTTGCCCATACGGCAGCCGCCTCACCTGTAGCCCGGTGAGTGGCGCCAGAGCGCAGACGCCGGCGTCGCTGATCTCACAGCAGCCTTCGAGGTTGAGCACCTCCAGCGCCGGCAGCTGCGCGACGCTCTGCATGCCGATGTCGGTGACACGGTAGCAGTTGTTGAGGTTGAGGTTGGTCAGACCTGCGAGGTGCGCGACGGCAACGAGGCCGCCGTCGGTGATGTTTGTGCAGCGTGCCAGCTGCAGGCTGGCCAGCTTCTGCAGCGGCGCGAGGGCGTAGAGGCTGGCATCCCGCACGTTGATGCACCCCTGCAGGTCGAGGGACGTCATCCCAGCCATGGCCGGCATGGCCAGGAGACCCAGGTCGCCGCTCCCCCAGTGCATCCACCACAGGCTGAGGTTGCGCATGTGGCGAAAGTTGGCCAGCGCGTTGAGGCCCCTGTCGGTGACGTTGTTGCCGCCATGTGTGTCGCCCAGGCTGAGGGTCTCCAGGTTGCGCAGCGGCGTCAGGCTGCGCAGACTCTGGTCGGTCACATCAAACTTCTGCAGGTTGAGGAGGTTGAGGTGCTCCAGGCCGGTGAGGGCTCCCAGGGCGGCCACTCCCGTGGCTGTGATGGAGTGGCAGCCTCGCAAGGAGAGGTGCTTGAGAGCCTGAAGCGAGGCGAGCGCCGAGCAGCCGGCATCTGTGACGTTGAGCCACATCAGGTTGAGGCTGGTCAGCCCGGGGAAAGAGCAGGCAATGGCGGTGATGCCGGCGTCCGTGACGCGGGTCGTGCTGAGCTGCAGCCCGCTCAGGCTGAGGCTCGACAGGCCAGACAGCGGCCGGAGCGCGTGGAGCGTTGCGTCTGTGACAGCAGGGTTGGCGTAGCCGAGGTGCAGCAGCGTGAGGGTGGCCAGTCGCCCGGAAGCGGGCCAGGCTGCACACACCCGCCTCGGTCACCAGCTGGCAGCCGCTCAGGTTGAGGTGGGTCAGGCTCTCGGCGAGTGGGCCCAGCGCGCCAAGTCCGGCGTCCGTCACCTTCAGGCACCAGGGCATCTCGATGCTGGCCAGCTTGCGCAGTCGCGCGAGCTGGCTGAGCCCCATGTCCGTCACCTGCACGCAGCCGCTGATGTTGATTGACACCAGCTGCAGCATGGAGGCCGCCACATGGCTGAGCCCGACATCGGTGACGTGGACGCACTGCGCGAGGTTAAGCGTCTGCAGACGGGCCAGGCCAGCCAGAGCGCCAAGGCCCTCGTCGGTGACGTGGCTGACGATCATCCGGTGATGGCGGCCTAGGCTGAGGTTCGTCAGGCTGGACAGGCACGACGCCAGGGTACCCAGCCGCTCCACCGTGATTTGCTCTGTCACCTTGCTGAGGTCGAGGGACTGCAAGCGGCCGAAGCGCGCAGCCATGCCATCCAAATTCAGATGGGCTGGCTTGAGCGCACACAGGCTGTCGGTCGCCGAGTGGCACCACTGCTGGCAGACGCTGCGGAAGAGGCCTTGCTTGGCGGTCGGGAGACGGCCCATCACACTGGCCACCACCACATCGGGCAGGTTGTCCCAGCCGGGGCCGCACTCCTCCACCTCCTCGCTGTCCTCGCCATCCATGGTCTCGTCCTCCTCGCACATCTCGGTATCGTCTAGTGTTTCGACCGCGTGCACGGGCGGCCATCCCGCGTAGACGGAGACGGACATCCGATGGGAAATCGGCGCTTCGTCAGCCGCCAGCGTCGTGCTATCCTGCGTGCCAAGACGGAACACATAACCACGTGTCAGGTGCTAACATGACACAGCTCATCAGTAATACACCTGGAGGTTTTCCAGCCAACAAACAGTGAAAACATGTTCATCCACAGCTTCAGGTACATCAAACATACAACACCGAAACTGGACAGCAAGCAAGCAAGCATGCATGCAAGGCCAAAACTGGCTCGACATTCCAGGACACCTAACAAGGCAACTGTGTCTCTGGGTGACAAGTAGCCCTGTGCATAGTATCACGAAAGGTCATCCATACAGTTAGGACCATTTAGCCACAGGCAGCCCCAGCAGGCATAAAATAAGATGCCAGGGCGCTGACTTTAATGGTGGCTGGTGGTCCACGGTAGGAGCTGTGGGGGCGCACCTTTACCGAATGCGAATGTAGAGACACCGCAGACTTGGATAGGTTTGTCTCGTAAGCCGAATCGCTTCTCGCCAGAAGGCTAGCGTGCAGCCGAGATTGCAGCGGCGAAGAAAACACCGAAAATTTTCGCGGCGTCCCTGCCGGGATTGGCGGCCCTAGCATCTCAGGCGCATCATGCATCTCCTCATCCATGTTGGCCCTGCAGTGGTGCACCTGCGTGGCGAAGCCGAACACCAAATTAGCAAAAACTGCAGTCAGGACCCATCAAGAGCAGATAAGAAACAAGAACACAACAAGACCCAAACGCTAATCCTTCCAATGGATTATGGTGTGTGACGCCGGCGTCGTATGTCGTCAAACTTGTCGAGAAAACCATCGTCGTCTAAAAATCTTCGCGGAGCGAAAAGTCCGATATACGGGGCGTCGACGCAGGGCGGCCGGCCGGCCGCAGGAATCCTTATCTGGCGCTCGCGGAGCGTCTTGGCGGCCGGCTTGGTAGGCCGAGATCCGGGGCAGGGATGCACGGCGGGCACGACGACGCCGGAACGAGGCAGCGACGGTGGCGCCGGCTGTCGATGGCCTTTCGCAGGCAGCGGTGGACTGGCGGCGAGGGGTGGCGGGCGGTGGTCGGCGACGGCCGGCCGTTGCGTCATGGCCGCGGGGCGTCACGCCGCCACAACAGGTACAGGTACGGTACTGGTGCTGAAAGTCTGCATGAAGCAACAGTACCGTACCCAGACGAGTATATAGCACGAGAGCACCCGTTCCTACTCGTATCGTAGCGACTGGGGGTATACGAGCATCTCAGTGAGTACCGTATGTAGCGGCCAAAAAAAAATCAATAATGGCAGCGGTAGTGACACATTAGCTGCGCGAGAAGATAGTAATATGTGAATAGGGATACCAGCATCAGGTGGTGCTTGCAAGCATGCTGAGCTGCTGCCGCTGCTTGCTGTGCTCCGATCGACCCGACGCCTGCTCGAGCTCCCCTGACGACGCGGGCAGCACTGGCACTTACCCCTATGGCTCGCTGCCAGCCTTGCCGTCGTGGACCCAGACCACTAGGGCAGGCTCACATGGGCGTCATCGACTTCCTGGGCGATCGCACGAGCGGTGTGCCGCAGCCTGGTACGTCTCGTGGGCCCCCACGGGCACTGCGTCGACTGACGACGCTGTTTACAGTCCACACGTGGCACGAGGGGCGCCCCGTCTCGCCCGCTCGTGCTGGGTCCAGCGACCGACCTGCGAGGCTGGCGAAGGCAGCAGAGGCCCGCTGATTAGCGGATGAGTTAGTGGGATTAAGGTCGGCACACGCTTGTGATTGTGGCGAGGCTTGGGGGGAGGGGATAGCATGAGCCAGGCCGTTGGCTGGCCAATAACTGTGTATAGTTCCCTGAGGCGGTGGCCGTGCGGGCCGGCGAGCTTATGTCGCATAGCTCGCACCGTAGCAGACGCAACTCACGCTGATGCATAGCGCGCCCAGAAACCTATGGCTATGAAAGCTAGGACCGATTCATCGTCGGGACGGTGCCTTCAGAGACGAGTTGGCGGGGCGCCCCGTTCCGGAAGGCGAAGGCGAGCGGTCACGCGGTGTGCTCCTGTTTAACGAACTCGCAACGACAAGTGGCATCCATGTACCGTAACACCTGCTCACTTGCTTTAGTATAAATATGAAATTCACCGGCGATATCATCAATCAATGTGAAATTCGTTTCGATATTTGATTCCCAACGGTCTGTCGGCTGACGTGAGCCCGTCCAATGCGCCACGCGTCTGTCCGAGCGTGGCCGGCGCGGCAGCCCGCACTCAAGAAAAGGCAGCCCCTCGTGCGCCGCCACAAGGGCAATATGGACGCCTTCGAAGGCTGAGGTATTGCCTTGCGCGTATGGATGCGTGCACAGCCCGCGCCGAGGGCTACGGCGAAACCGGCTATCCGCGTCTGCCCATCCCGTGAAGCCTTCCGACACAAGCAGCCAACCACCGCCAGTTCACCGACACATGCACCCATGCCGCCTCGGCCCCTTCGCACTCACACAGCGACGCAAGCGCAATACCTGATGAGGTTGCCCAGGCCCCGTCCTTGTCCGCTTGATAGAACAAGTATGTCCGAGCGGCCGTTTCGGGGGTCTGGGCCTCGGTCGTGGGGCTGTCGTTGGGTGGTGTTGCTATGCGCAGCGCCGCGCCGACCGAGGGGGCTTTGCACTCGCAGGGGGTGCACACTGTGTATGGGCCTGCATCCGGACCAGCCGACGCAAATCAGCCAGCAAGCAGCCAAATACTGTACGTAGTACAGGGTTGTAAGGATCGTCCTTATTATACATACTACATCAGGTACGATTACACGTACGGCGACCCCGCGCGCGCCGGCGCCGATGATGACGACACGACGATAAATGACGGTGCTGCGCCCAGCCCAGCCAAGTCGTTTAGTTAGTAATCGCCACATACACGCTTATATATTAATAACATGTCATAATTTTACAATAATGAGCAGTAAGTAGTACATATAAATTCGCATATCATCGTCCCTAATACCTTAATGTTAGTGGTACTGGGCATATAGCACTCGTAATTCACACGGCGATTACTGGTACCTGGTACAATATAAACGTACCAGAGTATGCGGCACATCATGTACCCTGTAGTCATTACCGCGCGGTGACGGCCATACCAGTATGACCGCTGCTGCTAGCGCACAGGCGGCCCCATCTACAGCGACTATAGTCGCTGTGTCGCAGTCGCTCTATACTCATAACGGTACCGGTATGGGGATAGTATTACGGGTCGGCGCATAACGGTACGGTATGGGGATACACGTACCATAAAAATTCCTGTATCTTGAGCAAAAGTTAATAAACCCTGGATGCTCCGAAGGGGTGTGAGCTGTTCTAGTACAGTAGTACTAGCGCAGCGATAGCAGTATCCTGGGCGCCCGCCAGGTGCGCGCGCCGCTACATGGCGGCGCGGGCGCTGCGGGCGCCACACACTTCCTTTAACCTCACCGCATCCTCCTGCCCCTCCCACTCGGCTGCCCCTCGTCAGGGGCCCACGCCCGTGCCCTGCACCAGGGCTATAAGAGGTTATGGTGCCCTCCTAGCCTCACAGCGTCGCTTCCCGCTGTGTGCTCCGTCTCGATGCGCCGCGCCCGCATGCACGGCGCGCTCTCCTGGCCATGTCGCCCGGTTTCTCCGTGAGCGTTTGTATGTCCAACCTCATGCCTGCCCCGCCGCCGCCAGGCGCCGGCGGATCCTCTTACCAGTGGCCCGCACTCGGCCAATCCTTTGGCCCCCTATCCCCTGCCTCCTGGGGACAAGTCAGCTTTGCACCGGCGCAGCACGCCGTGCAGATCCAGCAAGCTGCCTCAGCCGAACTGAAGTCTCCGCTGCTCGCGCTGATGCGAGACATCGCGCACGATGCTGCCACGGCCGCCGCCCGCGCGGTTCTGCAGGCACATGACCTGCCCCGGCTCTCTCTCCAGTACCAAACGGCGCAGCCGGAGCCCTTGCCTCCGCCGCCTGCCATCCTCGCGCAGCCGGAGCCCTTGCCTCCGCCGCCTGCCGCCCCCGTGCAGCCGGAGCCCGTGCCTCCGCCGCCTGCCGCCCCCGCGCAGCCGGAGCCCGTGCCTCCGCCGCCGCCGCCGCCCGCGAAGCCGGAGCCCGTACTTGCCGCCACCTCAGCGCCCGCCGCTATCCGGCACGCCGCCATCCGCGCAGCCAGAGCCCGTGCCTCTGCCGCCTGCCGCCCCCGTGCAGCCGGAGCCCGTGCCTCCGCCGCCTGCCGCCCCCGCGCAGCCGGAGCTCGTGCCTCCGCCGCCTGCCGCCCCCGCGCATCCGGAGCCCGTATCTGCCGCCACCACCTCAGCACTTGCCGCTATCCAGCACCCAGCCATCCCTTCCGTCGCCGCCATCTCGCCAGCGCCAGCGCCACCGACAAGGCCCCGCTCTCCCGAGAGGACTATGAACCGTATCGGTGCTGGTTTCCTGGGCTCTGTCAACTTCGTCACGATGTGCACCGGACTGGACCTCGCCTTCGCTATCAGCGTGCTCAGAAGGTTTCAGTCTGCCCCGCAGAAGACCCTGCCACCTCGTGCGTGCTCTGCCATCTCAAAGGCACCCCTGGCATGGGCATCACCTACGGGGCCACTGAACCGGGGGGGGCTCGCCTCGTAGTCTACTCAGACTCCGACTGAGCAACTGACACCATCAACCGGCGCTCTCATTCCGGTGACATCAGCATGCTCAATGGCGCCCATCATCATCAAAGCCATGCCAGAACCTGCTCACACCCTGCTGCTTAGACAAGCATGGGCACTGGTCAACTGTATGACCGGCCTATGCTTGAGAGGGGCTGTTATAGTACAGTAGTACTAGCGCAGCGATAGCAGTATCCTGGGCGCCCGCCAGGTGCGCGCGCCGCTACATGGCGGCGCGGGCGCTGCGGGCGCCACACACTTCCTTTAACCTCACCGCATCCTCCTGCCCCTCCCACTCGGCTGCCCCTCGTCAGGGGCCCACGCCCGTGCCCTGCACCAGGGCTATAAGATGAGCCGGTATCCAACGGCTGGTACCTCTCGGCTCTTTTGATTATGATCTAAAATAGTTCATGGGGTTTCCTCCCTTGACCTAACCGCTTTTCGGCTACAAGTGCTGCTCAGTGGTACGGGAACTAGGCACCTGTCGTTGCGCCCTTTTGGGTTCAGCACGAGTAGACATAAAAGCAGCCACAACAGATGAGCCTGCCATCTTCCAGTTTTCGCTGCGTTACACGCAGCGATGTTTAAACTGTATGTCTCGTAACACGTTGCGAGCAAGGTCACCCCAGGTTGTTCAAGACCACACCCGGCTCACCACCCGAGTGTGATATATTCTCGTCCGTACGTCCGTGCGTTACGATGCCAGATGGAGAAGAGCCCGTCGTTGAGCCGTCGCTCGAATCGCTACAGCACGCAGACGTGAAGGCCCAGTCTACATTGCTGCTCGAGCTTGCAACAGCGTTGGCCCAATTGACGGCTCGTGACCGCGTTGTTGGTGGAGATGGGGCACATGGCTCCGTTTCCGGGCAGCGCATCGCGGGACAGCCGACAGGCAGCGGGGGAGCCGCAGAGCGCCCCGACTTGCTAGAGCTGGCCCAGAGCGGCCGTGTCGGAGCAAAATCCGTGAGTGCCGAGGATGACTACCTCGCGGTGCCAGAGCTACTGCAGAGAGCAGAGTCTGGTTACGAGGCCGCTCGACCGGTCAACCGAGTGCCTGGACTCTTCCCCTTGCTTTGAGCACCGACCTAACGAACGAGTACCCCAAGCATGATGACCGGCGTCTGCCGGCCCAGAAGGAGTATCTGTGGATGTCGTGTTTCGGCGCCCACATGTCCGCACTCTTCGTAGCTCTCGACGAGCTGCTGCCCTACGTCCCTGCGGCAAGTCAGGACTTCACCCCCTACCTCGCGAGAGCTCGGAACCACGCCGAAGCCATCGACAAGGCGTTTCGCTTTCGTTTGGCCTTCCTACGGAGGCTTAATGAGATCAAGCGTGTGCACGGTGAGCAAGGTGTTCTGGATGTGCTGCGAGCCCAGCACTTCCAGCCTGCTTTCTGAGCATCTGGGTTCCGCGGTTTTTGGGGACCTCATGCATGAGGGACTACGAGCGTCGCGTTTTCGAGGCGACAGTTGCCAGCAGCGCAAAAGCAAATGCTACTGCTCGGGTAGTGGCAGCGGCTGCAGGACGCGGGCGTGGACGAGAACTTGGTGGTGGACGCGGGAGTGGCCGCGAAGGTGAGCACGAGTGACGGTGTGGGGCGCCTTTCGTTGGAGCTGCAGGAGCTTTGCGAGGCCACCTTTCGGTGACCGCCGCAAAGCGCACTCTAGCAGCGCAACGACGGGATGAGCGCCATGTGTCAGGACCTGACCCCCCACCCTTACAGACTTCATTTAGACCTTCCTCGGTGCGACGCTTCTTACGACTACAGCCGAGTGCGGCTCAACCATCCGCACACATGCACATGGCGGCTCCACCAACCGCCTCCCGTACCATCTCACCGCTGCGTCCGTCGGTTGTCACACTGCGTGTAACAACCGGTTCGCAACGGCCAAGCTTCGCGCGTGTACGTTACGTACGCGCGTGACATGGGGCGCGCGGGGCGGCCCTCCTACGCGAACCACGCCCCGCAAACCCGTACTGGTGCGTGCTACCGCAAACCCGTTAAGGCAACTACCGGCCAACCGCCGGCGGGGAACCTAACCGTTGCTGCCGAGTACTTTGCAAACGGTAGTCGCCCCCCTACTACTCTGTCGGTAAAACGACGCACTTACGTAATTGACGGGCCCGAAGCTGTCCCTCCCTGGGCTGCTTCACTGCGATCTCGACTGCAGGATGCTTTCGGCTCAGACGAGTTAGGGCAACGGACGCTCGACATGCTCTCCAGCCCCCTCACCGCTCAGACACTCAAGAGTTACGCCGGCAGACTGTCTCAGTTCGCAGAGTTCTGCCACGACTCCGAGAACATCAGCCCGCTCGAGGCGACCACCGCTACTGTCGTCCGGTACGTTGCCTGGATTGGTGAGCGAGGGCACATTGGAGCTAAGTCGTTGCAGCCCTACATTGTCTGCAATCAACACGTTCTTCGAACTGCACAATCTCGACCCAATCGACAAGGACAGCCTGCACCTAACTGCCGCCAGGCGTGGACTGATGCTGCGGCAGCGCCGTCTCGAGGCTGCCCCTTTGCGAGTCGCTTTGCCTGCTTGTGTGGCTTACAGCTTCGTCGAGAGGGCCGAGTTAATTGTGTTTGCTCCCATACACCACAGAGTACCAGTACAACTTCCGAGCCCTCATGGCCTCGGTTGTCAACTTCATGTTCTTTGCCAAGGGACTTACTGGCGTGTCCTGCCGAGTGCGGGATGTGCATGTCGACGACTACAACATTACCCTGCGGGTGTACCGCGAGAAAGGTCGCGCTGACCGACGAGGCCCCGACGACCTGCGCGTGCTTCTCCTACCGGTGTCAGAACACCCCCGAGTTGCACGTCTCATGCACCACTTCATCGACCACGTACAGTCTGTCCCCCTGGTTTCTGTTGCCTTCAAACTTCTGGGCGGTCACCCCAAGCGAGCAGTCAAAAGCTTGGACCGCCGCTACAATGTCGGACTGGCTGTCTGCAGCCGTTCGTCTTATCGGTGCTGCCCCTCCCGCCGGCACTTCCTGGACCTCACACACCCTTCGCAAGGGAGCAGCGTCTGCCGCTAACGCCATCGGAACTCCATTGTCCCACATTCGTTACCATGGCGGCTGGGCCACTAACTCCGACGTCGTTTCGGACTACATCGACCCCAACGTTCTTCCTTCACCTGGCGCGTGGTTCTTCTTTGGCCACATCGCGCCCCTCCGCCACTTCCATGACTCCGCAGCGGAGGCCTTCCCGGTGCCTCCCTCATGACCTGGCGCTACCCCTTCTCCGTCAACCCACCGCTCTCTGCGTTCGCTCATGACTGGCAAAAACAGACTCAACTTGAAATGATCTAAACTATCTAGTTTATGGGGTTTCCTCCCTTGACCTAACCGCTTTTCGGCTACAAGTGCTGCTCAGTGGTACGGGAACTAGGCACCTGTCGTTGCGCCCTTTTGGGTGCAGAACGAGTAGACATAAAAGCAGCCACAACAGCTGAGCCTGCCATCTTCCAGTTTTCGCTGCGTTACACGCAGCGCCCTCCCTGACTCCGTTTTCCCTCCACGCTTTTCACTTTTGCTTCCTGCCAATTTCGGCTCTTGACCCTGTAAACTAGCCTGCGTGACCTTTTTTGGCAAAACCAGACTCAACTTAAAACCTGTACTGTACTCCGATATCGCCTTCTGCTGCTAGCACATGTAAATACTTACTTCGCGCGCCGCGCCGCCGTAGTGCCAGCCCAGATAAGGCCAGGCCATATGATTTGCAAAGCAGCTCAGCTTGCCACTACCGGTACTCGGTGAGACGATCAGCAGCCAGCAGGCCCTATGTCCCTCCGCTTCCGCGATGCCCGATCGCCGGGCTTGCTGGCTCTGTCGAGCTGTCCAGGACTAATTGCAGGCCAGGCTTGCAACGCCGTAAGCTTCTGGCCCACCCGCCCCCCCCCCCCCCCCCCCCCCCCCCCCAAGAAAAAAAACACCACAATACCGGCGAGCGTGGAGTGATGGGGCCGATGGCCTGTCGCCGGGCCTGCCAATGGGGCTCGTCGCCATTAGTGCCTGTGGCTTCTCGAGCGACCCTCGGTGCGCGCTATCAGCGGCTGGTGGTAACCGCCAAGCGCTCCGAGAAGAAGAAGCAGGCGCGGAAGACGGAACGGCGGCAGGAGCTGGCGGATTTCCGGCGCGAGCGCGAGGAGCGGGTGCGGCGGCAGGAGGCGGCGGACGCGGCGGCAAAGGTGCCGCCGCTGTCGCCGCCGAGCAGGTGACGACCTCCCCAGGTGCTCCCGAGCAACCCGCCCGAGTTGTACAATCGTTATTTACCGTGGTGGTGGCGACAGAGAACTGACGTTGCCATTCTCATACCAGTTGAGTGATCTGATAGCTGCGCTGATGGTACGCTACGGTGATCTGAATAGCCATTAGCAAACACAGAGGAAACCCAGCAGCCACCCCGGCACAAACGCAATTTGGATGATGAAAATGCGGCAAATAACCCACCCGTTCTTAACGTCTTGCAATCGCTAATGCGCCAGAACAAATTGACACAAGGAAATTATGCAAGGAGGGTCAGTAAACCAGAGACCTATCGCCCAAGTTCCCATCGAACGAGCGATGAGAGCCAGTCGGTCCATCTCAATGCTCCTTAGACAGTTTCATCCGCTACAGCATCGCCTTGGCCCAGACACGAGGCAGCAATCCTCTGACAGCAAGGAGCGGTAGCGGAATGGGCCAGCGGGACGTGGAGGCCGGTGTCGGGCGCGGCAGGGTAGCAGCGTGGAGCATGCGGCCGGATCTGAGGACTTGTCAGGACTACTTAGATCACAAGGTTTATCGCAGCGGATATGGGCATCGGGCCAGAGGGGAGGAGCAGGGAGATGCTGGGCGGCCGAAGTGCACATCACACGCGACATCACAAACCCCGATACTGGCGCCCCAGCCGAGCATGCGGCACACACACCTCATGCAGCTTATACCAGGGGAGGAGGGGGGCAGGTGGCTGCCTAGCCGGCGGTTGTGGCTTCATTGCGCTTAGGAGAGCTGACAGTCGGTGGCTTGGCGGTGTTTAGCTTGGAGGACGCGGAGGCGCGCGCGCATGCTTCCACGGGTCGGGTGAACGCGGTGGCGCTGGAGCTCAAGGCGCGCAAGGCGGCGGCGCGGGAGAGTGGCGCTTTCACCCCGCAGGCGGGCTTCAAGCTCGTGCCGGAGGTGCGCGCCGCTGCGGAGCAGATCACACTGTGCATACACGAGATGCTGCCGAGAGCTCAGCAGCCATCGGTCCACGCCCTGGGGGGCAGCAGGGGGCGCACATAGGACAAATGTGGCAAGGGCAAAGCAGGGCGCTGAGGCGGCGGCGCTCACGTGCTCTCGGCATGGCGCCTCTGCATGTCTCTTTCGCAGGTGCAGGAGTCGCTGCAGGCGCTGGACAAGGCCAAGGTGGCGCTGCTGGAGGCGCGGCTCGAGCTCGCCCTCTGGCAGGTAACGCGTTGCATGCCATGCGATGAGCCGCCGCCGCCGCCCCCAGATGGCCGACCCTGACGCCCTCCCCCTTCCGTCCCCGTAACCCGGTCTCGCCCCCGTACTGCCGCAGCTGGCGGAGGTCACGGGCCGCACGAGGCACCTGCAGGACTACAACTGGAGCTTTGGCGCCGGCGCAGAGGAGAACACCGCCTGCTTTGGCTACATCCTGGGCAACTGCAAGAAGGTGACGTGTCCCTTCTCAAACCCCCACAGCCTCATCTGGCCACTGGCGCCCCACCAGTGCTGGGGATGCCGTCTCTGGCACCAGAGGTGCCCCCCTCTTCCGCAGGCACATTGTGCCGGCTTCCCGGTACACAGCAGTGACTCTGCATGGGGTGTCTCCGGGTGTGCAGTGGATACCAGGACACACCCGCTGGCTCCCATGTCCGCTTGTTTGTCCCGGTTTGCCATGCGGACGGGGGATCATGCATATCCACACATTACCAGTTGAAAAGTGTTTTTTGTTGCAACTGAATCAGGCTCTTTCTCTGCACAAGCTGTCTATGCTACTCGGCATCGGGGAAGAGTCCGTCCCGGGTCGACCCGCAGAAAGTCCGCGATTACAGCGCGCACGGCTGGGCTTTCGTAGGCCACGTGGCTATGTTGCGGTACAGCGGTACAAATCTTTCATGAATGGCACTAGTACACTTTCTTGTTTCATACGGGGGTTACTACGCGTGTACAAGGACACCAGCCTGTCCCGCTACCCGTACCTATTCACAAAATTGTGGCTGCCCGAGCTCCCCCCCCTCCTTACCACCACCATCACCATGCGTTTGCCATGCGGACGGGGATCATGCATATTCACACATTAAACTTGAAAAGTGTTTATTGTTGCAACTGAATAAGGCTCTTTCTCTGTCTATACTACCCGGCATCAGGGAAGCGCCCGTCCCTGGCCGACCCGCATAGGGTCCGAGATTAAAGCACGTATGGCTGGGCTTCTGTAGGCCACGTGGCTATGTTGCGGTACAGCGGTACTAATCTTTTATGACTGGCACTAGTACACTTTACTGTTTCACACAGGGGTTATTATGCGCGGACAAGATTTGTAGAAAATTTGAGTTATGTATTGAATACATCCAATTTGACACTCACCTGAATGGGTACAAGATGTGACAACGCACGGGATCCGGGCCAGAATGCTGCTACGTGCACTATGTCATGGAGCTGTTCTCAGGGAACCCGTATACGATTGCTGCGGCAGTGGGGAGACGGTTTGGGCGGAGGCGTCGTGCAGCCAGGGTGGCGTGATTCACGTCACATTCTCGAGATCAGTCCTGGACAATTGTAGCAACCGGTGGAGGAACACGCATGTCGTCGCGGTTGCCGTGCGCCAAAATCACTTAGCACACACAGAAGGCGCGAGGCTATACGTATGGGATGTTGAACGGCGTGCGGGGGTGGCTTCCCCATGGCCCTATGCCTTCAGACTGTGTGCAGCCCTGCACCAATAGGTAAATCACAATCGAGTGGTTCCCCCCCTGTGAAAGATTAATCAGCTGGTCCCCAGAGGGTTCGGAAGCTTCCCTAATTGGGAGGCGGTGATGCTCTTAAACCACCCGAAGCTCCATGTACTAATACTATGTCTCTAGTTGTCCCTGGCCTATATCCTTACCTGTCCCGGTACCGGCAGCTAGCTGACTGCGGCGCCCCTTCCCATGCCCCAGTTTGATGTGTCCGAGGCGGCGCTCGAGGTCGTGCAGGTGATGCGGGATGCGGCGCTGGGGCACGCCGTTGAGCAGCCGGTGATGGACTGGCTGGAGGCGGCAAAGGTAGAAGCGGAAGCGGAGGCGGACGGGGCGAGGGCTTGAAGTCTCCCCCCCCCCCCCCCCCCCCCCTCACCACCAACGCTACCTACGTCGGCGGCTGGTGTCTGCCAAAAAGGCGCCTTTGCCAAGCAGCGGACAGTCGGCCGCCTCACCGCGCGGCCGCGCCCACAAACAACGTTGGCTTGCATGAACCGCGGCTGCCATTGCGGCCGGGCATGTATTCGCGACACGCCCCTCGCGGCACCCTGTCTCCCTCGCCTGCTGCTCCGCTGCGGCGTTGAATATTGCATGTCTGTGAGGGTTCCTCAGGCCCAGCAGCCTCATGCAAACAAGCGCACTTTCCATGCAAGCAGCGGGGTGGATGTTTGCGCGCTACTGGAACGCGGTCAATGTGCATGCAGGTACCGGAAGCACATGTTGGGTTTGCGGTATGTATATCATCGTTTTGACCCCCCCCCCCCCCTCTGAGGATAGAAAAACTGCATTTCTCTTGAAATATATGAGAATATAACACGAATGTCACACGGATCTTCCGAGTCATTGCTGCGTAACAATCCATTATTATTTCCAACTGCGAAGCCAATTAACTGGTATGGTATGGACGGCAGTGAGGACTGATGCCAGTTATTCACTCACAAACGGGGAGGAAGGCATACCTCAGCATTCAATGGAGTCGCCCTGGGGTGGTGTGATGCATACCATAGAATAAAGTACGGTCCGCGGGGCCAAAAAAGAATGAACTGGCTTGTACCTTCCCGTCGGGATATTCGTGTTGTAATTGTATTTTATTCTGACTTCTTTCTCCGTTTTTACAGTAATCACTTTTCCTCCTCGCGCGGGGGAGGGGGGGGGGGGGGGGGGTCAAGAACGTTATTTATCCACAGATCGTTTGTGTTTGTGCAGTAGGGTTTGGGACGCAGGGGGGGGGGGGGGGGGGAACACACCAATGCTGTACGTGGGCCGATAACCACGATGCCACCATCCAAGGGTTGAGAGCGACAGCCCCACAGTCCGCAATACCCCCAGTGGCATGGCTGTTGGCACCCCTAGTGGCAAATATGGCAACAGGTTGTCACCAGTGGTGTTGAATGTGGCTGCATGAATTTGGCTAACACAAATGGGGAGAAAGGCACATCTCAGCATTCAATGGAGTCGCCCTGGGGTGGTGTAATGCCTACCATAGAGTTAAATACGGTCCGCAGGGCCAAACAACAATGAACTGGCTTGTACCTTCCCGTCGGGATATTCGTGTTGTAACAGTACTTTATTCTGCCTTCTTTCTCGTTTCACAGTAATATATTTCCTTCTTCTCGGGCGCCCCCCCCCGGGGGCAGGGGGGGGGGGGGGGGGGGGGATGTTCAAAAACGCTATTTATCCACAGACCGTTTGTGTATGTACAGTAGGGTTTGGGGGTGGGGAGGGTCCACACCCCTGTGCTGTAGGTGGGCCATTAATCGCGATGCCACCATCCAAGGGTTGAGAGCGACAACCCCTCAGTCCGCAATACCCCCAGTGGCATGGCCGTTGGCACCCCTAGCGGTAAATATGGCAACAGGTTGTCACCAGTGGTTTTGACGCTGCATGAATGCGGCTGCCACTGCGCTCGGGCTGTCACTGGCTACACACCTCTCCAGCCGACCGGCCCTTGCCGCCCGCTACTAACACCGCTGCGCCGTTGACGGCATCACGTGACACCATCACCGACAGGGTGTCTCGGCCTCGGCAGATCCTAGCAACGAGCACAGTCATGCTAAAGTACCGAGATGGGCGTTCTCAAGAGTGTCGGTGTTGGACCCGTGTCTGAGCGCATGCAGACGTGGCCGCTGCAGGGAGGGCTGATGTTTGCACTGGAGCCTGGGATGATGGGAGAGAACGGTGGCGAATCTTAATTGCAGTTGCCCTTACTTCAGCACGACAAGGGGGGGGGGGGGGGGGGGGGATGTCCACACCGCGATACTGTGTGTCGTGTCGCCCATAATTGAACCTTTAGCTGAGGCCAAACAGTGGCAGTGGGAGGCCGTTTTGCGCATCGTGGCGGTCACTAGTAGCAGTGCTTATGGCGCATGGCAGCAGGTCACAAGTGTGACAGGCGCAAGGCTACCCACATGAGACACCGGCCACGGGCTTGCCGATCGGCTGCTCGCCAGCGCGCCTATGCGAACAGCTTCTCCCCGAGCTCGACGTGGCGCTTGAAGGCCTCGGTGTACGCAGCGGTGCTGACCATGTTTGGCACGATGACCTGCGGCGGCGGCGTACCGGGGCGGCGAAGCTCAGGTCAACTCCGCGGCAATATCTTCACATATATGTTAATGTCTACGGGTGCCGAGTCGCCTATAGGAACCCATGCTATAGGCCTTGCATTGGAATTGCATGCATCCTTTAAGAGCATTTGCCATAGTTCCCCTAAAGTTGCGTCTACATTTGACCTGTGGCAGGCAGGGCAGCTTATTGTTCGCGATGCTCTTAGTACCGCATCGCACCCATAGGCCAATGTCTACATCTACCCGCACTCTGACAAACTCTAAAACACCGACAACAGCCCGGAAAGCAAGACTCCGATTGGGGTCGCATGCATCGTATAGTTCGCATAATTGTTATATATCCCTACTAGACTCGTCCACAGTCCACCACTGGCAGGCGGGGTGGGTTATCCTTCGCAGAGTCCGGATTGCCACTTTTGCACCCATAAGGTGCGAATGCCGGCGGGCCAACCATAACCCGTAACACTATAAGGACAAAGCCTCAAAGGGGGGCAGCATGCTGCCCCGCCATGGCGGCATGTGCCACAGCTCCGTCGCAGTGCTGTCTATCCGTGATCTGTGACAGGCGGGGCAACAGGTTATAGTTCGCAGTGTTCCTATCATTTCTTACCACTGTATGCCAGTACATTTAGCAATAGAGTACTTACTACATTTCTTCTTTACTTGCTACATTTCGCACTAATGTATTGCAGCATATGTAGGTACCCATACGCACATATATTGTATAGATAAAACCATGATAAGGCCATGATCTTTTGCCCGCCTACATCTTCCGCTGGTCCTGATTCTGTCCATAATTTGGGGGGGGGGGGGGGGGGGGGTGCCTGGTCCAGCATCTTGGGCTCGTGCGCGGCCACGTAATCCCCCACACGCTCTCCGGCCGCCACCGCTGCCGCCTGCAGCGCCGCGCCCAGCGCCGCCGTCTCGGCGCCCTCCACGGGCAGCCGCACAGGCACGCCAAACGCGTCCGCGATGATCTGGCACCACAGTCCGTTCTTGGAGCCGCCGCCCACCACGCGCAGCTCCTCCACCTTGCACCCCAGGCCCTGTCGGGGCACACAGCGCGTCGGTCCCGGCGGCGTGGCAGCGACACATGTCATCGACTGCGACGCTACGGGGCGGCCATGCGACCGGCCCTTGAGCTGTGCGGAAGTCCATTCAAAGCCGGCTTTAGGGTTTCCTGGTTAACATTAATTAAGTTAACGCTAATGTAAATTAAATTAAGTATTACTCAGACTTAATCACGTCGATTTAGGTTAAGATTCCGATTAACAACAAAACCATAGAAACGCTCCGTTTGACTCTTTCGTGGGGGATTCACCGCACTCCAGTAGCAAACTCACGTGGACTTGGGGCATTCACCGTCAACTATTGCAGGTTTCCCGGTCATGACATATCAATATGTACGGTGTAGCTCATGTTACGGTTCTGTGAAGGACTGAACTGAATCCTTGGCGTACTTAATAGGTTGCATAATTATTATCAGTGGGGCTCAGGGGATCCTGATCTAACTTGAGTACTGGTACTTGTATGCCATACCCAAAAGTTCCGTGTACTCTGACGGTCATGGAACTGACATTGAGCCGGCTTATATTAGTTTAACAACGTAGCTTAATTATAAAGAGGACTAAAGCACAACTGCGATCTGGACGACGTTGTTGTAGGGTATTTGCAAGGGATCATGGTGAGTCAGGAGGATAAGAGGAGGAGGACGAGGTGGCGGTGGCGGTTGGAGGCTGGGCCGGGGGTGGAGAAGGGGGCTGGCCTACCTTGAGCCGGTTCATGCCGGCCAAAAGGGTGAAGGTGACGCCTTCTAGGACGGCGCGGTACACGAGCGCGTGGTTGGCCAGGTGGCCGGGGCGCAGGCCTAGCAGGGCGCCCGTGGCATGCTGCGAGGGGAACAACTCGGGGAGGTCAGCCTGGGGGAGAGTGGCGCAGCGGCCGGAGAAGACGGCACGCACCACCCGGCCTTGTGTGTGTGCGTTTGTGTAGTCAAGATTGGGAGCGGTTCTCAGCAGCGCCCCGGTCCGCGATTGTTCCGTGTTGACATCCTTCCGGACAGCTTGGCCAAGTATCCCACGACATGTCCGCCGACGGCAACACCGCCAGCACACAGCAGGGACATAGGCAGAGGCCCGTCTCAAACCCCGGAATACCAACTTTGAGCTGTGCGGTTTCCGTATACATGGAATATTTCGCGGTCCAGCCAACCAGGGAGGCTTTTGGGGTCTGAAAGGCACATCGATGAAGTGATGCGCTTTGAGTTATGTGACCGTCTGCACGTGTGCAACACCCTAGCAGTCAAGTGCAGGGGGGGCGCTCGCTCCCTTCCATGACTTCCGACTTGATATACTCCCGCAGCTATCCACAACATCGTCGGCAGCATCTCGCCTGCTTAGCGCAGGAGCACCGGGTCGTTGCCATTGGTGGAGGGGGGGGGGGGGGGGGGTGGGGGGCGGACACCGCGGCGGATGGCGCATACCGGCCAGTTTGGCGTGCGCTCCCCAGCGAGGTACGGCAGAAAATTGACGCCCTGGCAGCCCGGAGGCACCGCCGCTGCCGCCAGCGTCAGCTCCGCGTGGCTCAGCCCCGCCGCCGCGCGCGCCTCCTCCGCCACGGCGGTGCAGTTCATGATGCACAGCAGTGGAAGCCACGCGCCTGGCCGCAGAAGGTGGACAAGAACAAGGGTAGGGGGGGGGGGGGGCACAAGGGTGAGGCAGGAGAAGGTTTGCTGGGCGCCTCGTTGCTAGTGTGCCCCAAAACCAGAGGTCGGGGAAGGGTGGGGGGGGGGGGGGGGAGGGGGGCACGCACCGGTGCAGTCGCAGAAGGGCGCCACAGTTCCTGCGGCGGTGCGGCCGGAAGGCGGCAGCACGTCAGGCGTTGGCAGATCAATGCGCCGCTCCTCACATCCCCTCTCCTTATCAGACATTGTTAGCCTAGAACCCCGCGGCCCCTCAATACAGGCGCACACGCAAGCATCCACACACACACGCACACGGCCCTTCTCTAATCCGCGGTGACTCGATTTGGCGATGCCGATCCCCTCCCTCCGCCTCCATTGCTGGGGCGTGCGGCAACACACTGGCCGCTGACGCACAGCACCCCCCCCCCCCCTCCCCGCCACCACCACCATCACCCGGCCTGCCTGAGCAGAACACTGCAGCGGAGAGGGAGGCTTCACAGCGGCAGGGCGGCACCTGAGGGGTCCAGCACCGCGTGAGCAGAGTGCCCGAACAGCGTGGCCGACGTCCCGAGCGACACGATCCAGACGCCCTCCCTGCGCCACCGGGCGGCAGCAGCACGGCAGCCCACTCAGAGCGAGCGCCACCACGCCGCACGCCGAGGCCCCGCCGCCACCTTTACCTCCCCCCCGCGCGCATCCTCAGCGGTCTCACACATACACACCCGCGGCCGCCACATTGGTTGGCGCTGCTAGGTACCAGACGCATCCCAACACCAGCTGCTGTCTGGCTGCTGCGGCGCCCGGCAAGGTGAGACGACATCGTGGCCGCTGGTGCAGTCCACCCGCTGGGCAGCTGCCTGGGTCTATCTGATGCCTTGGTCGGCGAGCGCAGCACATGTTACGGGTGCCGACGCACTTATAAAAACAATAGCAGGGGGGGCGCTGTTTTCTCATTTTTCTCCAAGAAAAGTCGCTGGGCGGTTTCACGAGTCAGATACCGGCAGCAGGGTGACACGGGTGGTCGCTATATATGTGAGTACGAGCACAGGCCGTGTTGTATGTCTGCTCGGGAGAGCGGTGGTCTCTTGTGCGAGTGGTCTGCGGTTCGATTCGTGGTTCTCCGAGTGCGGGCAATATCGACCGGGAGTGCTTTGGGTTTACCTGGTTGATGCAATAGATCTTCGGGGTTCGAATGGGGCAATGGTCTACGGACTATGCCAGACCTACAACTGCACTTGGCGCAAGAGGTCAAGTGCTGAGGCGGCTTCGCCCTGTGACCCGGCGCGAACTTTACTTTCCTTTTACCAATGCTGCTTCTACTTTTATCATCATCCCGCCTGCTTGGGCGTCTCGATTACCAGGGGGATAACTTGAAGCACCGAATACTGACGTATGAACACCGGGCCAGCATCTGTATTCCGAATGATACAAGAAAAGTCCACGAAATGACTGCAGGGAAAAAAACGGAAGTCGTGTGACTACAGTTCAGCGAGTCTAGCATACGTTTATACTTCTGCGGACACTTTTAGTAACTATTTCATGGACCAACATATCTCGGTGCCACTTGACGTTGGAGCTGATTCAAGGCCCGCAGTCATATGTATCATTCACCTAGGTTTGGTGGCAAAGGAGTAATTGGCGGCGCCTGTCGGCACTTCCTTAGTTTCGTAAAGTGTTTGGTATATATTTGTTTAGTGTTATGAGGACAAAGGGGGGGCTTTCTCATAGATGGTTGATAATGAGTGCGCCGGCAAAGACGCGCCATCCCACGCCGGGAACAGGGGGAGGATGGTGGATGGAGATGAAGGAGAGGCGGGGGGGGGGGGAAGGGGCAATAGCGCGATGGTGGCTGGCCGCACCGCACAGCGGCGGCACCCAGAGCGCTCATCATGTTGTCGCCGCCGCCGGGCGCCACGAGCGTGTTGCTGCTCAGGCCCAGCTCCGCCGCTATCTCCGGCCGCAGCGTGCCCACCACCTGCGCGCAGCGGCCCTGGGGCTCAGCCAGCAGGAACCGCAGGCAGCACTCGCACGGCTGGACTCGGCCACGGCCAAGATGGGAGGGGAGGACAGGCAGGGCACCCTCCTCATGCCAGCCGGAGCCTATCGGCTGCATGGCTCTGCCCCCCCCCCCCCCCCCTCCTTCCCCTCCCCTCCCCGATATCTTCCGTCACCCCGTCACCCCCCCTTACCATACTCACGCTTTGCGTCCACTGCTTGGACGAGCAATCCATATATATCATTGTTTCTGAACCCTCAAGAGGTGGGCGAAAAAACGATGTTCGTCTTGGAATGTGTCAGAATATTCCCAGCACCAATCGCAGAAGATCCGACACACTGCTGCATAATAAGCCGTTGATGTTGTGTCCCGCCAAGCCATATCAAGGCACACCTCCCGGCGTGGCTCACCTCGTCCGGGCCAATCAGCGGCGGCAGCCAGTCGGCGAGGCGCTCATCGATGCGCGCGGCAGCAGCGGTGTCCCAGCAGCGGCGAGCCACATCCAGCAGCGCGGTGCCGCTGGCGTCCCCGCACTGCTCCGGGGGACGACAGGGCCGGGGGACGGGGTGTTTGGGGGAGAGGGCAATCGTGGGAGCGGGGGCATGCAGGGGTTCAGATGCGCCGAGGTACGGTGCCGCTGCGGTCCTCGACCCTGTGCTAGACGTCATGCTACAGCCCTGGAAATTGCACCCCAGTGGCAAGCAGGGGAAAAGGGTGGGCGGTGCCCACCTCTATGCAGAAGCGGCCGGTGAGGTGGTAGTTGACGTAGCTGCTGGGCAGCAGTACGTGTGCCACGCGCTCAAAGGCCTCCGGCTCGTGGCGCTTCGTCCACAGCACCTTGGGCCCGGTGAAGCCCGGCGGCTGCATGCAGCAGCGTCAGGAGGTAGCAGCTCCACCGTATGAGAGCTCAAAGGGGAACGAACGAGGAGTCAGGGAGGGGGGGTAGGACAGGGAAGCAAGGGGGTGAAGGTGGGCTCACGTAAACGAAGCCGCCTGAAACAGAGATGATACGGGCCTCCTCTGCGGCCTCCACGTCGCACCACAGCTTGGCGTCGCGCACCACCGCGCCGCCCTCGTCCAACAGCACCATCCTGCCCACCAGTGCGCATGGTCCGCCGGTCAGCGGCCTACCCTGGCGGGGGGAAGACATCGGGCTGCCATTTGCCCCTCGGATAGCAAAGCCACTGTCAGAGGCCCAAGGCACGCTCGCTGATAGGAGGGAGTTCCTCGCAGGCGAATCTTTTTCCTTATCTCAATAATAGTAACAGCAATTACTGGTAGCCGTACCTGGGAATAGTTGACCGGACAACACACATCATTGATACATCATTAATCAGGTTGTTTGCTGCGCAGATTTACTGGCCCTTTGTTATTCACTGGGGAGGGATGGATCGGCGGGCCAGCCGCCAGTGCCAGACGTACCCATGCTGCTGCCCACTCACCGCCATCGCCTTCACCCGCGAGGAATCCACGCCCGCCAGCGCGGCGCCGATTGCCGTCCTCATGCCCTGTCGCCGTCAGTCCAGACATCTCAACGCGATGCAACACGCCCACCCCTTGATACATGCCGTTGCTGCTGCCCGCCATGGGAAGGGGATGCTCCAGGATGGACGCACGCGTACACCTAATGAGGCCAACGTGTCTACTGATCTAGTGGCCCGGCGGGATTATGTGTGTCAGAGCTAAGAAGTCGCCAGATCAATAGCGTGCATGGCCATATTGCAGAAAGAGAATGTCTGGTCCCGCATGATATGTTCCCTGTTCACCTGTTGTGGTGGGTGCCAGTCCCAGTCCTACTGGGGGCGGAGAAGCCGGGAAAGGGCTTCCAGGTCCCACCCTCTAGTGTGCCCAGCCCCGAAGGCTGCCCGCAACTCTGCGCCCCCCCCCCCCCCCCCCCCCCCCTCCTCCCCTCGCTCGATAGCCGAGCCATGTACCCCGTAGGCCAGGCAGGTCCGGTCGGCTGTGGCTCGCCCGCGGCCAGTTTGGTGCCAACGTACCTCCAGCCATGTGGACGGCTTCTGCTCCGCGCGGCCGGGTACCCCCGTCGGCAGGAGCTCGTAGGGCGCCGCGCCGGCGCCGACGATCCGGCGCTCGGCGGCGTCGTATAGCACGGCCTTGGTGCCTTGGGTGCCCACGTCGACGCCTAGGTAGAGTGCACCCATCACGGCCGTCGTCGAAAGCGGCAAGGATGCAAATCCAGCTGTGGATTGGGCCGTTGTGGTGTTGTACGGTGGCGAGGGCGAGTTCTGCTCCCAGCAGTAGGCTGGCGATGCCGCGACTGCTGCTGTCGCCGATGATTGCTGGCGTTACTATTGTTGATGCTTGGCGGCATTGAGGGTTTGGTTTTGGCGGCTTTGATGGCGCCATCGTCGTCATCACTGAACATAATTCGCCGCAGAACGCGGCAGCGGCCGGCTCGAGCGGTCGTAAAGACGACCCATTAATTAATATTGTCCGGTTTCAGATGTCAGATTCACTTTCATGTGTGATTGTCGGGCGGGAAAACCCCCCCCGCGATCCTGTTGGCCCGGCGAGACGGCTTCCCATCACTTCCCAAAGTACTTCCCATCACTCGCCGCCAGAGACTGCCCGCCCGGTGCCCGCCCACATCAGTCAGCGCGACTGAGCAGATACTGGCCCATACAAGTACACCATCCCTGCACCAGCCACCCGGGTGAGCTACGGGAAGGTGGTCAGGTACTCTCAGTAGTGGTCAGGTGCAAGCAGTTGCGGCTACAGGTCGTCAGGTCAACAACTACCTCCGTTGCCTGTCACTGTACGACTGTACAGCCGGTACGTTCGTCTTCTGTGTAGTCGTACGCAGCCAGCGGGCTCCGCTGCACCTCCCAACTCCAGCCTGCCGGCACAAGCAACCCGCCAGCATCAGTCGCACTAGCGTCTAGCGACTAATATCTGTTTCTCATCATTTCCGCAGACGAACCAGCGTGTGGCTTTGCGAGCGCTACGCATGGCGCGGCGACGCGGCAGCAACATGCGGGCCGTGCCCAGCGCCGCGATGTTACTGGCGTTGGTTGCGGCAGGCTGCGGAGGGGCGGCGCCGGAGGAGGGGAATTCGCTGCCGGACGAGTCTCGGCAGTGCGATGCGAACCAGGTGAGAGCCGCCTCAAGAGGATGCGTGAGCAGGGTTGAGATAGTCGCTGAAGGCACTTCCTTGTCAAAGCTGTGAAGTGCGGAGTCCTCACGTGTGTGCCGAGTTGCTGGTATCACGTTCGAGTAACAACTGAATGCGATAGACGGATTTCACCTTGCACAAATACACACGCAGGAACGGCTGAGCACCGAAGTGCTGTGCCTGCAGCTGGCGGAAGATGCGCCGTCACCTCTGGCCACGTGCGCCTTCACGGCCACCGTCGCGATCCCGGACGACGCGGTGATCGCTGGCAGGGACTATGCGGAGGGGGCGCTCGCCTCGGTGGAAGCCTTCGTTCTCGCGGTCACCGAGAGCCTCGGGTTGCATCGGTCGGCCATCACCGCCACGAGCTTCACAGGTTCAGCCGCAGCCCCCCCACCCCTCCTCTCAACCATGCTGAAACCGTCCACCACTTCTTGTGAAACGCGCGAAAACAGCCATCCTGTTAATTTGTTCAGCGACCCACACGACACATGCCCATCCCCACTAGATACGCTGAACGACGGGACGGTGAGCTTCGACGTGGTGATGAGGAGCTCAGGTAGGGCCATCGATGCGGCCGTCATCGCGCTGGCGACCAGACGGACTCCACTTCCTGGCCTTCAGGCCTCCAACTTCGCCATTTCCGCACCCTCCCTCTCAAACAGCACTTTGAAACTGGACGACAGCGATGCGCAAGCGCTGTTTTCGCCGACAGGGCTGGCTATCAGCCTGGCGATGTCCACCAGCAGCCTGATTTCCCTAGATGATGGCATTACATCCATCTACAGTTCCAACAGCGGCGTGGTTATTGGCGCAGAGGCGCTGCCAGGTGCGCACAACAATATAATTGTGCTAGTACAAGCAACACGCCGCATCCTCTTTGCGTGGAAGAGCCGCCTCATGCACCTCAGACCTGTGTGCGCTCAGTCCGCCATCACTGTGGCGGCTACAGGCGAGCCATGGGTATTTCTGCACATCCCCAAGACTGGCGGCTCCAGCGTGGAGAGGATGCAGGCGGCAGCAGGGCAGGTGCCGATCAAGAGTGGCTTGACGCGGTGGATGATGGCTGCCCATAAGATGGGGCAGGCAGCCTTCCCAACATCTTGCATCCCGATGCGGAGCTTTGGCGTGACGCCGTGGCATTACACCCCGGAGCAGATGGCGCGCTGCGCCTTCGCGCTCAACCCATATCAGAACTCCCGTGTGTGGTGCATTGTACGACATCCGGTGCAGCGCTTTGTGAGCGAATTTCGGTGGCGCCAGGCAATGATCGACACCCAGGGTGAGCAGGGGCTCTGGACTCACACCCTCCCTGCAACCTTTGGGCGCAATGCCTCGGGCGATTTTGATATTTGGGCTGCGGCGCGTGATGCGGCAAGCGTGTTGGCAGCTGCGTCTCAGGCCAAAATGGGCACCTCGGCGCACCACCCTGTGGACGATCATCTGCTACACCTGATCCCACAGGTGCGAATGATGCTGTCAAGAGTTTCTTACATTTGGGCACCAGGGTACCGGTAGTGATTTCAACCCAATTCTGATATGATAGCTTCTAATCCATGAGCAATGAATGGGCATAATGCACCTGATATATGTGCGCCGCCCGACAACATATCCTTGGTGGGCGCCATGGTCACTCGACGCCTGCGTCATTGGGTATTGATTGCCATGGTAATGAACAGGCATGGTACGTGCGTGACTCGGATGGCAAGCGCACCTGCCACAAGGTCCTTACTTTTGAAGATGCAACAGCCCACTTCACGACGCACGAGAACAAGGGCTCCAATAGCCTTGGCGCTTTTCTGGCTCCGGACACCCCCGAGGCGGGGGCGCTGGTCTCCCTGTTGGAAGCGCCCTATGCGGTGGATCTTGAACTATATGAGCAGGCGAGGGCCACTGCCGCCGGGGAGTCCTCCGCATGCCGGCGCATCTATGGGCCCGAGGGGCGCTGTCCTGTGGTGCACGGCCAGCGCATGCCATGGGAGTGGGCAAAGCTGGCAGCCGGCAGTCAGCCATTGGCGTGAGGGACATCAGCTGGCGGCGATTCGCTCACTTGTTGCTTGAGAGCGGCTTTATTGACAATTGACATCATGCCATGATGTACTGTGTGTTCATTTCGCAGATAGGAGTGTTGGATATATAGCAGCTCCAACTCACCTTATTGGACACTCCGCCCACACTATTACACAGCTTATGTGCCAATGGAGCTGTTATGGAATTGTGTTGAAATCGTTGGTCACAGTGCAAGCCGAAAAATCAAACTGTACTTCTCGTCATACCATATAGATGCAATGTAATTTATCTCATATGAATATTGATATTCCTGGAGTGCTCATGGACAAAGTATTCTGTGCACCCCGCACCTCTCGAGCAGTCAAGCAAGGATACTACTGGCACCCCGCTGACAGTCACTGCATCCGATCTCCTGCCTTGTAGCAGACGCGTGTGCTGACAATACCCTATCATTCATATGACCATATAGTTGGCCCAATACTGTCATCGGCCGGGTGGCTGATGACACAATGTTCCAGAATCGGTACTGCGGTCCCTAACCCCTCAGGAGTATACATGGGACCACATGCAGCATACGGCCGAGAGAGCCAAAAAGGCAGACGGAAACGAAACATGAGCCGAAGCCCACCAAGATCAATCATGGAGAGCACTTAAATATAAGGACAGACAATTAGATATCAAGGTCGGAGGAGGTTCCCGAAGGAGAAAATAAAGTAGTGATTTGTGATATCACCCACTTCCGATTATGCCCCGCCCCACGTGCTAGCAGCCACATGGACCCACAGCAGGAAGCCGCACCGGGAGCTCCCTCCAACCGTGAGAAGAGGACCCTCGATGTGACCACCCAATATGCACTGCGCCCGCCCCAAGCGATTCAGCAGCCATGAAGGTAGAGAGGACTAAGCAAGGCTGCACCTGCAAGCAAGTACCGGCGCGGAGGTACTTGTGCAAACACAGATCGAACACTACCAGAGGCATGTACGCAAGCTATGACCTGACTTTGGGCGCCGCAACCCAGGCCTCGTGGCCACCCAACCCAAACCAGCCAGGCGGCGGATAAACATCCGCGGGCGGGTAAAGTTAGGTGCTGATATTCTACCCTCCCTCGGATAGTAGCCCAGTCCACCCCCTAGGAGAACCAGTAGAACCGTACGAATATCCTTATTGTAATCCTTAACTTCCCAGTGTCGCATAAAACTTCTTGTATAATAAGAAGATTATATGCATACATAGATATATGTATGTATACATATATATCATATTGTATATTATTTATGATAAGCTGCAGCCTTCTGTTTGTATCGAGCATGATACTTGGATGAATTATTAGCAAAGTCCCCTCATGCATACCATACTTTATTCAAGAACATTTCATCGAGACCCTGGTCTGATAGAAAGTGTGAGGGTTCTTCTAGGTGCGTCAGCACACATACTTGTGAGGATGGCTGATGTGACTATAATAATAACAACTAATTCACACACGTCACAGCAAAATTGCAACACTTTGTTTTTTCATGTCAAACTGCTGCCCGGCAACATATTGCTGAAAGTATGCATGTCTTAGCTGTCATTATAATAGTCACATCAGCCGTTGTCACAAGTACATGTGCTGACGCAGCTAGAAGAACCTTCTCGCTTTCAGACCAGGGTCTCGATGAAATGTTATTGAATAAAGTATGATATGCATGGGGGGACTTTGCGAATAATTGATCCAAGTATCATGCTTGAATACAAACAGAAGGCCGCGGATTATCATACATAATTAAAATTTCCTCTTCCTGCACAAGAAGTGTTATACGACACTGGGAAGTTAAGGATTACAATAAGGATATTCGTACGGTTCTACTGGTTCTCCTTGGGGATGGACTGGGCTACTATCCGAGGGAGGGGAGAATATCAACACCTACCTTTACCCGCCCGCGGATGTTATCCGCTGCCTGGCTGGTTTGTATTGGGCGGCCACGGGGCCTGGGTTGTAGCGCCCAAAGTCAGGTCATAGCTCGCGTACATGCCTCTGGTAGTTTCTATTCGGACATGTTTGATTTGTGTTTGCACAAGTACCTCCGCGCCGGTGCTTGCTTGCAGGTGTGGCCTTGCTTAGTCTTCTCTCCCTTCGTGGCTGCTGTATTGCTTGAGGCGGTGCAGTGAATGTTGGGTGGTCACATCGAGGGTCCTCTTCTCACAGTGGAGTGAGCTCCCGGTGCGGCTTCCTGCTGTGGGTCCATGTGGCTGCTGGCAAGTGGGGCGGAGTATAATCGGAAGTGGGTAATATCACAAATCACTACTTTCTTTTCTCCTTCGGGAACCTTCTTCCACCTTGACGTATAATTGTCTGTCCTCATAATCACAAGTGCTCTCCATGATTGATCTTGGTGGGCTTCGGCTCATGTTTCGTTTCCGTCTGCCTTTTTGGCTCTCTCGGCCGTATGCTGCATGTGGTCCCATATATACTCATGGGGGCCAAGGGATGTGCAGGGGCTCGTAAAGCCGACGCACCGATGCAAACATTTCTTTTTTACAAATACCGGGAGCACGCACGTTATTATCTAATATGAATAATAAGCCCAGAATTAACCTCAATGTGGGATTATTGCATGCAATTAGCCAAAAGAGCATTCGCTATAATTCCGCTATAGTTTCGTCTACATTTGACCTCGTCTGGCAAGCATGCCACGTTATTCTTAGCATTCGTCAAAGTATAAAAGGATGATTAATACCAAAATGCTAGAATCGCAGTGCTAAAATCGCATTATTGCTGTATTACTCCGTACATGTACCGTGTCGGCACCACAGCGCGTCAGCCCGTAGGCAAAGGGACATACTGACATACTCTGCCGTAAGGACCGGACATAGGTCGCTACCGGTATATAACAGGGTTGGGCTTCAGTCAGATTTCCGTACCAGCACAGCATGCAGTTCATTACCGAAGGCTGCACTGAAGGCCGCAAACTTCAGCCATCCTTGCGGTGCTGCCTTAAGTGCTGCCTACAGCGCCAGCGTGCATTGAGTGCAGCCTGAACTGCAACATGCAGTGCTCGGCATATCACAGCGGACGCGTGCTCGTCGGTAGCACATGTTGCAAGTTGAATGCAATTCAGCGGCAAACGACACGGGACCCGGCCCCCCATCCACCACCGAGCGCGGCATGTAATTTGATGCCAGCTGCCACGGTCGGCGGCATGACGTTGATAGCCGGCACTAGCTAGCCTTCGCAGCCTACGGGTTGTCGGCGGCTGGAAGCCGCTGCCGTATGGCAAAGGGTATCCGCGGGCGGAATCGGAATCGTGCGATCATGTGTACGAGTAGCGGCGAGCCGACCGGCGCAGAGAAATTTACAATCTCTGACAAGCACACAGTCTCTCATGCCGCGGCTTGCCTGCTCGTCGTGGCAGCGGTCTCTATTACGCGGAGGCGTGAGGATAGGTGCTGGTAAGGGAAGGTCTGGGTGGGGCGGTGGGGCTCGGCGGATTGTGAGCTCCAATGTCGGCGGAAGTAACACGAGTACACGACATAATGCTTGTGTATTTGCGTGCGACGGTCGGAGTAACCGCTGCCATGTATGCATTAATCCTGAATTTCAAAGCCGGTGGCCCTGCACACAACCTTATACTGATATAAACTCGTTCATGGGGTTTCACAACAATTCAACTATCGTAGTGCGACCCGTACGGTCTGTTGGTGGTTTCAAGAGGTTAAGTTACCAGTACCATCATGTTTTAGTACGGGATTCCCCATCGCCCGCGAGCCTTGCTTCGCTCCCGGCCGGGGAGCTACTTTGGACAGCCACCAGCACCTCGCCTGCCACCTCCCAGCTCGCCTGCCTTCGGCAGCGGCTTCGCGTACTTGTGCGCGCGAGGATCGCAAAGTTTGATCAAGTCCGCACCGAGATTCCGTTTCCCAGTCGTGAGTCGTCGTGCCGCGCACATGCGCTACATCATCAGACAACGATATAGACATCCCCTCGGTAGTGTGGTTTTGCAGCGCCAGTATGCGCAGCAACGGCCTAAGATGGACAATGACAACATTCCCGGCATTCCCAACTTGTGCGCCCGAAGTCGTTTCCCTATTTGCCATGGCTTTGCAACAGGGATGTCGGGACGTTCTCGGGTGGCGATGCGCACGGTATGGAATTGGAGCTAGGGGGTCCCCGTTTAGGGGGTTTATACCTCATGTCCTCATCAGCACCCGATGCCGAGTCGCATTACGGGCTTTCGTGGGCTCCCGCAGTGGAGAACCCTCTAGCAATAGTCAACTCTTGAGGTTAGGTGAGGCGGACGCGCTCGGTACCATGGCCGCTGCTCGTCACGGTTGTCAACGACGGCGACTTACTACGCCTACCGCAACAAATCGGCGCGGACGGAGGAGGACGTCCGTGTCGTCAGGATGGCCGTTCGCCATCCTGCAAGACACTTCAACCCGGTCCGCGTGTCCTCGCATCGACGGTCGTTACACGTTGTGGTTCTCCGAAACTACACGCGTAATTGGTCCGTTACGGGATGGCGCCGCTAATGCGCTTATGTCTTGACATGGCTCGTTGCCCTCGCCCTAACCGTGCCGCAGCAACGTTTGCTGTGGTTGCATCTGCGGGAAGCGTCTGCGCGGCTCGGTCCGGCGCGTCTCCGATGCTTCCTACTGCAATGCCATCGCTGCAAAGACCACGAGAACTTGCAATTGCCCGCCGGGGGGCAGCTCTACCACATGGCGTGCTCGACGTCTCTTACTCTCTTGGTGACCGGAACTACCCCTAACCGACTCCGGGTTTGGAACCTTTGCTGCCGTCGCTAATGCAGCATCGGCGGCCGCCTCGTCATTGCCCTCGTTCCGACAATATTGGCATCGTTACTGGCCGGCGTAGGCTACCGGAGCCTCTACGCCGGCTAACCCGTTCCCGACGTCACGAAATCCAACCTGCTTTGACAACACGAGCTGCCTGCCGGGGGGCAGCTCCGCCACTTAACGCGACTTACGCATTTCGTGGCGTCATCATATGTCTGTGACTTATGAGGTGGTCGGCAGCCGTCGCTAGTGCCGCAGCGGCGGCCGCCTCACCACACTCCGCGATGCGAGACCCACGCCAACAACTTACCAAGTCGGCGGGTCTTCTACGAAGTCGCCGGCAACCGCGTCCCCGACAAACAGAAGAACCGGTACGGCACGACCACACCGGATCCCATGTACCCGCGCCCCGCTGCGTTGTGCACTTCAAGTGCCGCCCCTCGTGCGAGACGGCGGGACGACCGTCGCTAGTGATGGCAGCGCCCGTACACCACTTCCAGTGCGCGGGGCCGCGGTTACGCGTCCATCCCTCGTAATGTACACCGCCGATAGATGTACAAAGTTCCCGTCCCGTCGCGTACATCGTACAATACCCTTCACATGGTTGTATGCAGCGCGCTCGCGCGCCGCCCGTGCGCGTATCTCGTAATTCGTACTCGTCGTACGTGTGCCGCTCTATAGGGCGCTCGTCGCCAACCTACCCGTTCGTACTGGCCTGCAGTTCCGGTTCTTCGGGTCGCACGCCGCCATGGCGCGCGGCAATTGCTGCATGGCGCCGTCGGAGACGGCGCCTTGATTTCGAGACACGTCCGGTCGTTGTCGCGCCGGCGTGCGCGCCGTCAACATCTCCCACCCGTGTATGTTCTGCGCTTGCGCCTCGATCGGCACAACTGCCGACTGCCCACGCTCGCAATCGTCAACGAACCGCATGTAGCTGGCAAAACCAGACTCGATTGCATGTTTCAAATGATCTTAAATAGTTTATGGGGTTTCCCAACAATTCAACTGTCCTAGTGCGACCGTACGGTCTGTTGGTGGTTTCAACCGCTTAAGTTACCGATACCATCATGTTCCATTACGGGCTGCCCCATCGCCCGCGAGCCCCGCGCTTCCAGCCGGGGAGCTACTTAGGACAGCCACCAGCAGCTCGCCTGCCATCTTCAAGGTAGCTGCCTTCGGCAGCGCCCTCCCATTTTCAGTTTCCGCCGTGCAGGCTCCTCCTCCGACTTTTCCCCCCTTTGAGCTGAGTCCTCCTAGCCATAAAACGGCGCTTCTTCCGTGTAATACAGCCTCCGCACTCTTCTTGGCAAAACTAGACTCGATTACGTGTTGAAACCGTATCATCCCAGCCGGTGATAGTGTAGTCGCTAAGTTTTGAGTTTATACTGCAGTGCCGCCCGTGTTCGGCCCGTACTGCATGCTGCAACGCACTAGCTTGACTGAAGGCTGCAGTCACTGAAGGCTGCATGCAGTGCCGTACTTACTGAAGCCCAACCATGGTACGTTATACGTTACCTAGGGACATCGGTCGCCACCCGCAAAAGCACTGGATGTGCGGGATGCGGCGTGGCACAACACGGAGCCGGGACAGAAGGGCCCTCTTTGAGACATCTTGGACATGTCGGAATACACGGGCATGGTCTTCGGCACAGTGGGTGAGGTGAGCAAGGGGTTGCGCCGCACTGTGCGCGGTGTCGCATGCTTGGCTGCGGATCAGGGTGCCCTCCCATCACGGAGAGCTCGGTGCAACCACCCGGGTTTACTAGGAGGCCTTACTACTCGAAAGAGATTTCCTCGGGGTCATGAGCTTGGTGGCGGCTCGAGAGCGTGCTCGCTGCCTCATTAGACGGCGCAGATTCGTCCGCGGTCCGCCATGCATCCCGTTTCCGAATATGCACAGCATGTCCGTGGATCACCCTCGCACACACGTGCACGCGTGGCCTGAACTATGAACCGTGCGCGCATTACTCGTCCATCCTGCCTCGTGCGGGTTGCGGGCCGCTTTTATAGGCTGTGTTGATCTTTAGTACTGCTTTTAGCGGCGGATTTGTTTCAATTCGAGTCTGGTTTTGCCGAAAAGGTTGCGAATGCTATTTTACACGGATGGGAGCCGAAATTGGCATGAAGGTTTAGTGATGAAAGCCCGGAGGGAAAATAGAGTCAAGGGGCGTTGTGTGTAACAAAACGAAACTGGAAGATGGCAGGCACAGCTAATACGGCTGCTTTTATGTCTTCTCGTGGTGCACCCAACGGCCGCAACAAGGGGTGGACTAGTAACCCATGTCACTTAGCAGCAACAGTAGCCGGACAAGCGGATAAGAAAGGAGGAAACCCCTTAGACTAGTTTAGATCATTTATTACGTTGTCTTGTTTCGCCAGTGATAAACGAGCCGAGAGAGCGGTAGATTGACGAAGAAGGGGTACCAGTAGGTCACGAAGGGGGCACCGAGAGGGCCACCGCTGCGGAGTTTTGTTGAACTTGGAAGTGGCAAAGGGGCGCGATGTGACCAAAGAAGAACCACGCGCCAGGTTAAGGGAGTACGTTCGGGTCGATGCAGTCCAGAACGACGTCGGAGCTCGTGGCCAAGCCGATGTGGTGGCGAAGGTGGGATAGCGGAACTCCGATGGCGTTAGCAGCAGAGGCTGCATCCTTGCGGAGCAGGCTATGAGAGCTCCATGAAGTGCCGGCGGGAAGTTCAGCATCAACGAGACGAACGGCCGTAGAGAACTTGTCCGACATGGTAGATGCAGTCCAATATTAGGATTGCTCGATCGGGGTGACCGCCTAGAAGTTTGTCTCGGCCAAGGCAGCAAGGACCTGATGAGGGGCGGACTGAACGTTGTCGATGAAGAGGTGCATGAAACGGGCGACTCGGGGGTGCTCCGACACAGGAAGGAGTAGGAACCGTAGGTGCACACACTTGATCTCGATAGGTTTCTGCAAGAAAGCTAGACGAAAACGAAACGCCTTGTCGATGGCCTTTGCGTGATTCCCGGCGCACGCGCGAGGTAGGGGGTGAAGTCTTCATTAGCAGCAGGGACGTAAGGTAGCAACTCGTCGAGAGCCACGAAAAGAGCAGCCATGTGGGCCCCAAAGTATTCCAAATGTACTCCCTCTGGGCCGGCAGACGCCGGTCATCCTGCTTGAGGTAGTCGTTCGTCATGTCGGTACGCAACGTGAAAAGCCCAGGCACCCGGTTGATCGGTCGAAAGTCCTCGTAGCCATAATCCGCTCGTTGTAGTAGCTCTGGCACCGTGAGGTAGTCGTCCTTGTCACTAGCGGAACTTGCTCCGACACGGCCGCTTTGGGCTACTCTAACAAGTCGGGGCGTACTGCGGCCCCCCTGCTGCATGTCGGTTGTCCCGCAATGCGTTGCCCTGAGCCAAAGGCGTGTGCTCCGTGTCCATTAACAGCACGTTCACGAGCCGTCAATTGGGCCAACGACGACGTGAGCTCATGCGGCAGCAATGTAGAATGGGCATGCATAACCGATTGCAACGACTCGCGCGTCGGCCCGGCGACGGGTTCTTCTCCATCTGGCATGGTGACGCATGGACGTACGGATGGGGATTACACACACGTATGGTGAGCGGGTGTGGTTTTGAAACAACATGTGACTTTGCTCGCAACAGGTTACGACAGTTAATCGCTATGTGTAGCGACTAACACAGCGAAACTGGAAGATGGTAGGGTCAGCTGTTCCGGCTGCTTTGATGTTTGCTGGTGGTGCGCGCGCCAACGGGCGCAACAATAAAGGGTGAACAAGTAACCCGTACCACGTAGCAGCAACTACAGTAGCCGGAAAAGCGGTTAGGAAAGGAGAAAACCCGCCCATAAATAAGCCCTAGCTTAGATAATTACTGGCCTTTTTGTGATTCACACAAATACAGATAATACTGGTGTATACAGGTGCTCGTGTGATACTGCTCGTAAGGGTGACAACCTACACACGCCTTGGGACCTGTAGCGGGAGTGAAAAAGAATGAAAATGATGGATGATTCTCAGGAGCCCATCTGGACTCCGGGGAATTCCGGGAATCGAACCCGGGACCTCTCGCACCCGAAGCGAGAATCATACCACTAGACCAAATTCCCGACTCGATGTCGTATACACATCTGGGAAATTTAATTGTATATATATCGCTGCAAAACTGGTGCCGCCACCGCAGGTCTATTTTTAGTGATTTCACTGCAGCATCTCGTTCGTCTCGTCTCCGGCTTTACTAAGCGCCCACATCAGCCCACGTTACTACACACGTGGACCTTCCGAATGTAGCCGACGAGCATAGACAAGACGAGATCCCGGGGGTAATTTACCTTAGTTCGAGCAGACTAATGACGAATATAGTCGCTACTACGTATTCTACACGTATTTTAAACTGAAAGCTTTCGCACGGGACTTCCTCTGCGGGTAATCTTTACCGGTCTCCAGGTGACCAGACATGATATCCTGTACATATAAGTATGAGATATCTCGAAACAGAGAACATTTATATCTCCTGCTAATTAATAATCCTTTCTACAGAACGCGCTCGTTGTGTCATCCTTAATCCTTCTTCCCTGAAAGAGAAGTCGCTGAAATATTTTAGAACCCCGCCGCAATGATGAACGAAGTGACAGCAAGGACTCCGTCCGACGGGCAGGCTGCACCGTCGTCCACGCTCTGCGTGATGGCCACCACTAACAAATCATCGACTCTACTAGAGTCTCCACTCAACCATCTCTACGAACGCCACCCGCCGCGACCATTCACGCGTCCATCACCGATCCGGAAGCCTTCCCAAACCCCAAATCGGATCAGGAACGGAGCCCGTCCTCACCATGGCCGCTCTCCCTTCCACCGTTGCCCTCGCGGGCTGCGCTTACCCCGCTACCGGCTGCCGCGCTTCGCCCCGCAGCACTGGCCGCCTGACCTCCGCGGCTCGCCCAGCAGCGCGCCGCCAGCGCCGCCGCGCCGCCTGCGCCGTGCTGGAGAAGACCGATAAGACCGCAGAGGTGGAACCCGAACAAAATGAGGGGTTTGCTGCTTGCGGAATATAATTCTAGCGCCTGGTCGTGCTCTTCCTGGGCAGCTGCCTTAGCACCATGGGTGGCGGCACTATGCATAGTCGCAATTTTCAGTCTGGCGCAGAATCGCTCCGCATACAGGATGCAGCACAGTTGCCGTACCCCCTCGCCCCCCATATCTTCTGTGCGGAATGGCAGCAGTTATCCTCGTCCATTCGCTGCCGCGACTTTCTGCCGCGCTGCGTGGCACCACGGGGCGGGTCCTTCTTGCCCCTCTCGCAACTATTTAGGTTTCTTATCCCACAAATCCCGCTCCAAAACGTTCCGATACTGAGGAGTGTTGCCCATATGATTACGGGCACTCGTGTTTTGATTTTTGAGCCTCTCAGCACAGCAGTTGCGACGCGAATTCTCAAGGACATGTAAAGTATTATGGGATGTATAGTCGCTATCCCTACCACGCAGGAACGCGCATATTCATGAACTGTGTGGTCTTCTGTGCTAGTGCTCCGAAGCTTACTGCTGCGGGTAGCACACGAACTGCGACAGGCCCACTGCGCTTCGTAGTCATCGTCGCCGCATCGTATGTTTGCGTCCCTCAGAATTGTACGCTTGCGTGGCCGCTGCTACTCTGCACCAGGTGGTGGCCGACGAGAACAAGTACGTGCTGCAGACGTACGGGCGCCCTAACGACCTGGTGTTCACCCACGGCGAGGGCGTGAAGCTGTTCTCCGCCGACGGCCGCGAGTTCCTGGACTTCGCTGCCGGCATTGCGGTGAATTCCATCGGACATGGCCACCCGCACTGGGTGAAGGCTGTCCAGGAGCAGGTGCTTGCCCTCACTTTGCTGGACCACTCTGCCGGCTCCTGTACCCCACCCCACCCTCTCTTTTCGACCCTTGTCCAGTCATGCAGTGGGCTGGCGGCCTGACTATCGTCTATTCACCTACACATAGCCTCGCACGTCACCAAGCTCATAGTCTCCGCGCCCTCATATGACAGGCCGCCAAGCTGGTGCATACCAGCAACCTGTTCCACACCGAGCCTCAGGCTACGCTGGCCAAGCGCCTGGTGGAGAGTAGCTTCGCGGACCGTGTCTTCTACTGCAACTCCGGTACTGAGGCCAATGAGGGCGCCATGAAATTTGCCCGCAAGGTGGGGCCATCAAATCACTTGCAGAGCGAACAGGAAGGGGGGGGGTCGGGGGAAGGGATGTTGCTATGGCTTCCTGGTGACCATGGCTGTTGCACTCACTTTCTGTGAATGCCGCATGGACGTCTGCAGTGGGCGAAGGTCAATGCCGGTGTGGACCCCTACGATGCCGAGGCCAGCGGCCCCAGCGAGATTGTGTCCTTTCACAACTGCTTCCATGGCCGCACCATGGGTGCGCTTTCTCTGACTTACAAGAAGCAATACAAGACTCCCTTCCTGCCCCTGATTGGCGGCGCAAAGTCAGCGCCCCCCCCCCCCCCCCTTCCCCCCCATCCTCTCTCCCCATTCTCCTGCACGTCTGCATGGAGTACATATCAGGTTGACAGCGATAACCAGCTGAATGATGCGGGCAAAGGTGGAATGTGGCTGACGAATGGGAGGCCTACTCCCTCCTCCTTCACAGGCTGGCGACCTACATGGACCTGGAGTCGGCAGCTGCTGTCATCAAGAAGGGCAAGACCGCCGCCGTTTTTGTGGAGCCCGTGCAGGTGCGGCAGTGCCTACCGCCTGGCCAGGAACCTTACTTGACCCCCCCCCCCCCCCCCCCTTCCAACACACACAAACACAAAAAAAATCTTGCCTGCATTTACCCCAATCATGTATTTATGTCTACGCGTATTGTGTACCAAGAAGCTTGATGATACTGTTCCCAAGCTTTGGCTCTGCATTGCCCCCCCCCCCCCTGCGCTTCCTATTCTCCGTGCTGCAAATTCGTTGTTGCATGCACATACAATTAAGTGTTCTGATGGGTGGGTGTATAGCAATACGGTAGAGCCTTCACATGGCTCATCCGGAACCCTACCTAGTGACGTGTTGATCAGATGCTGCTGCACGGCAGGGCGAGGGCGGCATCAACATCGCCACCAAGGAGTTCCTGCAGGGCCTGCGCGACCTGTGCGATGAGGCTGGGGCGCTGCTGGTGTACGACGAGGTGCAGTGTGGCCTCGGCCGCACCGGCAAGCTGTGGGCCTACGAGGTGCGCCTGAGCTGCCTGACCGTGCCCCCCACCACCCACTCCAACCCGGGTCCCTTTCTCCCCTGTAACTCGAGTCACGATTTCATCCATACATCTGAGTGCACTGCTGCATCACTGTTTGGAACCTGGCTAGCCAAGAGTGTTTTTACACCACTTCATCAACCTTAGCTACTGGTAGTGTTGGACCAGGGGGAGGATCAAGGCGAAAGGGCAAGCAGAGGGGGTTAAGCCGCCGGGCCGGGGGGGGGGGGGGGGGGCGATGATAGCTCATTCCCATCTAATGTGGTCTGAATGTGTGGCGCGACGTGGCCTCCCTCCATTGCAGCACTTTGGCGTGGAGCCCGACATGATGTCAGTGGCCAAGCCGCTGGCCGGCGGCCTGCCCATTGGCGCTGTGCTGCTGAAGCAGCATGTTGCGGATGCCATGGCCCCTGGTGAACGCTTCACCTCTGCGGACTTCAGCCGCCGTGATGCAGCTTGCGCGAGTCCACTTGCCTACACAGCCCACATGCTAGGCAGTCCTCAAGGGTGGGAACGAAGTCTGACCATGTGCTGCCCTGCTGCCTGGGCGCAGGTGATCATGGATCCACTTTCGCGGGTGCACCCCTCGCCTGCGCTGCCGGCAACGCCACGCTCGACATCATCATGGTGTGGCCCCTGCCTATTGGAGCGGGGCATCATTGCTGTATGTGCGAGGCTCTGTGTCCCTGTTGTGGTCATGCGGCATGAGATGTTCGTCGGTTGTTTGCGGCGAATGCAGGAGCCCGGCTTCCTGGACAGTGTTCAGACCAAGGGTGCCTACCTGCGTGGCGAGCTGGCGGAGGCCCTGAAGGGCGTGCCCCATGTCACCGAGATCCGTGGCAACGGCTTGATCTGCGGCGTGGAGCTCAACTGCCCCGCTGGCCCGGTGACCAAGGCGTGTATGGACGCTGGCCTGATCGTCATCACCGCAGGCGCCGGCAACGTGGTCCGCCTGGTGCCCCCGCTTGTCATTACGGAGGCGGACATTGACAAGTGCGTGAGCATTCTGAGCACCGCCATCAAGGCGCTGTAGAGTGGTGGTGCCCCTTGAGTGTTAGAGAGGATCCCGCCATTCCACCCCCAGTAGGCAGTGCAACTGCAATGCCACAGGTGTGACGCTTCCTGCTGCATGCCGCGTCGTATTGGACTGTCAGGCTCCATGGTGCCTCAAATGTAACGATACTTATATTTATTCGCATTCACCCATGGGTTTATGACGCTGGCGCCTGAGCTGGATTGGGCGCCAGTGCTGCCAACCCCATTCCTTGTCTAGCTGGTCAAGAGTATGGCTATTTTGTATCGTTACAAGCAGAGTGTTGCATGAATAGCCCCTGGCGTAGCTGGCCACTAAGGTGAGCCGAATCGGGAACCTGTCACCAGTAGACAGACATTTGCCTGTAAAACATAAGGAAAAACGCCCCAACGTTACATCATAGGCCAGGAGCAATCGCACGCACAACGTAACTCTCGCGCACAGCTTGCAGCTGTTATATGCTGCGAACATCTCCATGTCAAGTCTCATATTGAGGATTCCTGGGTGCGAACGATTCTCGGGGGAAGGGGAGTGCCGCGGTCAAGTGCCTTGCGTCGTCGGCTTTCTGAGGTCACATTGCAGTACGGTGAACAGTCGCAGGGGTCCCACGCCAGCCCTCATACGTTCTCCGATATGCGCGCGATTTAGGGCCGATCGTGCTACGAGTAAGGATTGTAATGGAAGGGTGCGAGTACGCGGCAGTTGGACTGGCGGGCTGGTTCGAGAGCAAGTGGCGCAGCAAGTAAGAATTAGGCCGAGGTGTGGGAGCCAGCGTGATAGTTCTCGTACAGGTAGCTTTCGCGGCGCAGTGCTACTTTGTAAAAATTGTAGTATATATTTTATAAAAATCTTCTTACATGCAGATGGGACTTTGGTCTAGTGGTATGATTCTCGCTTTGGGTGCGAGAGGTCCCGGGTTCGATTCCCGGAAGTCCCCCACTTATTTTGTTGCCGTTGTCATTGCAGCCTGTGCGAGTGTATTTCGCCATTAATTCTGACGGACTACATTGCACATTCAATTGCCGTCGCCCGTCATGCCGGCATGGGATATACGGTAAGGATTAGTTGCTACATACTATCGATGCTGTCCTGTCCCGGGCGGGGGCGAAAAACAATGCTGCTCGAAAAATATTAACGAAAAATACCTGGTACCCGTACACCCGTGGTCATTCCGCACCCTCTTCTGGTGCTGTTTCCACCTCGCAATTACTGTAGGACGTTTCCTACATTGCCTTTTCGGGTGATTTCCTGATCGCCTTTTGCAGCTAGCTCATCATGTAACTAATACCTGGCTGGTATCCGGGTGTGGGTGTGAATGATTACATGTGCTAGACGCAACATTCAAGAAATCCACACAGAAATCCAGAAGGAAATCCAGAAGGAAATCAAGCTACGGGCCAACAGAGGCGGGAACCGCCATGGTAGCCACCGACCAGGCATCGCCACCAGCCAGCCGCCGCTCCACGCAGTAGGGACGCTCTCCCCAGCACACAATCCCGGGCCACTCCAATAGCGGCACTAGGCCGAATGTAATGTGAAGGCGCCGACAGGAAAGGAGCTTCGAAGTTGAGGTCTCGCAGCAAGGAGCGGAAGTGGGGGGGTCCAACCCAGAACGGGGCGCCACGTACGGGCGTGCAACGGACGCAGGCCACCGAACGCCAGATGCGCCGCCAGCTCGGTCGCGTCCTTTTCCGCCAAACGTAGAACGCCTTCCCCAGCACAACATCCCGGGCCACTCCATTAGCGGCGCTGAGCCGAATGTGATGTGGAGGCGCCAACATGACAGGAAGGGAGAAAGTGCTCAACGAGTAGGGAATGCAGAGCCGACCGGGCCAGCAACGACGTAAGACGCCGGTAGGTGTCCAGCGCGCTTTGTTCCGCCCAGCTTCAGATCCGCCGCCAGCTCGGTCGCGTCCCCTTTCGCCGAACGTAGAACTCCCTTCCCAGCACAACATCCCGGGCCACTCCAATAGCGGCACTAGGCCGAATGTGATGTGGAGGTGCCGACAGGACATGAAGGGAGATGGTGCTCAAAGAACAGCGAACAGGGACTTGATGATACAGTGGGTGTTAATGAGGGTGTTAATGATATAGTAAAATTGAACGCCGCTCTAGATCGCTACTTGCGTAAGAAATAAGGCGGGACGATTATCATGACGAGGGCTGCTGCTACGCGTTTGCCATGCGTCTGCTGCTATTATTATTTTCGTGTTTTTTCTTAGATAAGTGCTTCAACATATGCCCACTGAGAAGAGTACTATGAAAGCAATTGTGAAAGGTTGCCAGCGAAGGAGAGATAGTGGCCTGAAACCCAGGGTCAAGCAAGAGCCCATGGAACCAAGAAGGAAGAGCCACGGTAACCAGCAAGCCACCAAGTCGCCAAGAAACCAAAGGGTCCAGGGAAACATTGAAAGCCAAGGAACGACAAAAAAAAACCGAAAGGGAAACCGGAAGCCAATGGGGACCATCGCCTAGGGGTGGGCCATCAACCGCGGCGGGTGCGCTTGCAACCGATGACCCGGGTCATCGCAACATAGGCTGACGAGCGACGCGACGCAGGCGCAGGCGCACTGTAATGTAGGCTCACGAACGTCGGAAGTACAGTCCCCCTCGAAAGTCTTGACATGTACGTATCTGTCCATATCCCCACGTCAGCACCGGCGGCGCCGACGGCCGAGTGGTACAGTGGCGCATTTTTATGATATAATTAACTTAGAATATTCATCAACGGCTTGAGATGTGATAGGTGGCGGAGGGGGGGCCTGCCTATTACGCTCATGATTCCGCTCTGCGCAGGTTCGAACCCTGCCGGGCCCCTCGATGGAAATATAACCGATAAGGGGGGGGGGGGGGGGAGGGGGGGGGGTCCGATGCAAATATTTTTGGGTTCTCCTACAAACCCTAGTACAGTGGCTTACCGCGAGACCCGCATCACGATAAAAAGGCGATGTACTCGCCCCACGCGGGCGGATTCTCCCCGCTGAGGGGCCCGCTAGGCGCAGCCCAACAGCAGAATATGGGAGCGTATTGATGGCCGGCCCTACCACATACCCTGGACGATTCCCTAGTAGGTGACCATATGGACCCACCCGCTGACTCGGGGGCTGCACCTCTGCGCACCTCTCTGAAGCCCGGCTCTACCAAGGGCGCATTGAATGCGGACAACAGCTGCAGGTGGGCTGGCTTTTGAGCAAGCCTTTATCGCAGTATTGGCCATTTTGCGGGAACTGCTCACTTGCTTGCATGCCGGCGGTGGGGAGAGCGCACCTGTGTGATGTGCTCTACGATGGTAGAGCTACCTCTTGGCGTGCATCCGCGTACAGATAGTACGCATATACGTGCGATATAAAAATTCGTGCCCTTCTGACATTGGGTTATCAAATTCATTACTAACCATGAACAATGCCACGCACACGTATGGCATTTACAACGAGAGCCCAACAAACGCCACTTAGGGCTCCCCCCACCCATGATGTCGTGTTCACGTATGACACATGGAAGGGCGCAGCCGGAAACGAAGGTGAGGACTCATAACGGGCCAATGTACGATTGATGCTTGACAAGGGGGGCAAGACTTTTGTGGGCAGGTGTACACCCGCGACTCACCGGTATTTTTGTACCAGCAGTAAGGTTTACTGTGGTCGCGACGGCACATGCAACATCAGGGCAGCGCAAGCATCAGCAGGGCCGCCGATGACTACTCGACGACGCGCCGGTTCGCAAGACATAGCGTCACACAATAGGACAGCACGCCACCCTGCATTCGGATATGAAACACTCACTGCAAGTAATGGCATCCGGGAAAACATGTCACTTCGCAGCGGACCTCCACCCTCACTCTTCCGACCGTCAGAGTCTTTGTCGAGGCGCACTTACACAGATACACAAGCCGTCGACACCTGTAATCCTGCAGTATCCCATATCGGGATATAAACTTGTTCTAAATGCCTACAATCAGGAGCAGAAGCGATCAGTGGCACAACAGATAATGTGGTAGATATGTGGCGGGATAGCAGGGCACTCAGGCCATCCTTTGGGTTTTAGGGTTTTAGGTACTTTTTGTTAGCGCCTCAGGTACGATTCCGAGTAGCGTTTTGGTGGTCAAATGCAGAATATCATTGTTTGAATGTAACCATAGAGGCGTTGAGGTATCGACGGCATTCAACCGCATCGACAGCAACGACTATTTATATATATGACAAGATGTCTTACCTGTCGGTACACCTACGGCTGCGTGTTATGGACAGTCATGTTTTATTGCTGAGCGGGTGCCTTCAGATTCTTGTGAATACAATACGATGTCTCGTGAATAAACATCCAGGCCACAGGCGCGCATGACACCGCAGGCACCACTGTCGAGACCCGCAGCCAATGCCGGATACCGGGCGGTGCTCAGCGCTCAGCATCCGTTGCCCCCGCCAGCGCGCAGTCCACGTTGAGGGCCACGTCCAGCGCAGCCCAGCGGCGGCCTCCCGCTCCGCGCCCCTCGCCAACCACCTCCAGCAGCAGCAGCCAATCCACCATCCCGCGGACCCGCATGCTTGCTGTCGTGGCCGCCCAGCCAGGGCTGCCCGTCTCCGCAGGCTCCACCCCAATGTGATACATCCCGCGCGCCACTGTCCACCCCGGCGCCGACGCAAGCGCAGGCCGTGCGCCTCCGCCCCGGATAGTCCAGCAGTGCAGCTCAAACGAGTGCGACTCGGCGCCATTCCCCGCCGCCGCCTTAAAACGATGCAGGCAGGCGGCTGCCTCCATAGCCCCGTCCTGGCTAGACGCATCGCCGGCAGGCGGTTGGCCAAGGTGCAGGGACACCATCCAGCCGGGCCCCGCCACCTCGCTGAATCCCGGCAGCGCCACCACCGTCGCTGGCGGACCCCCCTCGGCCGTCCGCCACAGCGTGAGGGCGCCGTCCGGGCTCAGGCAGGCTGCGCAGGCGGGCCCCAGTGCCCCCACCAGGGCGCCTTCCCCGCCTACAGGGACCCAGGTCGCCCCTGGGGGGCCGCGCGGCCGGAGCAGCGCGCCTTGCCCGGCCCGCAGAAGCAGAAGGTGGGCCGGCCCCAGCGCCAGCCGGCCAGTTGCATGCCCATCCGCAGCACCCATCTCCGCGGCCGCCCACGGCGCCGTCTCGGCGCTCTGCAGCTGCTCCAGGTCTACCGAGGCAGGGCACACGGTGAGATACGAGTGACGTTGACAACCGTTGGTGTGCATGCGCATGTGGTGGTGCGGCACGCAAGGATGTGGCGCCACGTGCGGGAGGCCTGCCTGAGTCGGGGAGGTCCACCAGCGCCGCATCCCAGGCCTGACCGGTGCCCCCTGCGGCCAGAGCCCCGGCTGCCGCCGCCGCCGCCGCCAGCCTGGGCGCCTCTGGGGTCGCTTGCCGCCGGGGCTGCCTCTCCGGGTGGGGCACCGCCCAGGTGCAGCGCAGCTGACGCGGACTTGCGGCACGGCGCTGTCCATCAGCACCTTCGTGTCGTGGCAGCAGCTCCGCGCAGCCCGCCGGCCAAGTCAGCACCGCCGGGGCCTGAAGGCGCCCACCAGCCAGACAAACTTCAGATCGCTGCAAGCTACCAAGCGCGCAAATATGATCAGGTTGTATTACGTTGCTTCCCTTGGGCTATGCGGAGCCCTACGAGGATGCGGCGCTTGTCATGGGAATGCTTCCGATTCAGTATACCGCTGGGCAGTCCGCCCCCATAATAATGGGGCATGAATTGTTCGGCAAGTGGAGTCGGAGCGGTGCCCTGACTTTTCCACCGTTTCGTTTGGACCCGTCTTGATGCGACAGTGATTTTGGACTGGAGGATAGGACCTCCCCAGCATCTACCATTGCGACCGGGGGCGCTGCGCTCATGGAAGGTGTGCAGCAAGAGGGCGCTCGAGTGGTGGCAGCGATTGCTGAAGTATGGTTTCGGAGCAGGGGGTGGGGTGTGCAAGACAGGAAGTGACGTATGCAAAGGGTGTAGGATATACATATCATGGCAGGTGGTATATCATGGCAGGTAGTTGTGTAGATGTCGGGGGTTAGCGGAAGGCGCATCTGCCACCCACAGGATACAGCCAGAAACCGGCCACACTGACTGTGATCGGGCGCTCTTACCGGCTGGAAGCGCTGCTAGAATGGAATGGTAAAATATTCGAATGTGCCTTTCGTAGTTCTTTCGACTAGACAAATGCATCAGATGAGAGGACAGCGTGTCCCATCTCATGCGCAGCGAGCGGCTCAAGCAGGCAGGGAGTCCTCACCGCCTGCCGCTGTTGGCAGAGCGACCGCTCCGGCGGCGCGTGCTCCACGGCTGACAGTACCTCCATCGCGCCGTTGCTGCGCCATGTCACCAGCGCCGGGTCCCCAAACACCTGCGTTTGTGACAAAAGGTTGAGTGGAGCGGTGCCAGGAGGGGCACGGGGGTGCCAGACTGTGAGAGAGCGGGTTTCCGCATCATCGCAACAACGGGCTTGACAGGGTCTCGGATCTCAACACGTTAATAACTTTGAGTTCGGTTTAAGAAGCATGGCGACAGAACACTTCCCGCTTCGTATCGATAGATAGGGTGTACTTGTAACAGGGCACACCATCCAATTGCGCTGGTTTTCAGGTTATGGCACCGGGGTACATTAGTAGAACAGCGACACAAAGCCTTATTACTCATCATCAGATCGCTCTTCTCCATATCATCCGCGCAGTGCGTGACATAAGTGGGGGGAATCTCATGCAGTACTAAGTTCTCAGCGCTTGTCGGAATCTATCGTGCAGTTTATGCTATGCCTTCGCTGGACACGAAGAGAAGAGACCACGCTTGTCAGTGTGCAGCTACAACCTCCGGAACCTGTCCAGGTGGGCGGGGTGGTTTGGCTCCATGGGATGTAGAACCCCAATCGAGTGAAAAGCAATGGCTGTGGGAAATATGCATGTTGATGTCGTTGGTCACTACTACAGATGTGGAATAGCAATGCCGTACTACTGTACTATGAAGTAACTTGACAGTTGAATCAGCGATGCGTCGATTTTTCAGAAAATTTTAAAAGAACGGGTTCTACATCACTGGCCTACAGTTTCATCAATTGCATTGCCAGCGCTTTGAAGTACCAGAGTTTTTTTTTCCATTACCAGCAGCGAGTAGCGAGTATCAGTACCAGCAGCGAGCGTTCGCATTGCCGTTCGCTTTGAAGTACCAGAGTTTGTTTTTCCGTTACCAGCAGCGAGTAGCGAGTACCAGTACTCATAGCCTCCCAACCGTGAGATCGTAATCGGACGGCTGTGTAATTAAGGACCGTGGGCGGGCGGATGGGCGGGTGGGTGGATTATAGTACTTAGTAGTACATGCCAGTAGATAAGCGCTTTAGTCATGCACCTATAGGCCCAATCTGCTGCACTATACGGGTACCCGTACGGCAATAAAGCTCACCGCCGAAAAATCGACGCTTCGCTGGATCATGCGAGAACATCATTGTTTTCGTTACTGGAAAAGTGTAAAAGCTTTGTCCGCAATTAGTACTACTGCAAATGATAAGCTATCTTTGTCACCGGAAGACAGTCATCAGATGTATTTCTGAATCAAAATGCCCGGGTGATACATGTGTATGTGGACTGTTGTATATGTCGAAAAAAACCAAGGAAGGGGGAGGGGTACACACCTAGTACAGTGTGCCTGCTTTTGAGGGCCGGGCGTATTCGTCCTTGCCTTTCCTATGCCCTGGACTGAATATCGGTCTGCGGGCCTACAAATCAATCAATTGCTTTGCAAGTTTGCGCTGGGAACTCCGTGAACTAAGTGTGGTGAATTCTACTTGATTATTTCACCGCCTCGATGATTTTACCTCACCGCCTCAGGAAGGCGGGAGGGGGGGGCGGTCAGAACTTTACTTATCCGCGGGCGGTTTCCGTGCGCACGGTGCGTAAAGGGTAGTATGTGCTCACAGCCCAGGGCGGACGTTCTGTAAGGTATGGGGGGGGGGGGGGGGGGAATAGTGCTTAAGGAACGCCCTAGGAATTTCAATGGCTTGGGTCTGACAGGCGATGTCTTTAGCATTGGCAAGCATCAGAATCCAGATTCATTTGCCTTCATTGACGACAATGAGTACGGCGTCCCGGATAGAGTGCCACAGCTACTATTGCATTCTGAGGCATGCTGCGTCATCACCGATGAGGCAGCAAGAGCTGATTATAAATATGCATGCTTTTATTGCTTTGAAAATAACAATGAAATGAGTTGACCTTGTTGTTAGGACTGAACATATGCACACTGCTCGGACGGTATTGTGCACTAGCTGCGCAAAGTCGTGTGGGGATTCTTCGCATGTGTGCAGTCAATGTCCCATTGACAAGTAGCGACTACGCTCTCCTTGGCATATTAAAGCTCAATCTAATAAAAACATATTGGTTTCATACTACAAAGGGCTAAGAGGCGTCCAACAGGGCTACGGCACTAGGAAAACAAATTACGTAAATGTTTATTCCTCTACTTACTTTATTCAAATAAATAGTGGTGAACGCAATGGGGTGGCGAGTACTCAGGAAAATAAATGAATAAATGAAATGGAATAAATGGGTGCCGAGTACTCAGGTATCTCCCAGTGGATGTCGCATCGCGCCCCGCCCTCCCCTTGCTCCCTTGCACCATTGGTTCTATTGTGTGTTGCTGGCGTGGCGGAAAGCGGGGGGCGGGGGGGGGGGGGGGGGGGGGGCGCACCGTCAGCATGCCAAAACCCTTAATCAAGTCATTGCCCGCTGGCGACCTGCTTACTCCTCCCTGCTGCGTGGGCACAATGGGCGACGTGACGGCGCACGCATCAGCAGGAGAGGTGAGAGAGGGGTGCGGCATGCCCCAAGGAATGGGAAGAGGGGGATAAAAGAGGGGGATCTGCCCGCTCCGCTGAGCTCACCAGTAGCACCGTCGCGCTGATGCCATTGCTGCCGCTGCCTCCGCTGCCCCGAACTGAGCACAGCTCCACGCGCTGCCCGATGACGCACGCAGCCAGAGTGCCGGAGAGCCCCCGCTCGCCGTCCCCGCCCTGAGACAGCTCGTCCCCGCTACTGCTCATATTGATACAACTCCCACCGCTGACGCAGTTGTCGCTGGTGCTGCCCCCGCCTCCGCTGCTGCCGGTACCGGTCCCTGTGACAGATGGACTCCCGCCAAAGAACGCGAGGAAGCTGGCGCCAGCGGTGTCCGGGCTGGGGCAGCGTAGCTCCCCCAACGGCAGACCGGGCAGCCTGACCATGGTGGGCGGCGCATCGGCGGACCCCGGACCCCGGCGGTACAGCGAGGTATGGCCGCCCCAGCCCATGACCGCCAGCAGTGCCCCATCAGCAGAGAACGACATGTCGGTCACCCGGTCGGAGGGCACCTCATCCTGCGACAAGCCCGGACAAGGGCCCGGACTCAGGGCGCAGCGATGGCGAGGTCTGGTTGGCAGGCTGGGAAGAACAGGGGGGGGGGGGGGGGTCATGCGCACGTGGAAGCGCAGCACCCACTGCTGCGCCGCGCTGCTCCAGAAGGAGACGCCCAGCTGGCCGGTGAGGCTGACCGCCGCGAGTGCCTCCCCAGCCGGGCAGAAGCACGCCGCCACCATGGGGTAGCTCTCGTGCAGCGGCCGCTCGATGAGCTCCTCCAGCGTGTGGTCCTGCTCCCAACCCCCATCACGAGGCGGCGTCAGCCCCACCAGCAGGGGCGGGTCATGCCAGGCTACACACCATGCCCGGCTGCATGACATCCCGGACTGGGCGGGCACCCACCTGCGACAGCCCAAAGATCGAAAACGCCGCCTGCGCCGCCACAGGCCAGCACATAGCTGCCGGGATGCGCCCCCGCCGATACATCCAGGGCCTGTGGGAATGTATGCAGTGGCGGGAGTGTGATGGTGACGGGTAGGGAGGGCAGAATCTCAGCCTGCTCCTACTCGCAGCCAAGCAGCTGGACCGGTGGGCCATGTGGCGTGGAGTTGTTAGACATGGAGAGGGCAAGGGGGCAGAGGCGGGGGCTGCAGCAGTGGGTGCAGGGGATGGCCCTGCCTTGACAAAGAACGGAAGCAGCTGCTCCGCCACTTGCTCCAGCCCGCCTGCGATGACCTGCAACGGCGCAAATGACGGGCAGTGAGAGCTGTGACGCGGAGACAGAATCCACCAGGAGAGAGGGAGGGGCCAGAAGGGGGGGAGGGTGCCTACTTGGTAGAGAACTATGCGCGCATGCGCGCCCACCGCCAGCATTGCACCGTCGGGCGACCATGCAAGCATGTCAGGGCGGCTCGCCTGGCGGAAAGGGCAGGCTCTTCACAAGAATTGGGGGGCGGCAACGCACAATGTCAGACCCCCCCCCCCCCCCCCCACACACACACACACAATCGCAAGCATCGCCTCGAGGTGCATGAACTACACATACAGATGTGTCAGGGCGATGCACGGTATGAGAAATGAAGACGCCATTCTGATAATGCTACGGCATAGGGTTTGGCGGCCGTGGCGCTGCGCAGCAAGGTCCCCCGTGGCTTGCAAGGGCTTGCCTGCAGCGGCATCGCCCCGCATTGCTCCTCGCCGACCGCTGCCGGCCGAGGCAAAGCCAGTAGCGTCAGCTGCGGTGGCGATTCGCCCGCCAGCGCCACCCAATTGGAGCGCGGCCGCACTGCCAAGCAATTCCCCAGCCCAGCCGTGGGCAGCGGCAGGCGCCTGCCTGACTCCAGTTCCACCGTGTCCAGACCCTCCTCCTCCGACATCGCGGCGCTGCTGCCCGCCCCCCCCACCCCCCCCCCCCCCCCCGCGCCGCGCACGCCACGCACCCACGCCTGTGATTCTCAAGCCGCTGCCGCCATGGCTGGTAGCAACCCGGAATTTTCTGAGGGCTGGAAAGGACGAGCGTGCGTTGCCGCTGTCCGCGACGACGAGAGCACTCAGCGAGGGTTTTTGTGCCTTAATTAATACCAGTAGCGTGGACCTGCTGCAATCGGCTCGATGATCGCGACGACGATGCCGGCGACGCGAATCAAGACGAAAGACTACGACGACAGTGTCACTTCGATAAGCCCATTCCGACAAAATGACCTGGTTAAGGTCAGTATTATCCGTGGAAAGGGAGGGGATTGTTTGCAAATTGCGAAAGTTTTGTATTTAGTACTTTAAGTAGTATAAAGCCTTCCAGCGCCCCCTGTGCACCTCCCGTTTGTCCTTATCCTTGTCCGCTGCTGCCACCGTGCTCGCCGGCATGCAAACCTAGCTACCTTTTAGGTACCTCCTACCGACTAACGACCGCTCCTCGTCACACTTCCAGCGCCTGCCAGCAACCTATGCTGGCCGCCAACTCTCACATACATACTAGCACCTGCACGCCACCATGGCGTCATCGTCAGGACCATTTCCTATGCACAGTCTCCGCGCCCTTGCCAGAGGATCACCCCTTCCGCGACACCTTTGTTTGTGATGATGCCTTGACATGTATTCGAGTCCAGGGTGGAGTGGGAGTACTACACCCACCAGAAGTCGGTGGCGTGGTTCAACCCGGACATGTGCGCGCACTGTGCTGGACAACTTGGAGCCGGACGGCGCCAAAATGATCTGCATGACGTCTATCACGTCGTGCTGCTCATCTGCGAGGTACATCCCGCCCTTTTCGTTGCTGATGGCTGCAACTGTATTGTGTGTTACTGACAAATGTTTTCTTACATCGCGCAGGCATGCGAGGCAGATGGGCTGAAGCACATCGTACACAAGTTCAAGCCCAACTGCCAACAGACACTCAAGAACCTGGACAAGCAGTTGGCAAGGCAAGCGCTGGAGCGCATGCGAGGCGGGCACCCGCAACAGGGAGCGACAACCCCGACGGCGTCATCGTCACGTCGGCGGCATCAGCCCGGCACAAGGAGGCGCTTGGTACTATTGTATCGTTTGCCAATGCCAGCCGTAGACATTATAGCACATGTAAAGGGCAGAGACATGGGTGAGGACCATGCACACTGGTGCAAACAAATGTGCACAATTTTCACACAAGGCTGCCCTATGCTACACATTTAACATTTCCATGAACATCACCATCATTGCGTGGCTACTGCATTGCAAACACATATGCATCTTTATCATATTGTGGTCTCTCAATCTCCGCGCCACCGCCGCCGCCGCCGCGCTACCGGATTCACTTGCTAATGCAGTTTGTGGAAGGAACGGCCCGGAGTTACTAGCGACCTACGATACATGTAAGAGTAGTAGGCATGTCTTCATATCCTGCCGCCGGGCTGCTGCTGCTCCTCCTAAACTAACTATAGCACTGAAATCGCACGGCAACGCCCGGACGCTGCCCAATATGGTGGCTGCTATTCCTGCTCAAATCATGATGGCATAGTGGACAATATATAGCCAGCACATGGTATGAGTTGCAGCTCGAAATAACGTGATGATTGTTATCCGAGTATATAGTTGCTGCCGCTCCATAGCTTACTCCGCAGTGTTTACCGCAGAATGTGCCAATGCATGTTTACCACCAACCCTAAAGTGCGCAGAATCTGTTCTCGCGCTGGGGATCGCTAGACTATATACATGACTACATATCGGCACATACAAACAGTTTGGGGGGGGGGGGGGGGGGGGGGGGAGGCTAGGGCCCCCACACACGGAATGCTCGCCGGGAACACCGCAGATCCAAATCATGCTCCGAAACCAGTCCTGAAACCGTCGCCGCAACGCCCGGACGCTACTCAATATGGTGGCTGCTATTCCAGCTCAATAAATCGTGGTGGCATAGTGGACTATATATAGCCAGCACATGGTGTGATTTGCAGCTCGAAACGTGGCGATTGCTATCCGATTATGTATTTGCTGCCGCTCCGTATTAGCGTACACCGCAGTGTTTACCGCACAACATGGCAATGCATGTATACCACCAACCTTAAAGTGCGCCGATTCTGGTCTCGCGCTGGGGATCGCTAGACTACATACATGACTACATATCGGCACATACAAACAGTTTGGGGGGGGGGGGGGGGGGGGGGGGAGCTAGGGCCCACACACACGGAATGCTCGCCGGGAACACCGCAGCTCAAAATAATGCTCCGAAACCAGTGCTGAAACCGTCGCCGCAACGCCCGGACGCTGCCCAATGTGGTGGCTACTCCTGCTGAAATCATGGCGGCATAGTGGACTATATATAGCCAGCACATGGTATGAGTTGCAACTCGAAACGTGGCGATTGCTATCCGAGTATATATTTGCTGCCGCTCCATAGCGTACACCGCCATGGTTACCACACAATATGGCAGTGCGTGTTTACCACCAACCCTAAAGTGCGCAGAATCTGTTCTCGCGCTGGGGATCGCTAGACTGTATGTATGACTACATATCGGCACATGCAAACAGTTTGGGGGGGGGGGGGGGGGGGGGGGGGGGGCAAGGGCTCCCACACACGGAATGCTCGCCGGGAACACCGCCGCTCAAACTCATCCTCCGAAACCAGTCCTGAAACCGTCGCCGCAACGCCCGGACGCTACTCAATATGGTGGCTATTCCAGCTCACATCATGGTGGCAGAGTGGATTATATATAGCCAGCACATGGTATGATTTGCAGCTCGAAACGTGGCGATTGCTATCCGAGTTGCTGGCGATTTGCTTCCGCTCCGCAGCGTACACCGCAGTGTTTACCGCACAATATGGCAGTGCATGTATACCACCAACCCTAAAGTGCGCAGAATCTGTTCTTGCGCTGGGGATCGCTATACTATATATATGACTACATATCAGCACATACAAACAGTTTGGGGGGAGGGAGCCGGGAAGCTGGGGCCCACACACACGGAATGCTCGCCGGGAACAACGCACCTCCAAATCATGCTCCGAAAACAGTGCTGAAACCGTCGCCGCAGAGCACCGCACGGCCGCTGCGTCGCCGGGACATCACCCAGTGGGTATGCTGTCGGCATGTGCAAAGGGCTGGTGGGGCAACAGCTCGGTGGCAGCAAGCGGCGATGCGTGTTGCACGCTGAAATTGCTGCAAAATCAAGTCTGGAATTAGAATTCAATACATGGAATGATGGAACCGCCACCGCGACGCACCGCACGACTGCTCACGCGTTGCCGGAACGACTCTCAACACAGCTAGTATCCAAAACCAGCACTATAACACCCGCACTAAGCCCGCAGCACCGCGCCAGGTGCCCTTTGCTGGGTCGCCGGGGCACTACTCAACGCTTGTCCTCTCAAATGTTTCCCACCCCCTCCGCATGTTACTGACTTACCATAGGCAATTGGGGTGGGGGGCGAGGCATGGTGCATCGCGTTGTAGTTAAAAGTGCATGCCACATGTCAAACTGAATTACATAGTGTGCCGCAGTACTTAACGTACTAGAAAATAATTACAAACAAACGGGAGGGGGGGCTCGAAATGGAGGGGGGGTGTGACCTAAACCATCAGGTCATTTCGTCGGAATGGCCTAATGCTTCTCCATTTTTTCATTCATAGTAGGAACTCCTCCTTATACTGCTGTATCTACAAGTAGTAGTGTATGCATCGGGCTCCATAATAATAGTAGTGACGAAATACACCTTTCCACGGAATTCCCAGGCCCTTCTTTCGCCGAATCGGAGTTTACGAAGATGAGCAAGGCAACTGAATCTAGGGCGAATTACCTGAAACCCTGGAATGTTGCAAATATGTTCAAACTGTATCATCACATACAGTTCCTAGAACCCTAACAACTGTCTTACACAAGTGGTGTACTATTGGCGGCCACGTTGGCGTACCTCCTAACCCCTTGAACACTTGGGTTGGGGACAAGACGCACCACCACGCAGGCATAAAGTATTTCATGGTGGCATGGGCATGGATGAGTGAGAAAACACGTTAGCACAGGGGCTAGAGTGGTGTTAGGTGGGGTGGGGCAATGTAAGCGCGAGCCAATCAGTACTATACTATCTAACCATCGCACCAATACAGTGTCGCCTCGTTCAGCAATCGCTAGAATGCATGCGGGCTAACGTGGATGTGCATAGCAGCTCAGGGATTGGTCCCAAATTTCTGAAACCGATCTCATAACATTCTGTGGGTCTTTAGCGTGAGGTTAATTTCGACTTTGTAGGATCATCCGAGCAATACGTTTAGGCACAAACTCTGAAAATACATATTGATAAGTCGAAATTGAACGTTGGTGACAGCATGTGGTAACAATGTCGGCGTGTAATTTTACGCTGACTGTGTCCTAAGGCTTGACATGTGGTGGTGGGATACCTGCTGCTTGGTGCATACATGGTGCATACCCGCCTGTAGCGATGCACACAAAAGCGCCACGCTTGACGCCCCATTTCACAGCATTGTTTAAACCAAAATAGGGTCACTTCAGTGCACCCAATTTCCGTGACACTCAACCCACGATAACGTGCTTACCTCTATGGGCACTGAGCCATGCACTACTATATAGAAGCTTCGCCACACAGCAAGGACGGAGGCCGCGAGAAGCCTCTCATGCGCATGCCACAATACAGCACGAATTTGCCATGATTTTGCTCCAAAACCAGTGGAGTCCATACATAGGGCTTGTCACATACCCTGAATGACCTAGTTTCAGTGCCTATATACTCACGGTAGTGAATAGTTGGCACATCAATGGCGAAGTGGTATGAGTACAGAATCAATTGTGGCCTATATGGCCGGGGCCATGAGTATGTAATTATGGGTATGGATGGCGCAATTGCTAGTTTTGTAGCGCCATCCCCACACGGTCGCACTGTTTCGGGCTTTGGCATACATGAAAGTGTTGATGGCACTGCGCAATAACCAGGTCGAACGCACTATCACAGCATCCTGGCCCCAAACCGCGTAGATGGATGCACGCGTGCAGGGCCTCAATGCAACCACTTGTGGGTATGCTGTGGGTTGAATCCGCAAGCCCCATACTTATGTGGAAAGGTATAGTCGTAAGGATTACTACATGCTGCACTGCGCTGCTTTGCTGATGCCCCATCATTCATCAGCATAAAAATCGCCCGTTGCTTTCTGGTTTCGGAGCTTTACGGATGCATGCACTGGCGCGGCCGCCACGGTCTGCGCGCGCGGCAGAGCGAAGTCATTGAGCCCCTCGCTCCGCCGCCGCGCGCCGCCCCAGAAGCAGCAGGTCGACACCCGCCCTCGACTGCTCACCGCCTTGCGTCTCGCAACTCGAACCCGCTTCTGGTGCCACCTGTTAACTGCTTCCATCGTCGGCTGACGGGTGCCTACGGGCCCAGCGGCGCGGAGGCGCGCGCGACAGGTGTAGTACCAGGAGTAGAGCTACTCCTGGTAGTACTCGTCGACAGCGACGGCGGTCGAGCCGTCGACGCGCCGGACTGCATGGCCCGCACGGCGTCGCACTACGACGTGCTTGGGGTGCCGCCTTCCGCGAGTGTGGAGGATATGAAGGCGGCCTACAAGATGGCGGCGCTGCGAGCTCACCCTGACAAACAGGTGCGTGCGCTCCGCCCCTCCGCCACAGAGAAGCATACTCGTAAACAGCGCCAGCTCAATTCTGGGCGCAGCTTGGAACGAGTCTATCTACCATTCACGCACTCTTCTGCACGCCTGCATGTCGCTTACCTTCCGATTGCTGGTGTGCAGAATCCTGGCGGCTGCGGCGGCGGCACAGCTGAGTTTGCCGCTATACAGCAGGCATGGGAGGTGCGCAGCTGGCTCATCCCCTCATAGTGACACCCCAGATAGACAGATCCCCCCCCCCCCCCCCCCCCCCCCCCCCGGCACACACACAGACACAGACACTGACACGCACGTTCCATTATATCACCACCACACGCGCTAGGACATACAGGCTGCAAGCCTCGCTGCGGCGTGATGTGTGCATAGGTAAGTTGGGTATGGATGGGGCGGGTGGTTGGGCGCCTGGGAGGTGTGCCAATGATGGCGGGTGGGGCGGCAGGTGCTGCGAGATGCGGAGCTGCGAACCAAGTACGACCACCAGCTGTCGCTGCTGCAGACGGCGGCCAACACACCCGTGTCGGAGGAGATCACCCTTGACGAGATGGAGGAAGATGAGCTGGACGGTGAGTCCCCACGCATCAGTGGTCACCCCCCCCCCCCCCCCCCCCGTGCATACAGCTCCCTGACGGCTCGCCTCGCCATCACACTGCCTCCTTTCACCGGCGCCTTAGCGGCGGCACGACGCCGGTTTTGGCTGGCGCTGCGCAGGGCAGGCCTGGCGATGCTACCCCTGCCGCTGCGGCGGCGCGTATGAGATGCCGCAGGATGAGGTAGACAGCACGTTGGTCGGCTGTATTCTGCTCGGTTGCAGGTGCTCATCGCCCACACTAATAGAGCCTTCCCGCCTTGTCCGTAACTTGCCCCCTGTCCCCAACACACACACACACACACACACACACACACACACACACACACACACACCCACCTGCCTCCCCTTTCCCACTGCCTGTCCACCCAATCCCCGGCCCCCGTGTGCCCTCTTCCTATGCAGCTGACTCTGTCCCGGTTCCCCCATCGTTGCCGCTCCTCTGGCGCAGCGGCTGCTCCCTCTACATCAGCGTATCCCTGCCGCAAGGTGCCTGACATCCGTGTCAGCGCACAGCGGCAGCGGAGGGGGGAGCCTGTTGCAAAGGGGGGGGAGCGGAACAAGGAAAGGCGACTGGAAAGGAGGAGGAGCAGCAGCGAGTGGGCCAGTCGCGACAGCAGCCAGTCCGGGGCGCGACTACCGCCTCCTGCGTCCTGACTCGGCCGGTTGCGGCGTGGGGGCAAGTATTCCCAGCGGCAGAGAGGGCGGAGGCGGAGGCGCTGTGGGCGGGCCCAGCCCCAGGTTGCCCCAGGCCTCAGCCTCCATCCAGCCCTCCATGCAAGCTATGCGACGCTGCGTACCATGCACTGGCGCAGCAGCAGAGGGTGTCGACTTGAATCGCTCCGCCCTGTCAGGCGCTCCACCCGTGGCTGCCGCGGCACCCCTTGTATATGCCCCGCCCCCTCCCCCCCCTTCCTCAATACACATGGCTGCGGCAGCCATGAAAGAGCAGACTGCAGAGCGTCGGTAACTTGTTATGGACAGGTGGGGGTGTTTGTCAGCCCTTGGAAGGAAGGCGCTGTCGAGGCATATTGACGGGTGCTGCTCGAGTATCAGACAGCGCCACGGCCGCAACGGCACTGTAATAAAGTACTGTCAGAAATTGAAGTCTGAAATCTCTTATACAACTTTGTTTGCGCCTAGTCTTTGATGCTTAACATGCCAGGCAGCTTTCTTACCGCCCGGGGGCACGAACCCGCATAGGGTCCACTAAATGAAAGCGCGTAGCGTGCAGCCCTCTCAGGGCCAGGTCTGTCAGTAACTGCCAGACATGGCGCTGCATACTGTAACTGAGAGGTACGACTCGGCTAGAGTTGTGAGGGCATTGGCGCAGGTAGCGCCGTCCTGCATCAGGCAGCTGTCCGCAACGCGTTGCGGTGTGCTGCGGGCGCAGCACGCGTAAACGCCCTTTCATGTGTTTGTGCCCCCAGTCGGAGTAACAACAGTGTGTGGCGGCTTGCAGGCCGGCATGGAGCGCTTGCGGTCCCTTCTCAGCAAGTTTGGCTTGCTCTCCTGGACGAACGGACGGCGGCTCACGGAATGGCTTGGAGTACAAGCAGCCTCTTGGCCTTCAGAGGGCTGCACCCCTCGGGCTACGTTGACTCTATTCGGGTTCATGCCGCCGGGCCGCAAGGCAGTTGGCCTGCTTGGCAGCAAAGATTAAGCAGGAACAAAAATGTATAAGAAATTTCAAGCTTCAAGTTTAAAATACCAAATATCAATTGCCAATTACATGTCAAATAAGAAATATAAAGTATCAACTGCCAATTACATGTGGCGGTGTGAGTCTGATGGGGACAGAGGGGGTGCTAATGTGGGATGCATGCCATGTGCACGTGATCATGCCCGGGTCCTATTGACGGTGATGGAGGACCCACGCAAGCCATAACCAATATTTGAATCAGAGTGTGAGCAAAGCGGCCATGAGATATAGAATACCATTGGCTACGGGGACCGGGTCTGAAATATACATACCATTCAATATCCTGCGCTGAACAGGTCACGTCCCCCTGCAGGACCGTACAAAGTACTACCGCGTAGGTGGCAATCCGTTTCTTCGAGGCGGCGACGACGAGACGTTTTTGTGTCAAATTACCACCCTTTAGGCGCATTTTGTGCCACCGGTAAAACGCAAGATATCGAAAACGCGTAGTATAGAAAACGCGAAAAAGCGATCATTACCGCGTGTAACCAGTATGACTAATAATCGCTTGTCGCCAATTCACTATATATTAACGTCTGTTGGTCTTACGGAGTACCCATATAATGGTGAGGAGTATAATGTACGTGAAGTTATCCATAATCAATGGACAGTACCACTCAAACAATGTCCTCAGTGCTTTTTGACATCGATTCGCAATACGAATATAAGATGTATCTGCAATTTTTCTTTCAAAAACAATCCAAATCGTCAGCGCATTTTTTACTTCTACTCTATTTATAATTGCTGACCTTCCATCACCATAGACGGTTTAGTCTGCTCCAACACACTGCCCAGCCGACGATGCTACATTGAAGTGGTATATGCCGAGGCAGGCATGGTGGCACTGCAACAGCATCGTGACTTCTACATGTTCTTCCGTGGCCAACAGGAATATTTGAGGTCTCGGTCGCACTCCCCTGAATTGCGTGCTTTAAATCCAAACCTTGGCAACGCTCAAGTGTCAGCGCAAGAGGTTGAATCCCGCCGTTATTTTGCGTTCAGTTTGCTCAGGCTCATTGGATATCTGCAAGCTAAGTGTAGATGCCGCTGGAATTGTCTGCCATCTATTACTACTACACCTATCAGCGGAGACAGCTCTTCAATAGCAGCGTTCGGTGCATTCGTCCGGATCACATGAAACCACTCTCCTGGCATCTACAATCCTCACTGGGCGACAATGATGTCACGAAACTAAATATGTTGGCACATCTCGACATATTCCTATTGCACTAACACAGCTCGTCGATACATTTCTAGAGCTGTGCACCTAATAGGGCGCTGACTGCGTATGCTGGCGCGCACACCGAGCAGCCGCTGCTGCTATGCTATACAATGGTTTCGATAACCTCTTCTTGTTGGCCATGAAATACATGCGCTGCTGCAGCTTGGACGCCAATGTCAGCTTGGCGCCTTAGGGCCCGAGGAAACATGTTCAGCCCGTCATCTATACAATCAGCAAGTTGCAACTCCTCCCGACAAAGCGCCGCGTTTCTCCCCCCCCCCCCCCCCCCCCCGCCCCCCCCCCCCCCCCCCCCAAAAAAAAAAAAAAACACTCACACACCCCACCCACCACCACAATCGGCCAGCACAATGATTCGTTCACGAATGCCCTCAGACTCACCTCCCGCTGCAGCGCAGGCGTTGCCCCGGGTACCACTCGCGCAGGGGCGTCACTGTCGCTCTCGGAATGTGCGGGGAATGTAGCTGTGGCGCTTACCAAGAGATCGCCAGGTTCATGCAGCGTCCGTACATGTCACAAATTTCAGAAAGTGCCGCTAGGCGCCCCGGAAAAGTATCCCGTATCAGTTTCTCATGTAGCTGCGTCGGCACCCGGATTGGTTTGTTGCAGCTATGCCCCTCAGCGATGATCGCGCGCATTGTCACTTCCTGCACCCCGGCTCTGTGCAACATGGGTGCTTCTTGCCAACCAGTACCATTTGCTCACAGTAATCAATAAACCAGCCACCCAGCGCATGTTAGGGTTTTAGGGTTATTATTAAATTCAAGAGTGTGCTTGGTGGTTACAAGTACTGCAACAATACTCATGCCCTGCGGGGCGTGCCACATGCGGGTGCGGTGGTCAAGATGGGGGTAGCGTGAGGACGCCATTAGGGCCGCATGATGCCGTCGGTGCTGTCCATGGACAACGCGCCGGAGTCTGTTGATGCTCTCCCTGTGAGCATGGCTTTTCGCTGCTTAAACCACTCACCCCGCGTCCCGTCAGCCTCCACGCCGCCAGCCCCGGTGCTTCACGTCGCCTGCGCCACCGGCGGCTTTTCCGCCAGCGGCAGCGCCGCATCGATCTCCGCAGATATGCCCACGTCCTTCATCCACCCGCGCACTACCGCCAGCCGGTCCAGCACGCCGTGCTTGGCGGCGTCCGCGGCGTGGGTGGAGGTGGCCATCAGGCGCGCCAGCGCGGAGGCCGCTGTCTCCTCGCTGCGCCTGCCTCCACAAGCCGCGCCCGCCAGGGAACACATAGCCCGGAACATCAACGTGCGGTGAATGTGCGGAGAGCGACGGCAGGTATGTAGTACAACACGATACACCATACTAGCGCGATGGTGGCAGACATTGAAAACAGGCGGTTCCTACCTGCGTTTTACCACCCTTCTAGCGTTTTCCTATATATCCAATCAAACAATGTCCTTAGTTCTATCCCACATCGATTCGCAATACATCTACTGGTACAACGTATCTGTCTGCTTTCTTTCAGGAAAATTAAACTAGCGAGATATTTTCTATTCCATTCGGGTTTTAGGGTTTCAGGGTTTTAAAGTTTTAGAGATTCTATTATAATTGCCACAATTGCATCCTAATAGACTGGTGAGTTGATTAGATGATTGCTTCAAAATCTTTTATTTATCAGTCAATGGTAGCGCAGAAAGACAGAGGAGCAACGGGAGACTTGTGGCACCGTTGAGCCCCCCCCTTCTACCCCCCTCCCTGGCCTTCTGACCAACGTCTGACGTACCGGTGGAATGCGCGGCCGGCGTGCTTTGCCAGGTGGTCCGCCAGTGTGCGCGCGACGAGTACAGTGGTGCGGGCGTCCAGGGCATCCGGCGCCTCCACCACCTCGTGCAGCACCGCCAGCGTCATGCGCGTGAGCATTTGGTTGTTGTCCTCCGCGACCAGCCGCAGCATCGGCACCACACCTACAGCCCCGAGAGTGGAGAGGGGGGGGGGCACATGAGGGGTGGGCCACCCAACCAGGGACTTCCTGTTGACACCCAACATGCGAGACATGCGACACCCAACAGGGATGAAGGGGCAGGGGGCAGGGGGACGGGGGGGAGGAGCCGCACCTCCCTCCTCCACCAGCACCTCGCGGTTCTGGGGATTATCCATCAACCAGTGCCACAGAAACGGGTTGGTGATGTATGGCACTCCCGCTGACTCCGTTGGGTTATTCTGCATAGACCAGCAGCAGCGCGCGTGAGCCTGGGGGTCCCCCTGATGCTGCTCGACCGGCTGTGTCACCATATCCGGGGAGGGGGTGTGGAGTAAGTGTGGTGGGGAGGGAGAGGTTGGGGAAGGGAGGAGGTGCAGGTCACCTTGACTAGTGCAATGGTGCCGTGCAGCAGATGCGTCTCGCGCGCCGTCATTTGCAGCAGGCGTGTCTGTGAGAGGAACCACAGCACCACGAGGGACGCGACGACAAAGGCGGCCAGCGAGATGGCCTGCATGAATGACTGCACTGTGTGCTCCCGCCATGCCTTCCCTGCAGCGCCGCAACGGCCGCACGACACCTTAGCATGCCGCTGTCACTGCGTATGTGAGGGTGTGCAAGATGCCAATGAGTCTACGCCGACCACCACCAACCCAAGGAGTGGCGGAGACCCTGGTGGGTGCGGCTTGCAGCCGCCGTACTCAGCCCGGCCCAGCACCATCGAGGCAGGTAGCCCAATCTATCGGCATCCACCTGTGCCTGGCGGTATCCTCTTTCCACGCCTGGCCACCTACTGCCTGTGGCTTGTTTCCGACTCACCAGGCATGCACCAGGGCATGTTATCCCACAATGCCTGCCTGAGTAGCCTTATCCATGCTGTGAGGTCGTAGCGCCTTTAGCTCATTCCGGCCGCCATCGTATCCCATCCTGTGCCATTCTATGCCTCCTGCCCCGGGGTCCTCCATCATCACACGCCACTATCCCCAACCCAAGTAAAACCCCTACCGTCCCCGCCCACAACCGGGAAACAGTCGAGACCAGCCCAGCCCCAGCAGCAACAAAGGCAGCCAAGTAGAGCTGCATGCCGCGGTGCATGGCTATCTCCAAGCTCAGCCACCATATCCCCGCGGCTGAGCAAGTCGCCCCTCCTCCTCACTGCACTCTTTGCTCTTATCCATTGCTTGCCTTCCATCATCCCATACCAGCCACCACCCGAGCCAGCCCTTTACAAAGCTTGCGGCATGCCATATATCTGCATATACATATACATCTACAGGCATATTTAGATACATACACGATATATATCTGCTTTAACATGTATCAGTGGAATACGATATGGAATACGTGTACATTGCAACCGACAGCAGCTAAATGTATATCGAACGCCCCAACACGCACTTGCACACGCACAACTGCTTTCGTTCTCCCTCGCGGGTCGCCCTGTCGTCGGCCTGGGCAGGCAGCCGCGCCATTAGCGACGGCGACATGCTGGCACCCCCCCCCCCCCCCCCCCACCAAATCCGAGCAAGCACGCAGCCGCAGCCGCACGCAGCCAGTGGGTTATATAAGCACCAGGGTGCGCGCACAGGTGAACTTGGGTCCCCGGGGCTTGGGCTCGCCGGGCGCGCTGCCGGTGGCCTCGTACGAGATGCCCGTCGCCTCGTCCGTCACCACCTCCTCCCCCGCCGGCACGCCGCGCCGGTGCTGCGGTTTGCGCAGCCCGCGCTTTCGCAAGCCCGGGCTCGCCTGCAGCGGTACGTGGACAGACGAGCTCAGAGTTCGGGCGAAAGCAGGGTGCGATCAAGTCTTCCCCTCCCTCCTCCGCTCCGCCCGCGGCGTGCGACATACTGTCGTCCTCATATTGTATCAGTGGCAGATTATTCGGCATGCCTGTCCCGGGCGGTGTATGCCAACGAAGGCTTTGTGTCGGGCAGTCCGCGGGCGGGGCCCGCACCATCCTCTCTGTCAGCGATGTGGTGCAAAGAGCGGTTAACAACAAGAGCTGAGCCGCCTGTGGTATCTTCTGAGTGCCAATGCCGGTTTTAGGGGGGCGGTCGGATGGGAAATGGGTGTTGGCGAGAGTGCTGCTGTGGCTCGACGAAGACGATGGCGGGTTGTACTTCGCGTCACCATCCTGCTCTCCCTGTAGCCAAAAAGATTAATCCTGCTCCGAGAAGGCGGGCTCTTGCTGTAGTCAGGACTGTATCTGATGCGAGGCGCTCGCTCTAAATTGGCAGTTATACTGTTGTATGGGAGATAGTTACCTGTATCCTTACTCGCTACTATAAACCGCGGCACGGCCGCGCGGCGGCGCGGTGATGGTTTACATCCAGCAACGAACTGGGATGTGCCCCGCGGGCGGTACGCCGTACCAGTACGGGACATAGAACGGCCGGCACGCGCGCGGGTTTATGCAAACCGAATAACCGATATATATATATATACTACAGCGTTTCCTGGAACAACAGGATTTTCCGTTTTGATTCCGTTTATTTCAACAATATGTGCGGGTGAAACACGCGAGGAGAGGTCGTCGTCGTCTCGCTGATCCGCCCGCGCAGGGCGTGCTCGAGGAAACCACGCCGAGCGCGCGGCTGGCAGGACAACCGCATCCTTTTCGTCTGCAGCGCTTTCGATGCATTGCAGCTGCCCACGACAGGCATCATAGCGGCGCTGGTGCCATCCACTGTATTCTATCATACGGAAGGCCTCGGGGTATCCCGTCGCGGAGTGGCCACCTAGCCCGCGGAGAAGCGCGGCTGCTGTGACGCAGCAGGCAGGCTCGCCGGGTCGAATTCACTTACCCGAAAACAACAGGAAACAAACAACGAAACGGATGTTCCGCACCGCGTGCCCGTACTCATAGTGGTATCGTCCCCCCTTGCGCGAAAGATAAACCCGCTCGCTGTTGCGAGCGTTCCCAGAATCGGCTTGCGAGGCGTCCGTTAAGGGCAGTGTAGGCCGGGGGCCTGGCTGTGTCGCGGCAAGACGCCCCGGAGCGACGCACTTTGCCGGCCGGCGGCAACGCGACAGCGACCGCAGGGTCGCGGCTTCCTCGCGCGATGGGCGACCCGTCCAGGCCGCGCAGTGCACCTGTGAGCCCACGCGGGCGTAGCTTCACCCCCGATTCTTACGACTTCGATGGCTACGCCGTGAGGTTCGCACATGCCCGGCTGTCTTATGTCTTGGGGATTGGGGCCCACTCAACAGCACAACTGCAGAGCGACTCCATAGTGGGCTCAACACATGTGTATGTGCGTCTGCTCTCCACCTGCAGGGGACTCAGCCATGTGCTCCGCGCGGCGGAGCAGCAGCGCAAGTCGCAGCTGCGGCGTCTGCAGCATGTGAGTGGCTCTCCACAATGCCCCCCCCCCCCCCCCCCCCCCCCTCCTTGGCCTCAAACTCAAAGCAAGGCAGCGCTCTCGATTGCCAGTCCCACCATCTCAGGCATGTCTCTACCCCCGCCCCCCCCCCTCCCCACAACTCATGCAGCTTAAACTTACGGCAGAGAAAGAAGCGTCAAAGCAGCGTCAGGCGGAGATCATGGAGGCCATGGAGCAGCGCAAGCAGGAGCTGATCGCACTGGACCGCAAGTACCGGGACGAGAATCTTGCTGTTTCCAAAGCTGAGGTACCGACTTTCCCTATTGTCTGTATCGCTAGTAATTTCTGCCTATGTCTTCCAGCCCAAGCAGTATATTGAGGCCATAATGGCGGCCTGTTCCTCCCCCCTCATGCTGGGTCACCCCCTCACCTGCAACTTGCTGTGTGCTCCTGCAGGCGGAGGCCAAGCGGCAGCAGACTCTGTACAACAGCGCTGTGATTCAGGAGCATAAGCGCAGGCAAGCTGAGCACAAGGTGTTGCAGGTGGAGGAGCAGGCGGTACGTACTCCCGAGCCCATCCCAGGGGCAGATGACGGATTGCTGGTTGATACTACGGCATGCCAAGGGGGGAAGAAAGGGGACGGGAAGCGCTCAGTCGGGGATTTGCCGGAGAAGGAAGTCTGGCTTAGGGAGGCTTGTATTCGCCGCCATAGGAGCCCGCATGCGGTGAAAGTGTGCTCACCGTAGCGCACTGATGACGGCCGCTGCAGGCTAAGCACAACTTCGACAAGGAGCGGGACGCGGCGCTGCGGCGGGAGTATGCCACTGAGCGGGAGAGCTACCGGCAGACGGTGCTCAGGCGCAACCAGCTGCTGGAGGAGCAAAAGCGGCAGGAAGCACTGATGAAGGGGGCGCAATTGGGTGAGCGCTGCGGATCATGCGTGGCGGCAGCCTCCGTTAGGGAATGTCGGGCCTATGTAAAACTAGGAAGGTGGCACAGCAAAGCAGTCAGGGGATAAATTGACTCCTTCCTGTGTATTGTGAGCATGTCACATTTCACCTGTTTCTTTTCTTTCTTTTACTTCTGAGCAAGTCCGATAATTGTTGCTACGGCTGCAGAGGAGCAGCTGCGCCGGCGAGCCAAGGAGCAGGCAATAGAAGAGCGCATCAAGGCCGAGGAGCAGGAGCGCGCGGAGCAGCACCGGCGCTGGGTGCTGGAGCGTGGGGAGATGGAGGCGGACCTGAAGCGCGAGCAGCGGCTCCGTGCGCAGGCAGAGAAGCACTACGTGGCGTCGCGCAATCAGGCGGAGCTGGAGATGGAGGCGGCGCAGCGGAAAGAGGCGCTGCGGCAGCTCGACGAGCAGCGCAAGGCCAAGGCGGCACACGCCGCGCACCTCGAGGAGCTGGCCAGGGAGCACGCGGGGCGGCGTTACGTGGATAAGGTGTCGCGCGTCGACCAGATTGAGGCGGAGCGGGCGCAGGTGCTCGACACAATGACGCGGCTGCGGCAGGAGATGAGCATGCAGGAGGAGGCGTTCCGGCAGACCCTGGAGCAGATGAAGATCCACAACAAGTACAACAGCCACAGCCTGATGGACTTCAGCCGCTCCATGACGGACGTCAGCCGCTACCTGTCGCCCGGCGGCGCGTCGCCTGCCACCAGCCGCGGCCGCCGCGCCGGCCACCGACCGCAGAGCGCGCCGCTGCGGAAGAGTTACAACTCGTCGGCGCCGCCGAGCCGACGCAGCAGCGTCCACTTCTCGCCCGGATCGCAGCGCAGCAGTGTGACCTCCCTACGTGGCCGCAGCCCGGGCCCCCGTGCGCAGTCAACCGCAGAAACGCGAAGGAGCACTAGCGGCAGCAAGCGCAGCGCCGCCGCCGATTCGCCCTAATCTCTCTCCTCGCCCTGCCAACGCCGCCTCCACCCGCGGCAAACAGCAGGCGGGCGTCCCGGACAGCAGTGTCTCCCCGCGCGCTAAGCTCAACTTCGCGGCCGAGATGGCCGGCGGGGGCGTCAAGGGCAAGCAGAGAGACATTGCCGAATGGTCACCAGAGGCGGAGATCCCCGAGAAGATTTCCCGCTCTGCGCTGGGGCACAGTCAATCGTGGAAGGAGGTCAAGCGAGTTAGCAGCCCGGCCAAACAGCGCACCGCGTCTCACAAGGGCCTTGAAAGCCGCCGCGCAACAGCGCCGAACAACCCCTCACCCAACTCAACAGACAGCCCGGCGTTGCGGAAGCTGTCGGAGCGGCAGCTGGAGCTGAAGCAGCTCATCGAGCAGGAGCAGAGCAAGGAACAGGCGCGGCAGGCGCTGCTCCGGCAGGTCACTGACGCCGGCGAGAAGCAGCGCCTGATCAAGATCTTCACTGCTGAGCGCGAGCGCGCAAAAGAGCGCATCCTCTCACTGAGCCGGGGGCCGACAAGCAATTGACTCCGGCAATAGTTGCTTATTCCCTTACGGCGATGGTACGAGCTGTGGCCACGCAAGCAAGGGGCCCTCAGGCCGAGCCTTCAGGGCTGGATCATCGCTGGCCACCAGGTCAAGAATTAGCAGGGCCACTCAGAGTTCAGCCGCTGACTTGGTTCTGTACTGCTTGCGAGGCTGTTCCATCAAAGTCGCAGGTAGTCACTGCATAGGCCGGCACTGTTCTGTGCATGCCATGGTTGATTGCCGTATGTTGCAGTCCCATGACGATGCGGGGTGGTGTGGTGTGCTGGCTAGTTCACCATCGCGGCGCTGCTTCCAGCTCAGTGCAGTGAAACACAGTCTTACTACATTGTTAACATATTTGAACCAGTGACACACGGATCTTGCCTTGGTGCCCAGCGGCGGCGTACTTCCCTGGATGAGCGCGGACATACTTTCCGAGGACAGGGGAGCGGTGCAGCAGTCCAGCTTGTTCTTGTGTGAATACTTGACACGCGCTGAGTGCATACACTGCAGGACACCTCCAATGCATCACAGACATCAGCCGTGTGTGCGTCTGTCAGACGGCGACAAGACAAGGCCGTGCATGTCCAGTTCTACTGCAGAAAAATGTGCAGATGTGCTCCTGTGTCACTGGCAATACGGACACATTCCGTACTAACAAAGCAGTGATTCCAGGACTTTCGCTCTTCCCTCACTACAGAATTTCTGTCATGTCTGAATAGGTGTTGCATATTGTTCACACATGTATATTCATGCAATGGTGGACTCACACGTGGTGCCTGGGCTCTGCTAGGGAGGGACGCACCAATGTGGGTGGAGTGGGTGGACCAGAGGGCCGCGTACATTGGGGCAGCAACGGACCGAGCTGGCTGGCGCTGAATATCGCTCTGTCGATGATGCCAAAGGAGTGTCCTATCACAACAATGTCTCGCTGCATCACTTCCATTCGCCGCACCCCCTTCCACGCCACCTTGCACCACGAAACCGGTCGATGATGTCGTAGGTGTGACATTGTGTTGGTTGTACTCACGCACGGACCGTTCATACTTGGCACGTGCCCCCATTGACGGATGGATTCACACAGCCGCCATGCCCGACCCCCCTTGTCACAACACTTTCTACCAGGATCTGCGCATTAAAGTGTACGTACCCGTGCCACTCGGCTCACGCAATGACGCGGAATGGGCATGTCGCCATACATTGCTATTGTATCATTTTTCCCTACGGCAAGGTAGCCCAAGGAGCCGAGAACCTTCTCCTGCTTGTGCATATAATGATTACATAAACGTTGTCTGGGACTCTTTTCCTCTATATCTCGTCAGCAGGAGAAAAATCGATACATAGGGATCGTCTCATACCCTAAAGCCCTGGCATGACCTAATTTTAATGCCCTGCACGCTAACACGCATGACTGATGGTATCATACCAAGGGTGATGTGGTACGAGTACAGCGGCAATTATGCCCCATGAGTATAGATGCACATGGATGATGGTGCAACATGTGGGTAAGACGATAGCACCCTAATCACGTGATACTTTGGCATATGTACTGGAATTACTGATGGGAGTTAACGATGGGAGCCGCGCTATCATGTGGCGACAGTATCGGGTCTAACGCGCTATCATAGTAGTATTTCCTTCCCAATAAGTGCTACCGTGAGCATCAGGCATGCACTACGGGCGCATCACGGCCTCGATGCAGCCACAACGTATCCTGGGCAGGTCGACTGCATTCGCAAATCTCATGCTTATGTGATAAGTGTATCAGTCACTCAAAGTTTTATGGATCAGCACATATAATCGATGAGCCGCGACGACGACGACATCGACGCAACGAGGGCGCAGGCAAACTTCTTTCCCAAGCCGTACTACCGTGAGCAGCAGGCATGCACGGGCGTATCGCGGCCTCAATGCAGCTACTACGTATATCCTGGCAGGTCGATTGAATCCGCAAACCTCACACTTATGTGACAAGTGTATCTGTCACAAAAAAATTTACGGATCAGCACATACAATCGATGAGCCGTGACGACGACGATGACGTCGACGCGACGAGGGCGCAGGCAATCTTCTTTCCCAAGACGTACTACCGTGAGCAGCAGGCATGCACGGGTGTATCGCAGCCTCAATGAAGCCACAACGTATCCTGTGCAGGTCGATTGAATCCGCCACCCTCATACTTCTGTAAAAAGTGTATCTGTCACTATAAATTTTATGGATCAGTATATACAATCGATGAGCCGCGATGGCGCTATATATCTATGCGACGACTATACGCGATGACGGCGCGTCGACGCGACGAGGGCGCAAGCAATTTTCTTTCCAATGAAGTATCCCTATACTACCTTGAGCAGCAGGCATGCACGCGCGCATCATGGCCTCAGTGCAGCCACAATGTATCCTGCCTGGGCAGGTCGATTGAATCCGCAAACCTCATACTTATGTGAAAAGTGTATCTGACACTAAAAGTTTTATGGATCAGTATATACAATCGATGATGAGCCGCGCGCGAGCGACGGCTATATACATACGACGATGATACGCGATGACGACGTCGACGCGACGAGGGCGCAGGCAACCTTCTTTCCAAAGACACAATACCGTGAGCAGCAGGCATGCAAGCGCGTATCGCGGCCTCAATGCAGCCATAACGTATCCTAGGCAGGTCGATTGAATCCGCAAACCTCATACTATACTCACTTATGTGAAAAGTGTATCTGACACTAAAAGTTTTATGGATCAGTATATACAATCGATGAGCCGCGCGCGAGCGACGGCTATATACATACGACGATAATACGAGATGACGACGTCGACGCGACGAGGGCGCAGGCAACCTTCTTTCCAAAGACATAATACCGTGAGCAGCAGGCATGCAAGCGCGTATCGCGGCCTCAATGCAGCCATAACGTATCCTAGGCAGGTCGATTGAATCCGCAAACCTCATACTTATGTGAAAAGTGTATCTGACACTAAAAGTTTTATGGATCAGTATATACAATCGATGAGCCGCGCGCGAACGACGGCCTATATATACGACGACCATACGAGATGACGACGCCGACGCGACGAGGGCGCATGCAACCTTCTTTCCAAAGACATAATACCGTGAACAGCAGGCATGCAAGCGCGTATCGCGGCCTCAATGCAGCCATAACGTATCCTAGGTAGGTCGATTGAATCCGCAAACCTCATACTTATGTGAAAAGTGTATCTGGCACTATAAGTTTTATGGATCAGTATATACAATCGATGAGCCGCGCGCGAACGACGGGTATATATATTATACGGCGATACGCGATGACGATGTCGACGCGACGATGGCGCAGCCGCACTACCTGCCGCCCGTCGCGCGCAGCATATCAGAAGCAGGGTGCGCCCACCTATTTAGGAACTTCGCGCGACGAAATTCTCAGTCTCATGTAGCGACGATATGTTAGCAGCACGACGGTCGACGATAATGCGAAAACGGCGCCTACTCGTGCGAACCGCCCGGCAAGATCGATGCGGGCGGTTTCATCACATGTCTGTGCGTGGCAGCGGCACTGACGTAATCGGCAGAGGTTGGTAGTTAAAAGCGGCGCCGCTTTCTGCGGTGCACTTTATGCTCCTAAAGAACGATGCAAGCAAGTCTGCTCACAAGCATCCTGGGCGGGCTTGAAATTCGAGCGCTCCCACAAGAACATCTGCAACTCCACCGGGCCCATAGTAGTGTACATCCGCGTGCTGCCACTGTGGTCGCAATCAGCCATGGCAGTACCCGTAGTCATCGGTGACAAGGCAACTCATCATCCGCGCCGACAGAGGTCCGGCGTCACGCCACCGTGCTTTTCGTGCCCGCTTCGTGCCTGCGCGGTGTGAAGCTATTTACCGAGGGCTGCTGACCCCTCCCCTGCCCCCGCCGCCTCAGCTCGCGCGCGCCGCGGTCCGTGCCATCCACCTGCCGCCCATCCCGGTGTATGTATTTTTAACGATGCACCGTGCCGGCACGTCGCAGTGCGGCATATGGCTGGGGGCTACCGTCGCAGCCCCCGTCGTCAGCTGTGTGGGAGCCGCAGTGATAGTCGCCCGGCATCAGCAGCACACGGGATCACCGCCATATTTGTTATGCATCGCTCTCGGCTCGGCTCGGCTCGGCTCGGTTCGGCTGCTCGGCTCGTGGACCAAGATAGTGATCTTCGAAAAGGATATAATTATGAGATGCTACAAGCTGCGCGGCCACTACAAGATGCAAATCCACATCATCGCGCATATTGCCCATCCCCGCCACCTAACATTTATTCATGTTGTCTAATTCACTGCTGATGATGCTCGCGCTCTAATTGTTGTCGTGCCGTGGTGTGCACTTTTTGCCGAGAGCCGCGGACAAACGCTGTCACGGCACTGGAAGCCGACAGCAACATGTAGTCGGTAGTCGATAGTCGCTAGTTGCTGATCAAAATATGAAAAATTGCGGCGCTGCGCTGTTGTCATCGTTGATGCGTGCGGTAGTGCGCTGTCTATCGCGGCTGCCACGCGCGTGTCGTCTCGCCGACCAAGCCAGCTCGTCTAAAAAGCGTAATCGGTATTCTACAGTACACCCAAGTGCTGTGGCACCCTCGCCCTAAATATTATACAACCCGGTGCGTGCTTGTACTCATCCTGTGACCTCCCAACCGAATATGTTGCGTTTGAACGAGCCTTTACAGCCTTGTGTGAACCGCTGTGCTCCGTCAAAATGGACCATGAGGATGGCGCCGCCGCGCATGCCGCCGGATACGGTCTTTTGTCGCCGCACCCCATATATGTCAATTGTGAAGTACTGTGACTAGCAGTGCTGTAGAATTAGTTGTTCCGCCGTCGGTATTTCATTGCGCGGTTCCTACTAGCACCGCCGCGCGCCCGGTTATGAAGCTTGCCCGGCGTCGCCGATCCTCGCCGTGTTCAACTGACGCCGTTGCAAGCCCGCACTGTACGCGCACCGCTCTGCAGTCTCCGCTGCCCATGCCAAGCTCGTTGCCGCCTGCATAATTGCCGCCAGCCGTTAAGCCGCTGCCCCTCTACATCAATAAGCCCGGCAGCCCCTTCCGCATTAAATAAAACTGTTGTGGCGTTGAATTATCTCTGGCCGCGAGCGGAAGGCTGGATAACGCGGAGGTTTGCGCCGACGAGGAGGGCGCGCGCGGCATGATCCAGTACAAGCTGGGCAGGGCGCGAAGGTTTACTGCCCGGATGGGGGCTAAGGAGAGCGAAGCAGACAGCCGATTATTATGGGCTGATCCACCACGTGACTACGTATATTCTCGCAGCCGTGAATTTCGTACGGTAGTTGGTCGGATGACTGTCTATTCTTCTTGCGAAGGATTGCGCACATCATAGCCTACTCCACCCCGGGCTTTCGAGCACTGACTATTAAAGGTACGCGCCAGGGCTTGGGTAGCATGTGGTCGGTCGGAATGATAATAAGACTTCGCCTGACTCCTCACTACGTGTTAATCTGATTGGGTCGATTTCCGTTCGCTATCGTGCGCACCTGATTGGGTAGCTATACCTAATAACAACAGTATGACCCAAACTGCCGTGATTCTGGGTTTACAATATCACCTAAAAAAATTCATATTGACCCTGACCTCCGCCCTCCCCCCGCCGCCTTCTGCCCATGAGTTGGTCTTGAACTATCAGGTGAGCTTCCCCTGCGTGAAGCAAAAGGACGGTATAGCCTGATGATGGAGTCGGAGGAGGCGGGCGCCTGCATCGCCAGCCTCGATAGCGGGGGGCAACAAAAAAATGCGGGCATCCCCATCCTGGCATAAGCCTGTCTGGCGCAGGTGAGCGTACTGACAGCAGCAGCACCCCGTCTCGCGCGCTCGCATTATCAACCACCCCCGTCCAGGAGCATGAGCCCGCAATGCAAATCGCCCGAGTTGCGGTCCAATCGCAGGCGGCGTGTGGCGTGGCAAGGAGGTCGTGCCGAGGGGCGAATGAGATATCGCACGTGCAGCGACAGCATTCCCACACAAATTCACTGTGGCAGTGTGGCGCAGCATTGTCAGCAGTGAGGATCGTATCTATCGGCCCAGCCAAGGGAGAGCCGCCAGGCAGTGTTTTGAAGGCTCTACAACGGGCCTTCGACGACGAATCGTTTAGGCGACGACTCCGTCAACGTCGTCAACCGATGGCTTGTTATTACAGCGCCGCAGAAAACAGCCGCCGCCTGACGCCCGGGCGCCGGGCCGGGCGGGCCGTTGCGAGACGCAGCAGCCACAGCAGAAACGCGACGTTGCCCGCGATAAGGAGCCTGGCGCACCAGGGCCCGCACACCTCGGGGCGCGCGGCGGCGCCAGCGGCCGGCCACGCGCCCCCCCCGGCGTGCTCCAGCTCAAAGGGCGACGGCGTCGGGAAGAGGTCGCCCAGCAGGCTGCGCACCTCCCGCAGCACCGGCAGGATGTCGGCCTCCGCCTCGTCCAGATTGTCGTTGAGGCAGAGGAAGAGGTAGCTGTCGCGGTCGGCGCGCGCGTTATCGAGCTCCAGGATGGTTTCCTGGAGGGGCCGATGCGGAAGCCGCACCAGTCAGCGTCTCCATATCGAGCAACAACACCGCCTTCCACGCGGAAGCGCGCGACCGCGGGGTGTAGTGCGGCCTTGTGGGCAGTCAAGATAGAGAGGGTGCCACATGATCAGATCGCTGCTACCGCCTGTTTACGTAGAGATAGAGAGAGACCTTACATGGAGCTGAAGGTGCGGTAAGGGCATCAATAGCCCAAAAGCAGGAACGGGCTCGACAGCTAAGCGCTACTGTCAATGTACCTGGGTCACCGGTGCAGACAAACCCAACACGGACCCCCCCCCCCCCCCCCCTTCAGCCACCCTCCCAGACGCACACACTCTATCGGCAGCCAGCATGCGGAAGCCATTTGGAGCTGGGGCTTCCGCAGGTTTCAGCGACAGCAGCAAAGCGCCCACAAAGGCGCCAGTGAGCGCTTAGGCAATTGCTGACAGCGCTCTCACAGCGGTGTGAAGGCGGCATGCATGGTGGGGGCAGAGGACGGTGGGAAGGCGGCATGACGGCGGCCAGCACGAGGAGGGGGGAGGGGGGGAGGGGGGGGCACCGTGATGTTATTCTGCAGCATGATGAAGCGCGACAGGCTCTCGTCCGCCTCAACGGTGCGGTACTTGCGCCCTCGCAGACGCCGAGCCGCGCTGGCCTGCAGCGCCTCCACCAGTGGCATGTGCGCCAGCACCTGTCCCCCCCACCACACACACACACACAGTGTGTCACCCACCAGCCGGCGCAGCGGTCTTGGCACAGCCCAGTCCATCGCGGCGACAAGGGCGCGGCAGAGGGGCAGCAGCGAGGCAGCACCTGCGCGTAGGAGATGCCCGGCCCGCCGTCCCGCAGCGCGTGTGAGTGCGCATCCACGAGCGGCCACACCAGCCCGCGCGCCCCGTCCCGCGAGGGCCGGCTTGAGCCCTGCCGCGCCGCGCACCAGACATGCGCCCCCTCAGTCCCGGGCTCCCCTTCCCCATACGCAGCGATCGCCCAGCAGCCGGAGCGTCCCCATGCATATCATCGCTCGACGTACGTGCTTGCTCGCCACCAACGAAAGGCCGAGGAGCTCCCCGCGGCTGATGCGCGCGTCGCCGTTGATGTCCGCCGTGGCCACGATGTCCTGTGCCTCCACGTCAGCCGTCTCCTGCCAGAGCATGCGGCGCCATGGAACCGGTCAGCCGGTGCGCCATGGAGCACCAGACTCCCAGGGGGATGATGGAGAGGGGGCGCAGAGAGGGGGGGGGGGGGGGGGGGGGGGCATGCCTCCGCCAGGTAGCTGTAGTACGCGAAAGACATCTGCATCTCCTCGCCGCTCCGAAAGCGGTTGCTGCTGGTCGCCGCGTACTCGGCACCCCACACCTCCTACCACAAGAACAACGCACCAAATGTATTAGCCGCGGTGCCACGCATACAAGACGGCGCCCCATTTCTTAGCCGCATGCAGCGCCGACGTGTCGCACACGCCCCTTCGGGTCACACCGATGTCGTTCCGGGGGAGGAGAGTCTCTCCGTCCCCCTTGCCCCTCTCTATACCCGGTGCAATGAAGAGGCAGGGCGTGCCCACCTGCACCTCCGCCATGATGCCGGTCTCGATCATGTGCGGCATGTGCGCCAGAACGCGGCGTGGCCGCGGGCCGTAGCGCGCCTGCAGCAGCTTGTCCACCCAGCGCAGCTGGTTGCCAAAGGTGTCCATCAGCAGGCGACGCCGCGGGGGCAGCCGACGCCGCAGCAGCGCCCGCCTGGCAGACCATTCGCCCTCCCCCTCCCCCTCCTCCTCATCCCATCCTCCCCACACCTCGCCCTCCTCCACCTCAACTCCATCCACCGCGCCGCGCTGCCTCCCGTGCCTGGGCCGCCCCTCGGCCTCCTCCTCCCCATCCTCGTAGTAGTCCTCGTCCCACTCCTCGCGGCCCACCACGTCCCAGTCCGGGTCTTCGTTGACAAGCTCCACCGCCAGTGCGGCGCTGCCCTCGGCTGTCTTTATTCGCAACAACGTCGACTGCTCCCTCCGAGGCTGGCTGAGCACCAGGTAGATCCGCTGCAAGAGCGAACGGGGAGCGACCCGGGGAAGGGGGGGGGGGGGGCATTAGTGGAGGCCATCAACAGCACCAGTGGCAACCGCAATCCCAGTCCTACCATGATTGCGCGAGCTTGGCAACACAGGAGGCAGGCAGGTAGCTTGAGCTGTAACAAAACATTGTGTTTCCCATCGCAATTAGAGATAGCAAGCCCTCAAAACAAGTCAGCCTTGGCGGCGGAGAGCAGCGGACTAGCACGTTATAACCGATTTCGATTTCAGTTTCAATTCTGACTGCGCGCGTACAGACGAACGATCATTTTCATGCAGTCCGTGACCACGGACCCGATGCACCTATTAAATATGAGCTATAATTACGTAATAGCTTCGCCTACATGCAACCTCGGACGAAGGCGGGTTCTTATTCTCATCAGTGTTCTTATTTCCGCGTAAATATCCGTAAAGCCATGAGGTGCGAATAGTGTTGGCCCGGTCGGCAGGTGCCTTGATGGTCAGATGAGCGCACAGTCTCAACCCCTCAGTCCAGAAACTCCGCATCGCACGGCACTTGCAACGGTATAGATCGGCGGCCTGGCCTGACCAGCAGCGCGGCCGCCTGCGCATCTTGCGCAGCTCAAGGTGCCAGAACGTACCGTAGGGAATTCCTCCGGCATGTTGGCCGCCAGGACAAAGCCCGGGTCGAACGCGACCGACGTCACGCGGCCAGTCGACGCCGCGCCTGTGTCCAGGTACATTGCGCTGATGTCGCTCGGCACCATCAACGAGGCCGTGATGTCTCCGTGAAGGTGCCCACCGCCCACGCCCTCGCCCTCGTCCCCGCCCTCCTCAACCTCTTCCCGCGCGTCCTTGACGTCCTCCCCGGCGCCGCCCTCGCCCTCCTCCAGCGCGTCCAGCGTAAAGCCATAGGCCTCCTGCAGGTTCGCCGCGCCTGCGCACTCGCCACCGTCCATGCCGCACTCGTCGTTGTCGCACTCCGCGTCGCAGATGCCGTTGCCGATGAGCTCGTCCAGACACACCTGAGAGCACTGCTGCAGGCCCCCTGCTGCCACACACCCTTGTCAGCGATCGGCAAGGCAATGTCAAGGGATCGTGGCGGAGGGCACAAAGAGAGAGGGGAGGGGCCAGCGGGGGGGGGGGTGGTGGGGGGGGGTGGTGGGGGGGAGGCTTTACATCGTCTTGGCGGCTGACCATGGCAATCGCCGCCATCGAACCCGCAGGCGGTCACGTTGCAGGCGGGGTCGCACGTGCCGTCGCCGATCCAGCTCTCGGTGCAGCCCTGCGGTTTGGTACAGAGAATGACCAAGTGTCAAGCGACTTTGCATGCGCCGGAATGGTCGGAGGCAAGGAAGCTCCATGAAGGGGGCAATGGGGTGTGGGACCTTGGGGCGCCACCACAGCCGCTCACCGACAGCAACATGCGGGTGACTCCCCAAGGCTGACGGTACTAATATTCGTGTGGATATTAGTATATTAGTATTTTAGGGTAGAATAGAAATCGAAACTGTGTTAGCTGCGGTAAATTCGTTATTACCGCATTTAGCTATATCCGCACTGGTTTCGGAGCGAATGTTAGCTCCAGATTCGTCAAGTCTTCCACTGCAAAGCACGCCCGTTTCTTGTATAATGAGTGGTGCTATGAGGCGCAAGTATACCCGCGCGCTACTGGCGTCTCGCGAGAAGGACGCCGACACCAAGCTGCCCTTTGACGACGGAGTCACTGCCTCAGTGATTGTGACTTCAGGCTCAGGAGTTGGTGCTGAGCTTGATATTATGATGACCATTGAACCAAATCAAATAGCACTGCCTTTCTGCCATGTGGATCCTCATGTCTCATCGATTTATCGGCTCGCGAAGTCGCAGTTCGTATGCTGCAGTCAGAAACTGGAATACTCATGAACCCGGAGGATCTGAAGCTCTTCGACTGTGTTACTATCGAAGGAGTAGACTGTACATATACATTAGTATATTAGGATAGAATAGGAATTGAAAATGTGTTTATAGTTTGGATTGTTTTTGTAAGGAAACTGACGGATACATCTTGTAGTCGTATTGCGATTCGATTTCGGAAAGCACTAAGTACATTGTTTCAGTATATATTGCGTGCTTGTTCAGGAAAAGTATACATTCATTGTTTGGAATTGGACAGCGACACAGGAATGCGGTCCGATACAGAACGCTAACGTTAATTATATTAACTCGGCGCGCGATTGCGCGTATCAGCAGGAGCTCTCTGGGTGTGCGTTAGTACAGGTAGTATGAGATAGTATATTTTCAGTATCAGGTAGCACAATCCTCATCCATGGATTGATCGTCCACCTAGCGCAATTGGTAAGAATATTGCTGACAGGAAGATGACGTAATCCTTACTCTCACGTCCAAACAGTCTCTTAGAATGGAACTTCAATAATAAGAAGCAGAGAATGGAATAATACATACCAGAATATAATAGAAACATAAAAGAAACGCTAGAGGAGCGGCAAAATACGGCCAGGAACCTCCGTTTAAATCATTTGCCACCTAGGCGCTAGTGCAAGTGTAAGGTGGTGGTGGTGTATGTGTTGGGGGGGGGGGGGGTGAGGGTTCACCTCGGCGCACGTGGGGATGGGCCAGGTGAGGTAGAGCTTGTAGGTGGTGCGCTCCGGGGAGGACAGGATCGCCCAGTCGCTGGGGAACACGGGCTGCGCCAGGAAGACGTCGTCGTTGAAGTATATCCAGCGGGCGGCGAGGCCGGGGATGCGGTGGAGGTTGGCCTCGATGGCGTTGGACGAGAAGGTGGGGAGGTCGGCGCGGCGGCGGAAGATCTGGGCGTGCGTGACCACAGACACGCCGGGGTGGCTCGCGTTGAGCCAGGACGGCACCTGCAGCCGGGCCGGTGCGCTCAGTGGGACCATACGCATTATCGGCGAGGTGCTCCCTGGAGTCCTTGACATGGTCCGTGACATGGTCGATGGGGGCAGGGACCGAGGCATCAAGGTGCGGAAGACACGGCAGCAGACATGCGGAATGACGCGCTCAGGCAAGGGGTGTTTTAAAACATGTTTGCGTATGAGAGACAGACAAACACCCAGACGATGGACAGACAGAGTGCATGCAACCTGTCCCTTAAGTTACAGAAACAGCTTCGACCTCGGAGGTAGGGCTGATGGAGGTAGTAATAGAGAGCGTGGTGGCCACGATCAATGTGGGGTGGCAACGTTCAGGGGTGTCCTGGATGAGGAACTATGGGTCGGGCGGAGGTGAAGGTCACCTGGCCGTTGGTCACTATGAAGATGTGGCGGATCCAGGGCGCGTAGGCGTGCACGGAGCGCAGGCTGAACCGCAGCTCGTCGTTCTCGCGGTAGCGGTTGGACGACGCGACCTGCGTGATGTTCTGTGCCTGAGCGGCGGGCAGGCGGCGCAGGGAGGAGGAGGTGGCCCCGGGGGGGAGGGGGAGCGGAGGTGCGGCGCTGTCAGCCGTGGGCCATGCTGTGAAAGGCGGCCCGCGCGCTCCCCCCAAGAATAGCTGCGGCGGTTGAGGTCATGCTGCCAGACCAGCCGAGGCCGCAGATGCATCTGCTGCCACTGCCGCTGCCGCAGCTGCCACGCGTGCCATTGCTGCACACGGTTTGTCCCTTGCACCCGCCTGCCTCCCGCACCTGGTCCTCGAGCCCCAGCTTCCGCTTCCAGTGCAGCATCTCCCTCAGCCAGGCCTCGTCGCTGCCGTTCACCCATGTGTACACGGCGTCAATTGGGCCGTCCGCCGCGCCTTGGTGGCGTCCAAGAGGCCGGTGCCCCCCAGGCGGAGGCATCGCCTCCCGGACCGGCCCCAGCCACCGGCCGACCGACAGCAGCAGGCAGCTGTACAGTAGGAACCCCGCCACACCGCGCGCCTGTTGGCTACCCAGTTCCCGCCGCAGGGAAACCAGCCTGCCTGGCAGGCTGGTGTGCCTTGGGTTCATCAAGCCCTGCCAGCCGAACATACCAGTGCGCCGCACGTTAGATTGAATGGGCAATAACTGCCCCAGCACCGCCCCATACCGCATGCTGCCTGTGTATGGTGGTGGTGGTGGTTCTACAGCGCTGCCGCTTGCAAACCGCACCTGCCGTTGCCGTGTGTGCATTCAACAAGAGCAATCGCACATGCAACCATCCCCTTTAGTCCAAGTATCCACCAGCAAGGGCGAACGCGGACAGCGACCTATGCCTTAGCAGCCGATTCAACCTGCTGAGGCGCATCGGTGTTGGCTGCTTTGAGCCCTGGCGAGACACAGGTCCAGTAAAGGAGTGCGAGCATGGCCGTCCCCCCCCTCCTCCCCCCCTTCCCCCCCCCCTCCCCCCCCCAACACAGAACCCCTCTGTTGCTGCTGATACTGATGATTGTTATTGTGAGCACGCCGCGGAAGGACTGGCCGCTACTGGTGGGGGCGGCGTACCCCGTGTCGACGGGTCGGGGAGCCCGTCGGGTCGACTCCACCACTGCCCCACATCGCCGTCGGAGATTTCCCGTTCAGTGCGGGTGCTCTGCCACGGGATACCCGTCCACTTATGCCGTAGGCCGCACGATAGCAGCGGGGGCCAAGGCTTGGTCGGCAGTTGTCGGGGGTGGATCGCCAAGGCCGCCGAGGCCGCCGAGGTCGGCTCAACTGCCGAAGCCGACGACCGGCAGGCCACCGCGGAGGCGGCGACCGCCGGATCGCAAAAGACTGTACAGGAAAACTACCCCTGGGCGGGAGAAATTGCAGCTATGCACAGTGTGCAGTGCACCGCCCCGTTGCCATCAAGCGAGTGAAAGGGCGTTCGACCTGCACATTCTGCCTATCTGACCTACTGGTGTTCCAACAATACCCGTGCAATGACGACGCCAGTCACTATGAAGGCGGGTTTCGTGACTCCGCTGCTCCGCGCGCGATCATGACTCGCGCGGCTGCTCCTTTTATTGGTATCTAAAAATCGTTAGATTATCGTAATAAGTAATATTATTTCTTATTCTTATTGCTTACTATTTCGTACATATAGTATACATAGTACAGGTAGTAGTTGTATAGTGGGCGAAAAGAGCGTGTCATATACCGGCCCACATAAGTCTGTGTACCTTATAAAACTCGCGTACCCTCGCCTTGGTGCCCAAGCCATGGGGCTACGGTGCGACGGTGCTTTCAGTATATGTAAGCGCCTCCTACGCCAAGGAGGCAGCCGTTTAGTCCGCCTATCGCACTTGTAAACATATTTTTTCGACAATGGCATTGTTACATGATTGCTTGGGACAAGGCTAGAAGTCAACCACTAGAAAACGGTATACGCGCACCAAGCAGGAGCAGCATGTTGGCGGTCTAGCTACCGTCCGTCGAATTTATACGCGTGCTCCCAATTGGTGGGTGGACATATGCATATGGGATGTATGACGCGCAAGTTTGAGCCGAACTGTACATGTTGCCGTTGCAATGCATGGACATTTCCTGGAGAACATAATATTAATGCGAACAATTTTCCACAAATTTCAATCCCGCGATTTTGCGATGTTCGAGACAAGCGCCGTCGGCTGCACCTCGGCTTAAATTAGTGCACATAAAGTGTTCTGATTTTTTATTCCACAGGAGCATGCTTCCATCACCCGCACTGTGGAATCCAAAGCGTGGGCTCGCCCCCTTGTCGACAACATTGAATTTCATTAATACAAAGCAAGTGCACATGTCCGCACCCGTGATGTGACACATGCCACCCATGATCCAAGGGGAGGAGCCGAAATGACGACGGAGTCGACCCGACGTGGAGAACCATCCAAGCGAGGGGTAGTCCTCGCGCCTGGGAGCTTGCGTGGAGTGGCACATTTCTACATGCCCCGATATGCGCCTCCACGTCCCCACCCACAATGAGTCGGCTGGCTAGCATATAATATGGGCGGGTACATTGACATGCAATATGATTTCCCCGCTTTATCGGCTTGAGGTGCCATTGAGTGATAAAGAAAACAATGTTCTCGGGCTTGTCCAACCCACCATTCATATCTAAATTCAGATAAAACGGCGAATTCGTTTTTCGGTGTGGTGATTGCAGGATTAATGCTCTGCAATTAGCTGGCAAACATCCGGATTACGAATGTCGCATGCAGCCCGATCATTGTCCGTAGACGCTAAACCATGCGCCGAGCAGCATGGGCTAGGTGGCTAACACATGTATCTCGGCGACCCTGGGAGAAAAAACACGGTTCGTTCTGTCCGAGTTCCGACGCGCCGTGCTCACAAACCGGCCACAACCCCGCTTTCCAACAAAAATCACACTGATATTGCCACGTGACAGATGCCGCGTGCTTATCGCACACCGTCGCATTGACCCTGGTATACAATTTGCACGCCCTTTCATGAATTTATCGCAATGGCCGCATAGGCATAGGTTTTGCGGGTATTATGGACCGGAAGCGAACCAAACGAAATCACACCAACAAAACACGCCGACTGTTTTGGCATGTTATGTTACCAAGCCCGCGCACGTCGTGTGATATACTAGTAGGACTCATCGTTCGGTCGTACCTTACATACATATTGAAATTGAAGTTGACAAAATTCAAGATTGTTCTTGCTTGGGCTTTTTGCTAAACATGCCAACAGCTGTCGTATGGCACGGCGGCACGAACCCGCATAAGGTCCACGAAGCTAATAGTGCGTGGCGTGCAACCCTCTGAGGGCCAGGTCCCTAATCTCCCCCCCCCCCTCCCCACAGCAGCATGGCATAGTGATTCCTCGGAGGCTAAGCCTCACTTACAACACAGTGCTCCGTCATCTGTTGTGGTGTGAAGTTGTGAGGGGCACCGCCCCTCAGCTTGCTTAGTGCGAGGGGATTCCGTTCCCCCATCCCTACCTCTTGCTGCATAACAGCATCTAGTAAGGCAGCGACATTAGAAAAATAGTCTGACTATTTCTTTGTAATGCCACATGTTTTGCCCGACCCCACTGGCCGCAACTGCTCTACGTACATACATACTATTACGCGTTTTATACCCACTGTAAGGATGCCGCGCAAAATGCACCACTCAGGCACTGGGTACACACATGGGGATTGTGTGGTACATATCCTTACACTCCCCCCCCCCCCCCCCCCCCCCCCATAGGATGGAGGACCTCCATCCTCCAGCAAAGTTTCGGCTTGGATTCGGTGGCGATCCGCATTGGCCAGGTCGTCCAACATTGCGGGATATCATATCATATTAAATGTTTCTCCGCGGGATCGAACCCGGATCCAATGTGTGCGTAGAAGCACCATCTGTAAGGATACCGCGCAAAACGCACCAGGCACTGGGTACCCACATGGTACATATCCTTACACCTACCGGTAAAATAATATTGATAATAAGAACGCGCGGCACTACCAATCGGTACCGAATACGGTCATAAAATGCACATACGGTAATATCCGCAACTATTCTGGTAATCGCCTCAATCGGAAGTAGTGGTTTCGGTTCGCGGCGCGCGCATATTCATTCCGGGAGACGTCATCGTTATAGGATAACCTTATGGAAAGATCTTTGTCCCTGCTACATAGGACATGCTAGGCATTGATGATTCGTCCATTCGCGCGACTGTATGCTATTTCGAGCATTTATTCTAATTGATTAATTATCCATTCGTCTATGCATCGCCTTGGGGAAACGCAATTATCGCCAAGTCTATTATTTGTGATCAAAATATAACCCATCGAACATGTTTTATCTACTTCATTATTGGATATTTATATCGGTTCCGAATATGAATTTATCGATATTCGGTGTGATTATGCGAGGACTCCTAAAACATGTCAGCGCTGCATTTTGAAACACGCGAGCCCGCGACCGGGCAAAGTCCCCTTAGCGGTGGTCTCAAAGACGGAGTCTCTGTCAAACCTGATGACCGGAACAAATGGGCGATCTGTCTCCGCCCAATATTTGAGATAATAGTGTCTGACCTCATTGAGCATTGATCGCATAGCAGGCAGAACCTCATCAGCCTCTTTTGTGCGCATATGTCTGTGCCATTGAAAGCGAGAGAGATGGCAAATGACGCTGATGGACGGTCCATCTGAACCCACCATGTGACGAAATGTGAATGGGGCCAAGGACATCAACGGACAGGTGGCTGCAGCATTTGTCCGGTAAGTCCACTGCATGCCGACTCGCTGCTGCTGCTCTCGCTTTGTTCTGGAGACATGAGTGACAGTGAATGTTCCTTACAGCCGCCGGAAACGCAGGTACGGCTGGCACGCCATTATCATGCTGTGCCTGTACCGTGCCCATTCCCAGATGGCCTAGTCGTTTGTGCCACAGAATCGCATCATCGTTGACAGCTTGCGTCAGCATGGCGACGGGGGATGTCCGCTCCACTGGGTGCGTGGTAGCTTCGTCCGCCGAGACCGGGTCCATCATGTAGAGTCCGGAGCAGCCTCTTAGGCGCACCACTCCTGCCGCAAGGGTGATGGTGCCATAGTCAGCTTGGCTGGGGTAAGTGATGTCACATGGTAGATTTTGTTGTAACCATGATTGGCTCAACAGTCTGCCCACTCCCATTGCATTGGTGTCAATAAGCGATGGGCAGTAAACCACTGGCACGCATAACACGCATGTGTCTCCAGCCAGTAGGGGTACCCGGATGCGAACCATGCCACTGCCTTCGATGGGAGTGCTCACTCTCCCGAGTTCGCCGCGATTGTACTCGTGACGAAACGACTCGAAATCGGACTGGTGCGCCGTAACGTTCTCGGGTGCACACGCTGAATCCATCACCCATGCTTGCCCCAGCACACCCTGCGCCGCTCTGCACGCCGATATGAAGGCAGTTTGGAGTGTGGGCGGCTCTACCCCGGAGAGAATGTTTTCCTCCTCCTCGGGGGTGAGGTCGTCGCTGGACGACTCAGCATCATCGTCGATGGGTTCTTCCGGCAGCGTTGCCATAACTGCTCCGATCGTCGGTCTGCTCTCAGCTTTCGCGTCGCCGGGGTACTTGAGTTTCAGTGTCTTGATTTTGGTGCGTTGAAACGCCACCATCGCAGAGTCGCTGGCGGTGCATTGGCTGGTCATGTGTTTCTCGCCGCACGGGGTGCAGTTGCCAAAGAACGGGGACTTGCGGAACTTGCCACGAGACTTCTCCTTGCCGGCAGTCGGACCCGTAAAGAATGCCCCAGCGCCGTGTATAGTCGCCGGTGGTGCGATGGGGGGAGCAGGACTCTCCGTGCCGCCGTCAAGGCCCGCGTGGTGTCGTAGCTCAGCGAATACCGCTGCGGCGCCGCATCGGTGTAGGTCGAGAGTGGAGGTCACAATAGTCTTGATGGTGCTGTACCGGCCCGGAGATGGTACGCCCTTTAGCACAGCTTGGATGATCAACGAATCGCGGAGTCGGTCATCGTCAGCAGCCATGGCCGCGTCGTGCGCGGTCACTGCCGCCCACTTAGCGTCGAGCCACTTGATGAGTGTCTCCTTAGATTCGTCCAGAGGCCGCATCACCTCGTTCAGGAGGTTCATCGTGTAGTGCATGTCCTGCATGTCGGGACGATGACAGAGGTTGGCACATGCCACAGCGCCGCGGTTGGTCGCGGTTGAGTCCTTCAGCAGCCGTAGCTCGGACCGTGCCTCGGTGTGCCCCAGTACAGTACGAGATATCTCATCCAGTCCGCGGGTCATGCCTTTCTGCCAAGACTTCCCATCCGCCAAGTTAGCCGCACTGATCGTCTGATGACGAACTGCCGGAGAGCGGTACGCTTCCGCCTGCGGCCCGCCGAGATAATAACTGCCTCTGTCGGACCGTCGTTCGGGCGGCGCCCCACGGCCGTGGGGGGTAGCGGTGGTTGCTTAAGGACTGATGCCAGTATCTGTTGCATGTCTTGTTGCTGCTGACTGAGATACATCGCCAATTCGTGCAGCTCGGAGCATTGCTGATGTTCTTGACGTTGCTCCAGCTGTGTGCGCTGCGTTCGCATCTCGTGCTCGGAATAACCTCTCGGAGTGCCGAATCCAGGAGGAGGCCCCTCATCATCGGTTCCGGATCCAGAGTCCACCATGGTTTAGAATCCGGGTCCAGGGCTCACCAAGGTAACGCTGTCGCTGGCGATAGGGTAAATTTCCAGCTGTCTATCCGCCCCTGCCTCCGGCTCCGGTACCTGTGAGTGCACGCTTCCGCCGCACCGCACATGCACGCTTCCGTCTCCGGCTCCGGTGCCTGTAAGTGCACTCTACCGCTGCACATGCGCATACGCTCACGCTCCGCTCGGCGCCAAGCCCCCCGCAGCTGCGATAGGCTGACCCATGGCTGGCGGTAATCCAAGGTGAACTCGGTGGTCGGGGCTCTGACAGCTCTCCAAATGCAGAGGGCGGCGGTATGTATCCCAACGCCAGTGATAACGCTCCAACGCTCCGTCGTTTTCAAAACGTATTCTGCACTAAAATACTGAAAATCTGAAAATATAATGCGATTCTACCGATATGTGACTGTTCGGGGCTCCGGAAGCTCAGTTTGGCCCCGGAGACCAACGATTGTGCAGGACTCCTGAAGCCCCGCTCGACCTCCTGAGGTCGAGGATACTTGCCCGGAGCGAGCTCGACCACCTAAGTGTGCACACGCTCTGACGCGTGAGGGCCCATAACCTAATCAGCGCAGCCCCGGAGGCATGGCTGTGCGAGGTGCAGTGAGGTGCAGCGAGGCGGCAAGCTGCTGAGACAAAATGAGTCGTCACACAGCCCGGAAGGGGTGAGCGGCAGGCAAGCCGCACTAGGCGCGCAAGTGCGCGCTGGGGCGGCTTGGCGCAACTAGCTGCTGCGCGCGTGCTCATATATGACTGCTACTGCTGACTGTTATACAAAGGCACTAATGTACTAAGTCTTCGCATCAGTTTTGCATGCGCCGCGCGCGCCATGTCGTCCATCTTCGCATCGGCAGATAAGCGGTGGGGCATCCTGTGCCATAACCAGAGCACATTCTCCAACCAGATCATACGACCAAGTTGGTCGAGTCATACACTGCCCGCTGACGGTCGTCCGACAGAGTGTCATACGCCTCCTTGATCTGATTGAACTTTGCCTCCGCCGCCTTCTTCTGGTCCCTGTCCTCGCACGCTGCCCACTTGTCTGGATGCCACTGCCCAGCCAGTTTGTGGTAGGCCTGCTTGATGGCCTTTGCGCCGGCCGTTGGCTCGACGCCAAGCAATCCATAGAGCCCTCCCAAATCGGAGCGACCAGCGTTGTTAGCCTGCATGGGAAGGAGAATGCCGTTGTCGCGTACGTGGTCAGGACGACTCGGGTAGCTCGCAAGTGCGTAGCTTAATATCGACCACCACCTTGAGTTCGGGCTCAGCCACGCCCAAGCCAGCATTGCTAGTGTGCATAGGCAAAGGTAGCCAGGTGATTCACAGCCGATGGAAATCACAAATACACAACAGCTATACCCCAGGATGGACGTTGTGGGGCTTTGACCACGCACCATGTCATCGTTCCCGTGACCGCCGTGTCTCCTCATGTGCTGACAGCAAGCAGCCGCCCGCTGTAATTCCTCCACGAGGCCAGGAGTCTTGGGGTTCAGCTTCTGAACCTTGCACAGCTCGAAGAACGCCTCCTCATGCAACCCCAGCTGCCCCAGCGACCGTGCAAGCGACATGGTGGTCTCCACCGAATCTGGGTCCAGCTTGGAGGCTCTCGACAAGTCATTCTTGGCCGCATCATAGCTGTGCTCTTCGCTGAGGTGTCTGGCCCGCTGCCGCAGCAAACGAGCAACAAGACCACTACACTCACAATACATGCACAGGCATGTTAGCAATCGAGGCTTGGGCAAGTGACACATCAGCGGAAAGCAATCTTTGGGGCAGCCAATGCTGCAACGCGAGTTGAGATGAGCAAGTGAAAGGGGGCGGGTGGAAGGGGTGATGCCTGCAACTGCAGTCCTCGCATTTGCCGAGCAGCTCGCCCAGTTTGCCAATGCAATCCTCGGGGAGGCTGCCCTCGCGCTCCATGAGCTGCACCTCCTCCAGCAGCACGAGCACACCCTCTAGAAAACACTTCAGGCGCGTGCACTTGCTGCTGCTTGGATTGGTGCCCAATGCAGCCTGACGCACGCCACCACACCCGCCCTCAGTACCCGTCAGAGGCAGCAACGGCTGCATGGAGAACACCCATCCTGTGAGGGAGGCTCTCACCCTCAGCATGTCCAGGGCTCCAGTCACGTCTCCGCTGCGCCATCTGCACTCCGCCTGCAGGTACTGCCCGTCCACTCCCGCCTTCAAGCGCTGCGCCTCCTCCATGGCATCGTCCAGCCGCTGGCAGTGCAGCAGCGCTTCCACCTCGCCGCACCTTCCCTCACCAGCGTGGACAACACACCCTCACAGGCCGGCAGGAAGTTGTCCAGCAGCTGCCTTGCCCCCACTCAAGCTAGCACAGATCAGCCTCCGCCCTGCTCAGCATGAGCCACAGCTCGCAACTGCCGGCCCCCACAGGCTGAGAACCTACCTAGCGGCCTCAAGGTCAGGATGCAGCCTGAGCATCTCCCTGGCGGAGTACAGCAACTCCACAGCATCCTTCTCGGGGAGCAGCGTCAACGGCAGCCCCGGCCGCCCGCCTTGCGCCCGCTCCTCCTCCTCACGGCTGGACGCTTTGGCGTCCTCGATGATTTTTATCGCGGCCTTGCGCGCCCCGGTGGCTGCGGCCTGCGAGGGTAAAGATCCAGGTAAAGTTAAGCGGCAAGGACAGTAGCAGAGAAGTCTCGAGAAATGCAGTTATCTGCCCACAACCTCTCTTCTTGCCATCTTATCAATTGGCACCCAAATGGCACCGAGGTGGCGATGGGACTGGAGAGAGTCGGGTTGCTTACAGTCCGCATGAGAGAGGGCTGCTGCCGCACCTTGCTGCCAGGATTCAGGACCATCAATGCCTTGAAGTGTGATGCGGCCTGCTGCGACTTCCCCACAGAAAGGCAGGCCTCGCCCGCCTTGAGCATTGCCTTCTCATAGGCAGGGTCCCTCTCCAGCGCGTACTCTGCGTCGCGGAGCGCAATGTCTTCCCTGCCAAGCTTCAACGCTGTCGCCGCGCGGTTGCAGTGATACACCGGCTTCTGGGGGCACAGCCGGATCGCCTCTGTGAAGCAGTCGAACGCAGCGGAGAAGTCTTGAGCTTTGAAGGCAGCGGTGCCTGCGTCGTTGGACCTTCGGTGCATAACGAGCACGCCCCAGACACACACACACACAAACACAAAATACATACACACGCAGACACACACACACACACACACACACAAGGTCAGCTTCTCCATAGCGGGGGTCGAAATCCGGTCTGCAGTCCTCAGGCATACTGTTACCGCACGCCCATGAGCCGAAACTTGAGGCATCCCGACAGAAGGTCGTAAAGAATAGTCGCTACCGGGAGTTATAATTTGAATATCCCTTCTCTATGGACGAGGAGCGCTGAGCTGTGGCGGACCTGTCGGCCGCGGCGGTGTCGTACTCCCCATCGGCCCACCAGGGCGCGGCGCTCGTGTCCGCGCGCTGCTTCTCCAGGATTCTATCCAGCTCGCTGTTCTCCGCCACGAGGGCGGCCATCATCGCCCGAAAGGCGGGGTCATCATGCAGGCCCAGCTGCTCAGCCTTTCGTGCGAAGTCGGTCTGCTGCTGCTTGCGCCAGACGGTACATGCCTCCCCGGGATCCGGGAACGGGCACGGCGTCACCTCCGCCATCGCAAGATATTTCGGTGTCGCTAACAGCACCGGGGCACTACTAGTTCCGGGAGAGACTCACGGACATACGAACGTGAGGAACGCTGAGAAGGTTTGGGGGGGGGGGGGGGGGGGGGGGGGGGAGGGGAGCTCTGTGCTTCGCGAGACTGTCGTGGGGCGCAGACGTCTCCCTGGTGCGAATAAAGTCGGGCGCTGCACCGTCGCTCCCCGTGCGAGCCCAAGTTCAGTCAATCCGCTGTCTCTGCCGATTCACCTGGCCTGCGAGACAAAATGGAGTGTTGACGCAGGCAGGGGGCGGGGGATTGTGCTTGTGTCTGTCCTTACTTCGTAGCTGAGCAAGCAACAACGGACTGCGGGAACTGCAAGCAGTATGTCGTTGCTGTCAGCAGGCAAAGTCTATCGGCCGGCGGAATTCGAAACGTCATACAGCCGCCGCGCAGTAGCGTCATATACCGCCGCGCAGTAGCGACTATATTTTATGATGGGCAGAAATTTACATCATAAAGCAGGCCGGCGGTATGCTGCACAGGAGGTAGCGCGATCGCAACATGTTTATACAGGAGTCTATGTGCTGCAGTTCACGTAATGAATGTATATATATAGCGCTACTCGTATTTGTTTTTCTCTATCGTGTGCATATCGGTACAAATCAACGTGATACAGTTTTCCACAAAATCCTTCGCACATGGAGGAAAGCCACATGTTCCCCCGCCTTGACCCTTGCTTTGTGACCAGCGCATGGAGTTTGCATTCCACAGTATTATGTAAGCCGGCATCCACCCCGCCGAGGAGACGGTCATTACTTCCGGCCATCGCACTTGCAATAATACATTTCCGCAATGATGGTATCCTTATACACATTGCTACAATCGCCAACGAAAGTAACGGCAATCGGCAACGAAAGTAACGGCAACACAAGGGGAACAATATGTTGGCGCTGCGCCAGCCACCGTATGCCACATATTTACGCGCGCTCCCGTCGGTAGGTGGTGGTGCATATATGCATGGACTGTAGGACACGTGAGTTTGAGCCCACTACATGCATGATAACATTGCAATGCATGGCGCTTATATCAACAATGTAGACGGTCGTCGTGAGATGTGACGCAACTCCCTTATATATATCGAGGTTCTAATGTAAACGGTGAGCTAGCGCTGTTCCCTAAGCGCGCCACCAGGTATTGACTGTCTAGCACATATATAAAGTAGTGCTTTCGATTCTATGAGTGCATATGCGCGTATATCACTACCTGTTCCGTGCTGGGCTCAGCACGGGCTCGTCCCCTCGTCAAAAGCACTCCGGAGCCAGTGCTGCGCATGTTTAAACATGTGTTAGTGTGGAACGTGCCCCCTCATGCCCCAAGGGAGAAAGCCAGCATGGTGTCGCGGACACGCCGTTGCCACGACGCGACGCAAGCATGCGTGGAGTGGTCCATTGCACGGCCCCATGATTTACCTCTACATATAACGAGGCGGTTGGCTGGGATTCCAGGAAAGGAATTAGTAATGGGATTCCAGGAAGGGGGGTTAACTTTGAATAATTTCAGAATTATCGGAGGAAAATTCTGAGCCTACAGCCATACGTGTCCCCTCAGGGATTTCGGAAATAGCGGCCATTCCATATGACACCCACTCCAGTTCCGATAAAACGACGTCGCAATAATAAAGACAACACTGATTTCGCGACTTCAACATGTTTTTCGCAGGCCGAACACCCAAGTTGCGTGTGCGGCATGCAACCTGCTAGCGCACCATAAACAAAGCAACACGCGCCGGGCGATATTACTGGGGTGATTGATACCTTATATATCTCGGCAGGCTTTGGGGAAAAATGGTTTGCCGTGCGCTCAAACCAACAATCATGACATGTGCAACCCATGTGGAACTTCTATGTCCACGTAGAGGGTGCCCCATGCACGCCATCTACATGCCGAAGCATCCTCAGCGCATCATGTGGGTATTGAATCATGAGAATTATGATGTGGTTGCAACATCGTAGATTGTGCGCGAGTTTATCGACCAGAAACGACCCATCAATCGAAATGAAACCAAAACAACATGCAAACGCTTTCTACCATTGTATCGATATGTGGTCGCCACAAGACCGTCACGGCCGGAGCCATGATGCAGACGAGGGCAGCTGATGAGGGCCTTGAAGCTGCCATCTGCACCTGCGGGCCCACACTGATCAACGTCTCGTTACGGGGTATAGAAAACTGCATCGCAGCAACAGAGTGCAGCAGCGCCGTGCGGGCGAGCGTCAGCAAACACTACATACCATTATGATGATATTGATATGCGAGTACGACACGTCGAGTGCGAACGACTGGTACTCGTAGTGGCTTCAATTACACGAAAATACTTGTTCAACCACCCGTAGTCGGATGATAAAATAGCTGTTAATGCTATTGTATCACCAGCGCGGGCACCCCTAGCTACACAACAGCACACCGCAAGAGGCCACCAAGTGCGCCACTACCTGGATGGCTTTCCGAATTGTGGCTCATCTGAGATGACACGACCATGCCGGTGTGGGTGTGCATCTAAAGAACGACTCACCGATTATTCAGTGGATGTTTCTGTCAATGCTATGGAGCCCTCCACGATGGCGCTGCCACAGCGTGTCCCTCATATTGTGTACTCGTACTTTGAGGCTTTTCAAGCACGGCCTTATTAGCATGTACAGGCGTGCAGGCGTGCAGCGTATAAAGACTTAACGTATATATGGAGAATGAAAAAGAATTGACATTTCTGTCGCATATCTGGCTGCAAGGGAAAGCTAGCGGTCAGAGGTCTATGTTGGCATGCTACCCGTGCCGACAACGCGCCGTCATTCCGGTGGAGGCAAACATGCGGTACTACCAGATTGAGGCTGGGATCCCCTGTATCAACATGGCTCACCGCAAGCAGCCCCAGCAGCCAGCGCATCAGAGCGCGTTGTTTAATCCTGAGAATCGTAAAAGCACAGGCTGACGAGAGAAATGGATCCTTACAGGATCCCACACGATGGATGGGGGGGGGGGGGGGGGGGGGTAGATGACGCTAGGAGAACTGCAAGTTGGCGAGGCAGCATTATGCAGGACATTCCGTAGCCACACGGCAGTTCCGGCTACTCTGGTGGCGGATACTAACCACAAAGTGCTATCAAATCTTAATCTGACGATCATTTTGAACAACGCCGTGCCTACTCATGGTTGCAGTCATTGCACATACCATCAACATACCATCAACTCGCGTGGTACTGCATGTGGAGAACAACAGCCGGAAGATCCGAAGATGTGTATGCAAACAGAGAGAATGGCAGCAAGGGCCTGTCCGGCATTGAAATGCCTTACAGTTCACTGAGTGTCAACGCTAAGCCAAGTGTTACATCCACGATGCCGGTGTCTTCCAAGCTAGCATGACTTAATCCCACTACACCAACTTTGACGCAGCCCGGCAGGCTTCTAGAGCGCTCTGTCTAATGTGCATGAGCGGCCAGGGGTTACATTAATTCAAGTGGCAGGTGATTGGTAAGGCGCCTGGCGCTGAAAAGGACCGAGCAAGAGCCCCTTTTGTTGCGCTGTCAGGGCGGAGCTATTTGATCACATCAGCGGGACTGGCCTGCCGTCCAACAACGACATGTAATCCACCCCCTAACTCTGGCCTGCACCTCTTCAACTAAGCGGGCGTTATACATACCCGCAGTAGACACTTCTTCCGCAGCACGCCGTGCAGACAGAGCTATGTATGCATGAACCATGGTCGTATTCTACAGGAGGCTGCATATCGCAAGTCGGCATTGGGGTTATACTAGATCGCTACTCGTACTCGCATGTTTCTGCAGCGCACTCGCACATCTTCAGGGATTGAGCTGCTTAGTGGTATACCCAGGCGTTATCTTCATGGGCAATATTGAACCTGCGCCAGCGCGTTAAAATCAAATCAAATGCATGCAACGACATTGAAATCGTAGCGGCTCTAATGCTCACGTAGCTGTCATCCATACTGTGGGACCGTTCTATCGAATGCTGAGAGGAAAGTGGCAGTCATAAAACGAGACAGCACTAAACAAAAGCTGTCAGTCCTCCGCATCATCCTCCGTGTCCGAGTCGACAAACCTATCCGCAAACTCCTTTATTGCCTCCCTCAGCTTCTTCGCGTCCTTCTTGTCTACGTCCAGCCCCACCGCGCTCTCTAGATTGGTGCACCACTCAATGATGGTGTCCTCATCGCAGACGATCTCGTGCTCGTACAGGGCATTGAACACCGCGTTGGCGGCGTCCCGCTTGGCGGGGTTCTCCACAAGCAGCTGCTCGAAGGCGACTAATAGCAGCGCCTCGGCGTTTGACTTGTCCGTGGAGGATTTGGCATAGGTTTGCGTGAAGAAGAGTAGATCCGCACTGCACGGCAGGTACATTCAGGCAACAGTGTCTCTCAGTGTACATGTGGTCCAACGCATGCAGGGGCACGGGTGCACGTCCCACTCCCCCCTGCATGCATGCAGACCCACCTCTGCTCATCGATCTGCTCCGCTAGGCTGGACTCCGCGTCGTCAGAGAGGTCAATGATGGCCTTCACGAGGATGCTGGCCGCGCGCTCGTCAGTAAGGTGCGATGTGTTCATTTTGAGGTGGCCGATCAGCATGCTGGGGTCCTGCGACACCTCCTCCGCGTACTCCTTGACCTCCGTCACCAGCGCCGCCTCATCGTAGCTTGCGTCTGAGCCATCGTCGGAGGGGGGGTAGTCCATGCTGCGCCTGCTTCAGCACAGGCGATGTGCAGCGGTGGAAATGAGACGCCCTTCGGTGCCATGAGTACGCGAATAGATGACTAGCGCTACACATAGGCCTATATAGACATACATACAGTGATGTTGCGCATGCCATCACAGCACCCAGGCACTGGGCAACCACAACAATGCGCACTCAGGCGCCAGCCCAGCTCAGCTGTCTATGAAAAGCCCACGTTCATGGGCACCGCCATACACTGACCGATTCTCGGATTAACCCCGACGCCACGGGATTTGCCAGTCCCCAGCGGTGCCCCCGGGGTGTCGGCTCCCCGCCGCCTCACACATACTTCCTATTACGCCGTGGCGCTCTGTGCGCGTGCTCAATACCCCTCCCCACAGATTCGCGTACCTATTTCCGCGCCTAGGCTCGGAGCTTGGCGCGACCACCCGGCTGTGGTGTGCTGCGCGTGCCTTGTCGACGGAACTCCAAGCTGCAGACCCGCGCCAGCGAGCAAGCAGTTGCTAGCTCCGGCGGCTACCGATAGGAAGGGCGGGGGGTCACACCTGTCACACCTGGCTCGATTTGCACCTGTACAAATAAAATATGCTGCGGAAGGCACTCTGCAGTTCTGCCGACCGACACCGTTATTTGCGGCACGGTATTCTTATTGAAACTGAAGAGTGCTTCTTCAGTGCAGGCCGTATCCTGAGCAACTATCAGTGAGTGAGCATCCCCCTGTGCCGGCCGCGGCTCTGGCCGGTCGATCGCCGCCACTCGAGCCGGCGCAGCGCTGCAGCCGCCCGCCTGCTGTCGTCGTCGTCAGCGTCGTCATCGCGTCGCTGTCCGCCGCCTCTCGTTCATATCAGCGTGGTTGTATCGTACCCTATAGTACCCTAGCGGAAGTTGCCTTGGACCCTAGCTAATCGCTTCCTATCGCCGACCCACAGCCACAGCCACAGCTTCCGTTCGGTAGTACGAGTAATCCTTACCGATACCGTTACCATATGCGCTTCTGTAGTAGCTCTCAACATACCGTCACCCCGCGAATTCGTGGCACCGCCCCCTCTCCGTCAGCGGCAACTCCTTCCCTACTACACCCCTCCACATGAGTCCGGGTTTTGCATTTTCTATCGCAAAGCGCATGCATGGGCGAGGACAACGCTGGCTGTGCATACATGCTGACTACAGTGGGAATAGTTCGGGCGAACGCCTATTGTGCGCTTTATACCCACCGCCCGCGCGACAACACGACCATTTGTGGGCGCCCTTTAAAAAACGCGATGAAATCAGTGCATGATGCGTTGGCGCCGGAAAATCGTGGGTTGCGCCAACCGTCCAAACCTATATATGGAAATAGCGGCACTCGTCGCACCAAACTCGGTGAATACGGCCTTTGGCATAAGTTGCTCACACCGTGCGTGTAGGCCACTGAAAGCATGTCGCTAAAGGCACGACGTGCGTGACACCCCAACGACAAGTCGGCCACAGTGGGGAGCAGTTTTGGGGTGAAAATGCTGTTGTTTCTGTGGCGAACGCACGTAGGAGAGGCGCTCGATGGCCCCCTTGGCGTAGGGCGATGCTCTTCTATGGGGGCGCGTGGTGGAATGCCAGTTGCACCGTTTCGTGGGCGGGGTGGCGCGGTAGGGGCGTGGACTTTAGTTTATATGAAATTCCTTGAAAAATGCTGTGCAAAATGGCATTTTGGCTGGTAGATGTGTGTATCGCTAGGAGGCGGCACATGCCAAGTGTTGGTGGTCCGTGGTCATCCACACACATAACGCTCTCGCACAGCCGGGTATGGGGCTTAGACACGCACTTGGCGCAAAGCCACGCGCCCGGCATGGGTGGGCACATGAGGCAGTGAGGGGCAACTTGAATGATCATCTTTGGGGATTTTTCCGAAGCCTCAAAAATCGAATTTTTGATTTTGGAAGACTAGTTTTGACGCAGATTTGAACGAGCAATTGCGTGGTAGTTTTAAAGCATTTTTTTGAGAGAACCCTGAGAAGGTATAGCGTTTTAAAGCCAAGGGGGTGTTGCTGAGCGTGGCCGACACTGATGCCATGCCAGTATCGCAACGCGACATGTACTAGCCGCCGCCTACACGGCTGCACCCCAACCAAATGCACCCGAGCCCCTCGCCAATGTGTTTCCTCACGAGTTCATGGCCATCCCGCCGTTTGGTTGTCTATTCACGCGCGTCGGCGTGTTCGTGATACCGACCCTGGTTTTGGTGCAGTTGCAGGCGGCGCCCATCCACGCACCAAGAGCAGCGTGACACCCTAGTCAAACGTCTTAAAGTTTCGGTTTGAGCCACTCGTCATGCAGGTTTTATAAAACCCTCTGAGATTCCAGGGTTTCATCTCATAAACCCTAGTTCAGGTACCCCAGACTTCTGAAGTCTTGAGACTGACGAAAAGGGACCCCAAACTTATGTGCATGGGTGCAGAAGCGCAGCCAAGCGGTACTACAGCTCCGCCCTCGGGTACGGGTACGGGTGCCGCCTCCGGTGATCAACCCACGACCATGGTGGTCCAACGCCACCTCAGCCGTGCGATTCGCTTGCGTGACTTCGTGGCCCTCGCTCTTGGCTTATCGGCTTAGCGTATCGGTGCCGCGGCCTCGCGACTTGATTCCCTGCGCATGTACACCAACCGCGAGGTGGAAGCCGCAATAGAAGAGGGTGCGAAATGAGCACGGGCAGACGCATCATGCTTGGCCGTATGCATTCCGGCAGAGAGAATGCCGCCCATCAAGGTACCATGCACGCAAGCAGAGACTCGCTGCAACAACCCCCGCCGCGTGCGTGGGCGCAGATGATTGCGGAACTCAGAGGGCTGGCTGGCGATAAGTTTCGAAGAGCCTGGACGGACTACCACGAAGGAAGCATGAAGTCGGTGCGGAAGGACCGCCAGGGAAGTTGCACACAGCAAGCAAAACCGCGAAGATGTAGACCACCGTCGAAGCGGACTTCCCGAGGCAGCCGCGGTCCTCAACCACAAAATAGGGTAGTACCGGTGAACACGTGAACACCCTGCACCGGGGCGGAAGACCCCCGGTTCGTCGCCGCCAGCTTGTTGTGCTCCGCCTCGGTCGCCGGGATCCCCGGGGTGCACCTGCCTGCGGGGGTCACTGCCCCAAGTAGTGGGGGTCGTGGAGGACACGCACGCGAAATCAATCATGTGATCGCACGCCCCCCCCCCCCCCCCCCCATGCCGCCAGCGTCGAATACGCGACGGCCGCGAGCTGTCCGCTGGGCGCAGCTCCCACTCGTCTCAAGGGCCAAGTCGCCGACTCCCGAGCGGGCCCGGTCGAGCACCGCCACCTGCCTCAATCGCCACGGAAGCTCACAAAATTTTCAAAGCGGTATGCATGCGGTGCTTGCAGCTCGCGACGGGGCACCTGGGCAGATGATCCACGACGAAATCCGTAGCGTTTCGGTTTGAGCCATCCGTAGAGCGAAGCCCTAAGGGATCAATACCGCACGTGGGGCCAAGGCATGTGACAAGCGCGGAACCCCCGCGGGGGCGAAGGCCCAGCAACCGCGCAATGAGCGGCATGGGCAATCTTGCGGGCTGACTCCTGATCCGATTGGAAAAGCGATAGGGAGCCAGGTCCGCACGCGTTGTACAAGCGAAGGGTATCAAGTTGCGAGGCCGCGGCACCCATACGCTAGAAGCCAAGAGCGAGGGCCAGGAAGTCACGCAAGCGAATCGCACGGCTGAGGTGTGTTGGACAACCATGCTGATCGTGGGTTGATCATCGGAGGCAACACCCGTATCCGTACCCGAGGGCGGAGCTGTAGAATCGCTTGGCTGTGCTTCTAGTAGGGAAGGAGATGCCGCTAACGGAGGGGGTGCCACTAACTCGCCGGGCGACGGTATGTTGATAGCTACTACATAATCGCATGTAGTAACGGTATTGGCAGTACTCGTACCACCGATAGGAAGCGAGTGCTTGGCAACAGAGGCGGCCTCACCGGTACCAACTCCGCCAGGGGGACTGGCCGTAAAATGAGATACGGTGACGCGCAGTCCTCCGCTTGTGGTCGTACCCGTAATAGTACCAGCTGTTGGATCCGGTGCAGCGGTGGTCATAGCATTGCCGACCGTAAGTAACTTGAAGATCTCGTGGCGGGCGTGCCCCCACGCGGCGCGCGCGCACCGCACATCTTCGTGCGGTAACATGGCGAGGGCCCGTACAGTCTCGTACACGCGGCGCGTCTCGCGCGCCCATGGCTAAGCACTCATAGCCACGGACGACACCTCGGCGCGAACCGCCTTGTACGAAGGGCCGAGGGCTGGCCGGTGCTCGCGTACCAGCTTTGGCAGGCAGGAAACCGATTGCGCGGAATAAAACGCAACAGGGGCCTCAGACTGCAACAAGGCCATATTCAAACCGCCAAATCCGCGGGTATACTCATCTGGATGATCACAATTTCCATGCACGGTGTAGACTGGTCGCAAGCGTCCAGGCCAAGCAACTACATGCAGCCAAAATGTTTGCGGCGTCCACGGCCGCCAGGAAAGGGTTCCGACGGCGGCATCATGCGCGCATGAGGAAGCCTGTCTGCGGCACCGCGCATACGACCAACAGCCGCATGGCCCCATGGTGACAGCCGTATCCCGACGTGCCAAAGGAGGCGATGCGCTCCAACAGTGCGGCGTGGGCCTCCCGGCGCCGCCCCAACGCACGGGTCATCCACCCGGGCGGGGGAATGGCTAATTTGACCACCCATGCACGCGGCGCCATCATGGATAGGGTCATCGGCCGGGGTACGAAACCCTCCCGGGGCCAACTTCACCCGCACTGCCCGCAACTCGGCATCGCTTTCACCGGCGGGGTGACGAGCGTACCGCGTCTTACTGTCCTGTACCACCAAACCGACTTTGAAAAGCTCCGCCGTACAATACTCGTCGAAAGCACGCGGAACGTCAGCCGCGGCACGAGTCGTCGCGCCGCAATCATCCGCAAAACTTTGGATGAAAGTATCAGCGGCAGTACGAGCCACAACCGCTTGCACCGGGCCCGCGATATCGAGGCAGACACATAGCGGGGCCAATAAAAATCACCCTGGCGCACACCCGTACAAGACTGTAGGGTGGCGTGCAAAGTACCGGGATCATCCGGCGCGTAGTAGTACATGTCGCTAGGGCCGTCGTACAACACCCGGATCATGCCATGTAGACGCGGGTGGTGAAGCAAGCCGCAAAGTATCGCACGCCGGGATTATACGTAACTCATTGAAGGCATTCCGAATATCCAAGAGCAATAGCCCTTTCCCGCTAGTACCACGCCCGCCGAACAGCTGCAACGCCACCCGCATGCTCATATACGCCGTCTCGCAGCAAGCTCCCGACTGAAAGCTGCGTTGCACCGGGCCCATGGCCTCCCGCGCACCCGCACCCACATGCACCAGAGCGTGGGGGGAGGCCCGGCGCACCAACACGGAGCCGACGCCGAGCGGGCGTACTCGCAACGGCCCGCCGGCCTTCGCCTGCTCCTCGCGCGCGGCGGGGTTGTCCTTGTGGAGCGCAAAGACGGTGCTACTCGCCAAGAAAGCCGCAGTGCGCGAGTGGCCCCGCCCCGCCAGGCAGCGGTTCACCCACATGCGTCAGGAAGGTACGTTTGGATCCCTGATGAGCTCCCAACGCCACCAGTCCACATGCCCAGCGGCAAGTATAAGGCGGAGAGCACGGCGCAGAACCCGCCTCTGGTCCTCCCCCCAACGCCGAGCCTCATCCGCAGTGCCACCCCACGACGGCGGCGCCCGCCGCAGGTGCACTGCGCACGCTGGCGGTTCCTCGGGGGGGGGGGGGGGGGGGGGGAGGGTTGGAGTACGCCGGGTCGGTGGGGGCAAGAGGCGGATGGAGGGCTTCCATGACAGGTAGCGCCGCAGCGGCGTTGGACACCATGCCGAGGTCGGCGAGCGCGGCGCGGCTCCTGCACAGCGGTGAGCTTCGCCACCCGGCGGTGAGCATCTACCACCGCCGGCGGCACCCCATCCGCCGCAGCATCGGCGCCCCCCTCCGCAGCCTCTGCAGAATCCTCTCGCGCCTTCGCAGACCGCCAGCGCTTCCGCCGGCGGGCACTCCGAGACGTGTCCGCCGGTAGCTCCCCGCCTCCATCTGGTAATTGTGTAACTCGCTGCCATCCCGCGACTCGCGCCTCAATTGCTGAATGCCGCTCACCGAGCGAGAAGCCGGCGTGCACAGCATCCCCCGCCTCCCACAGCCGCACTCGCCGCTCCGCCAATTTCCGCACAACTGCGGGGCTGCTGGACGGGTAGGGTCGCAGTTGCAGCCCCACAAGATCGCAAACATCGCCTCCGGCCCCGTACGACCGGTCGTCGGTAGGAGGGAAGCGGTCAGCATAGGCCAGCTTACTGTTTAGCATGGGGAAGAGGACATGCCGAGCCGCATGACAAACGCCGCGACAGCCGTACCCGCAGCAGCGTACGGGGCATCATGAAGTAGACGTCGCGGCTACCGCACAACCGAGCGGTGGCCGCGAGGGTGGCATCGTGGGCGGCTGAGGCAACAGCCGGCGCGTGCTGGCGCTACAGCGCCCGCACGCGAGCTACCGACGCCGGGAGAGCCACACCGGGGGGCGGAGCCGTGGTGGGGGGGGGGGGGGGGGTGGGGGGGGGGGGGGGAAGGGGGCTACCTGCATAACTCGCGGGTGGCGGCACGGGCCGCCGCTCGCGCACCCTCGAACACGTAGTGGCAAGAGCGCGGCCAGCCGGCTCGGGGGGACGCACCGCACATACACAGAGGGGTCGAAAGTCGCAGCGTAGGCGAGGTGCGTGGCAGCTACATACCGCCATATGGCGTCGGACTACTACTTCATCCCGTGGTTCACGTGCGGGCTCAGGGGGGCGGGCAACACCGGAACTGCCAGTGAACGCCACCGCGGGGCGTCGACGACTGCACCCGCGCCATCGCAGCGCTGCGCGCGCACCACCACCACCGCCCCCCCGCCGGAACCGCGACCCACACGGCAGACGCCCTAGCAGAGGGCCCGGGGGGGGGGCGGAGGACGCCCCACGGTGTTGAGCCCCCACCGGCCACGCCACAGCCATAAGCCGGGGGTCGATGTGGGCGCAATTATATCCTAAAACCCTAAAAACCAAAACCTAAAACCCGAATAATACCCGGGTATTTTGCTGCGCAGTCGCGCCAGTAAATAAAGTATTGTAGCCGGTACAAACGATCGCGAGGCAGTAGAGGTGCTGCTGCCGGCGACCACGACGATGATGATGCAGTTTGTAATCCTTAGCGTCCTAATCCTTAAGGATTAAATGCCAAGCGAGCGCGCGGCGCGACGATTTTGATATTCCTTAGTCGCTATATACTATTTAAAAACAATATTTCTGTATTTGACCTGCGGTGGTGGATGCTCACCGCCGGGCGGCGAAACTCACCGCTGTGCAGGAGCTGCGCCGCGCTCGCCAGGCGCTGGACACTGCTGACCTCGGCATGGTGTCTGACGCCGCTGCGGCGCTCCCTGCCCTCGATGCCCTCCATCCGCCTCATGCTGCCACCGGCCGCCGACCGGTGTACTCTCCCCCCGAAGAACCGCCGGACCTGCAACGGGCGCCGCCGTCGTGGGGCGACAATGCGGATGAGGTTATGCGGTGGGGGGAGGACAAGCGGCGGGTTCTGCGTCGTGCACCCCGCCTTTCCGCAGGGCATGTGGACTGGTGGCGTTGGGAGCACATCAGGGACCTAGACGTACCTTCATGGCGCATGTGGGTGAACCGCTGCCTGGCGGGGCGGTGCCACTCGCGTACTGCGGCTTTCTTGGCTAGTGGCTCCGTCTTTGCGCTCCACAAGGACGACCCCGCGGCGCGCGAGGAGCGGGAAAAGAGCGGCGAGCCGCTGCGAGTACGCCCGCTCGGCGTCGGCTCCGTGCTGCGAGTCTGAGTTGCGGACAGTACGGGAGAAGTTGGCCCCGGGAGGATTTCGGACCCCGGCCGATGATCCTGTCCAGGATGGTGCCGTGTACCTGGGTGCTCCTATTAGCCATTACCCCGAGTGGATGACCGGCGCGTTGGGGCGGCGCCGGGAGGCCCACGCCACACTGTTGGAGCGCAACGCCTCCTTTGGCACGTCGGGATACGGCTGCCACCATGGGGCCATGCGGTTGCTGGTCGTATGCGCGGTGCGGCAGACTGGCTTCCTCAGCCGCATGATGCCGCCGTCGGAGCTGGACCCTTTCTTGGAGGCCGTGGAGGCCGCCAACATTTCGGCTGCGTTTTCGCTGCTTGGCTTGGACGCTTGCGACCAGTCTACATCGCGCATGGAGGCTGCAATCGTTCAGATGAGTATGCCCGCGGATTTTGGCGGTCTGAATCTGGCCTTGGTGCAGTCCGAGGCCCCCGCGGCGTTTTATTCCGCGCAATCGGGTGTCCTGCCAAAGCTGGTACGGGAGTACGGGCCCGCCCTTGGCCCCACATACGAGGCGGTCCGCGCCGAGGTGTCGTCTGTGGCTACGAGTGCTTTGCCATGGGCGCGTGAGACGCGCCGCGTGTACGAGACTGTACGGGCCCTAACCACGTTACCGCAAGAAGATGTGCGGCGCGCACGCGCGGCGTATGGGCACGCCCACGAGATCTTAGAGTTACTTACGGTCAGTAATGCTACGACCACCGCTGCATCGGATCCAGCAGCTGGTACTACGACCCGTACGGGTACGAGCACTAGCGGAGGATTGCGCGTCACCACATCTCCTTTTACGGCCACTCCTCTTGGAGTTGGTACCGGTGAGGCCGCCTCTGTTGCCAAGCACTCGCTTCCTATCGGTGGTACGAGTACTGCCAATACCGTTACTACATGCGCTTTTGTAGCTCTGAAGATACCGTCGCCGGGCGAATTAGTGGCACACCTCCCGTCAGCAACGACTGTTTCCCTCCCAAAATCGCTGCCAGGTTATACTGCTCCGCCCTCGGGTACGGGTTCGGGTGCGACCTCCGATGATCAACCCACGACCATGGTTGTCCAACGCCACCTCAGCCGTGCGATTCGCTTGCGTGACTTCCTGGCCCTCGATCTCAGCTTCCATTGTACTGGTGCAGCGGCCTCGCAACTTGATACCCTGCGCCTGTACAGCGCGTGCGGGCCGGGCTCCCTATCGCTTTTCCAGTCGGATCACGAGTCCGCCCGCAAGATTCCCCATGAGGCTTATTCGGCCGCCACTGCGCGGGTACTAGGCCTTTGCCCGCGCGGAGGTTCCGCGCTTGTCACTTGCCTTGGCCCCACGTGTGGTATTGATCCCTTATGGCTTCGCTCTACGGATGCCTCGAACCGGAGCGCTACGGATTTCATCGTGGATCATCTACCCATATGCCCCGTAGCGAACTACAAGCACCGCATGCATACCGCTTTGAAGAATCTGTGGGCATCTGTGGCAATTGATGCGGGGGCGATGCTTGACCGGGACCGTTTGGGAGCCGGCGACTTGACCCTTGAGACGAGTGGGCTGCGCCTAGCGGACCGCTCGTGGCCGTCGGACGTGACGCTGGCGGGGTGGGGGGGGGCGGCGTGCGATTACATGATCGACTTCGCGTGCGTGTCCTCCACGACCCCCACTTGGAGCAACGACCCCCGCTGGTGCATCCCGGGAATCGCGGCGACCGAGGCGTAGCATGCTAAGTTGGCAGCGGACCTGACGTCTTCCGCCCCAGTGCAGGGTGTTCACCGGTACTACCCTTTTGTGGTTGAGGACCGCGGCCGTCTCGGGAAGTCCGCTTTGACGGTGGTCTACATCTTCGCTGTGCTGTTGGCTGTGCGCAACTTCCCTGGCGGTCCTTCCGCCCCGACCTCTTGCTTTCTTCGTGGTCAATCCGTTCAGGCACTTCGGAACTTTGTCGCCAGCCAACATGCTGAGTTCCGCCGTCACCTGCCGCGCACACGGCGGGGGCTGTTGCAGCGGGTCTCGGCTTGCGTGCATAGTACCCTGGGCGGCATTCTCTCTGCCGGTGTGCAGATGGCCAAGTCTGATGCGTTCGCTCGTGCCCACTCTGCGTCTTCTCATGTTACTGCTTCCACCCCGCAGTCGCTGTAGAGGACGTTTCTGCTTGCCTTTTTTTTTGGTGATTTCCGATATCGCCTGATGCTGCTAGCCCATGTAAATAATAATAACCTGCCGGGCCGGGGCTGCCGCTACGGGTACTGAGCAGGTTCATCCCACATACACGATTTATATTAGGAATATACACGACATTATGACGATACATCCGGTTGCAGTTGTCGGTACTCGTAGTCGTAGTGGCCGCGCTCGACAGCTATACAGGTACCTCATCCGACGTTTTATCGGTACATCTACGTTCATGTCCCTGTACTATACAGTATGCTGGTCCGCCGCCCGGCGGCAGCGCGTCGTCTCGCGAGCGCTCGCCCCCCCGCGCCTTCGACGTTGGTAGTGCGCGTCGTGAGATGGTCAGTCCGTGTGGTCGTCGCGATCTGGGATACCTGAGAGCGACCAGACTGACCGGACTCGCCTGCACCCACTCCAGGCGGAAGCAGCAGCGGCAGCCGGACCCGCCACCCCCAGATCCCACCGCCCTGCGCCCCAGCCGCTGCGCGCGTGATAGCAGGAAGTGGCAGTTGCAGCGATGGCGGCCACTGCGCAAGACTCCCAGGCGCCCCTGCGCGGGAACCTAGACAAGAAGGACGACGAGCGCGATGCGGAAGACAGTGCGTGACCCCCCCTCCTCCCCCCCTCCCCCGCCCCCCGCCACACCCCCCGCCCACCTGGTACCGGATTCCAGATCCAGCTACCCTGTTAAAGCGGGGCTGTGGGTGGCTTGGGGGGCTTTTTGGCGTCCGGTCGCGGAGTGGCCGGCCCCTGAGAGGGTAATGGCCGCGCCCTGGGCCGGTCACGGCAGCTCGCGCCGGCCCGCCCGCCCGCCAGTCAGCGGAGATCAGCGACAGCACTGGCGGGCCGAGGCACGCAAGGCCCGTTCTCAAACACTGCAGGGTCCACAAATCGGACGTTTGCTCCCACAAGCTTAGTGAACTTTCCAGGTCGCGTCTCAGTATGCGCTCTGCCGGCACAGCGTGGGGTGTGCGATTCCGAGCTCTCAAAATCAAAATATCAAAATATGAACACAAAATATCAGGAAAACACAATCGCCACGCGTGGCGCCACGCACGCATCTGGGGCTGGGATCCAGCAAAGCTTGATGCCTTGCTCCATGGCGGGACAAACCTGGCGCGCATAAATTCCAGACTGGGTGAAGGAAGCTGCTTGGTGCGGATCTCCCCTATGCTGGGGACGTGATGACGGTGCTGAGTGACCCGCTTTTTTTCAATTCCCTTCCGCTCCCCTTTCCCCTTTCCTTTTGGAACAACTGCAGCGGAGTACTCCCCCTTCTATGGAATCGAGAAGGGCGCAGTGCTGCAGGAGTCACGCATCTTCAATGACCGCGACATTGACCCGCGCCGTTGCCAGCAGGTGACCCCCCCGCCCCCCCCAACACACACACACACACACACACACACACACACACACACACACACACACACACACACGCGCGCGCGCGCGCGCACACACACACACACACACACACACACACACACCAGCAGCAAGCCTATTCTCGACTTGCTTCTGCGTGCCATCATTTAGCCATCCCTGAGTAGCCTCCCCATCCCTCTTTCTCTTGCCCCGATGCTAGGTCATCACCAAGCTGCTCTACCTCCTCACCCAGGGCGAGTCCTTCACCAAGGTGCGCGCCCACCTCTGCCGCCAATGCTTACAAATCCGCACTCAGTACCGGGTGACAAATGGAGCGGGGCCGTCGCCCCATGGCTGGCTTGCCTAATGTCGGGAGGGGCCTCTCTTACCACCCCAATCCCGTTCCTTTCCTACCCTGCGCAGAAAGAATCGTCGGAGGTGTTCTTTGCAGTGACCAAGCTGTTTCAGAACAAGGACGTCAACCTGCGGCGCATGGTGTACCTCATCATCAAGGACATTTGCCCTGGCTCAGACGAGGTCATCATTGTGACGTCTTCGCTCATGAAGGACATGAACAGCAAAACAGACCTTTACCGCTCCAACGCCATCCGTGTGCTGTGCAAGATCATCGACAGCCAGCTTCTGGCGCAGATTGAGCGCTACCTCAAGCAGGCGGTGGTGGATAAGTCCGCGGTGGTGGCATCAGCAGTTCTCGTCTCTGGACTGCACCTGCTGGAGGAGAACCCGGAGATTGTGAAGCGGTGGACCAACGAGGTGCAGGAGGCGGTGCAGAGCAAGCACAGCATGGTGCAGTTCCACGCAGTTGCGCTGCTGCACGCGCTGCGCCAGAACGACCGCCTAGCGGTCAGCAAGCTCGTGACTACCCTCACGCGAGGCAGCGTCCGCTCCCCGCTGGCCCAGTGCCTGCTGGTGCGCTATGTCAGCGAGGTCATTGCCGAGTCGCAGGTGGACTCCCCCCCCCCCCCTCCCCACGGGCCTTGCATTTTGTCATCAAATGCCAATGAAAGAGAATGGAGGTGATTAGCTGATATGCGGCTTAACTGCTGCCGCAGGGCGGCTCCGGCAGCGAGGATCGCCCCTTCTATGACTTCTTGGACAGCTGCCTGCGCCACAAGAGCGAGATGGTCATTTTTGAGGCCGCGCGTGCCATCGCCAACATGAACAATGTGAGCAACCGCGAGCTCACGCCCGCGATCACTGTGTTGCAGCTCTTCCTGAGCTCCTCCAAGCCGGTGCTGCGCTTTGCAGCGGTGCGTACCCTCAACAAGGTGGCCATGACGCACCCCATGGCTGTCACAAACTGCAACATCGACATGGAGTCGCTGATCAGCGACCAGAACCGCAGCATTGCGACTTTGGCCATCACCACGCTGCTCAAGACCGGCAATGAGGGTTCCGTGGAACGCCTGCTCAAGCAGATCAGCAACTTCATGTCTGAGATTGCAGACGAGTTCAAGATCGTCGTGGTGGAGGCTATCCGCTCACTGTGCCTGAAGTTCCCGCAGAAGTATCGCGCGCTGATGAACTTCCTGTCCAGCATCCTGCGCGAGGAGGGCGGCTTTGAGTACAAGAAGGCCATTGTGGACTCCATCCTCATCCTCATCCGCGAAATCCCCGATGCAAAGGAGTCGGGCCTGTCCCATCTGTGCGAGTTCATCGAGGACTGCGAGTTCACATACCTGAGCACCCAGATCCTGCACCTGCTTGGCCACGAGGGCCCCGCGACCGTGGAGCCCTCCAAGTACATCCGCTACATCTACAACCGCATCATCCTGGAGAACGCCACGGTGCGCGCAGCGGCGGTTGCCTCCCTGGCCCAGTTTGGTGCCCAGGTGGAGGCGCTGCGCCCGCGTGTGATGACGCTCATCCGGCGGGCGCTGCATGACAACGACGACGAGGTGCGCGACCGCGCGACGCTTTATCTTGCCCAGCTCGAGGGCCGCGCGGGCGGGCCTGCCAAGGTCAAGAACCACATGCGACTGCCCGTGAAGAACATTGAGGCCACGCTCAAGAGCTATGCGGCCAATCCCACGGGCGAGCCGTTTGACCTGGTGAGGCACCCGCACATTTCCCTGCCCATTGTGCATGAGCAGTGTCTTGCTTCCCACCCCTTTTTACCCCGTTTCATTCCTCTGAGAATGACTGCTGGGCCTATGCCCGTCTCACGCGCACTCCAGGCATCAGTGCCCGGCGAGATCGCGCAGCCGGTGCGACCGCCAGTAAAGGGCAAGGGCAGCAAGGCCGCCAAGGCGGAGGCGGCAGCTGCTGCCAAGAAGGAGCCCTTGCTGGAGGACTACGCTGTCAAGCTGTCGGCCATCCCGGAGATTGCGGCCTGCGGCAAGCTGTTCAAGAGCTCGGAGCCGCAGCGGCTCACCGAGGAGGAGACCGAGTACATGTAAGGGGGCCCACTTGCTTCATCCCTTCCGCCGCTCAAATGTCTGGGATAATTTTGCCAGCCTGCTGACGCGTGCACTCCTGTGGGTATGCAGCGTCACTTGCATCAAGCACGTGTTCGAGGCCCACGTCGTGTTCCAGTTCAACTGCACCAACACTATCAGCGAGCAGGTGCTGGAGGATGTGTCTGTGACTATGGACCTCGCGGACGCGGTGCGACCCCCCCCCCCCCCCCCCCCCCTTTCTCCATGCCGCTGCAAGGCCTTGCGCCACTGCAGCATCAGCAGACGTGTCGCCTTGTATGGCCCTTTCTCACATCAGGTTGCATACGGGCACTCCATGCTACCATTTCTTGATGAATTCATGTGCCAGCTGCAAGAGCGAGTGCATGCTACCGCTGTTACAGTGGCAGCAGTGATGACTGGTATTGTGTCATAGAGCTCGGCATCTGGTGTCTTGCTATACGCCAGGCTCGGTCTGCAATCAGGGGGTGTCAGGCAAGCACCGGCAAGGTCTAGGCTGTTTGTTTGTTTCACTGGACAGTCCAGGTCAGTGGATTGGAGGCTGGTACATATTGATCTGTAGCCATAAATAAAGATAGAATTTGCCCAGTACTGCCAGCCGCAGCCTGCTTCTGAGTAATCACCGCCGCTACTTGTACCCCAGTCACTGGGACCAGCTAGATGAGCATCGTGGCGACACTGTGTTGTGCTAGATGAGTTTCACGCACCTTCGTGCTTTCCTGGAAGGTTGACTGAGGCTGTGATACTGATGCTGCTGGTGGGTGGCTGATTGTAGGAGGAGTTTGCCGAGGAGGCTGTGATCCCGCTCTCGGTGATGCCCTACAACGGCAACGGGGAGACCTACGTGATCCTATCACGCCCCGCTGGCTCCATGGCGGTCGGCAGCTTTGTGAACATTCTGCGCTTTACAGTCAAGGAGGTGGATCCGACCACAGGCGATGCTGAGGAGGACGGGTATGCGTGTGCCTAGACACAGCCCCACCCTGCCTGCGACCCTGTTGTTGCTTCAGCCATGGCTGTTCATCTCACCCTATGCGCCCCCCTTTCGACCTTTGCAGATATGAGGACGAGTACCAGCTAGAGGACATCGAGGTCACCTCAGCCAACTACATCAAGCCCACCTCGGTGGCCAACTTCCGCAAGACGTGGGAGGAGCTGGACACATCCACCGAGAGGGAGGATGACTATGGCCTGGGCCACCGGGATGCCCTGCAGGTAACCCCCCCCCCCCCCCCCCCCCCCGCACCACAACTATGTGTCATGAGGTCCCGAGGTAGGCAGTATCAGACCATTGCTCGCAAAAGCATGGCGGTCGCCCTGAGCCGCCTACCCGCATCCCCTGACATCTGGCTGACATGTGCCTTTGCCCCCCTTACATGGCAGGATGCGGTGGAGTCTGTGATTGGCATCCTGGGCATGCAGCCATGCGAGGGCACCGACGCCGTGCCGCCCAACTCGCGGTCGCACACCGTGCTGCTCGCTGGCACTGTGGTGGGCTACCAGCAGGTGCTTGTACGAATGAACTTCGGCATCGACAGCGGCGGCAATGTCGCCATGAAGCTCTGCGTGCGCAGCGAGGATGAGGACATCAGCGACGCAATCCACCACATCATCCAGGAGGCTTAGGGGAGACAGTCACTCTGCGCCGGCCGCTTCATGAATGCCACTCCCAGTATTTGCTGGATAGATAGGCTGACACCCCCCTCCTCCCGACCACCCTTCCCACACACCACCACGTGCATGGCTACGCTTTAATCAATGCGCTCATGTGCCTCAACGAAGCGGCGGTGCCTCCTGCAGCCGGGGCTGTCATTGTTTGGGGTTCACAGAATGGCATGTTTGGTGGTGGGCCAGGGCCACACTGGTTTTATGCAAATGAAGGATGAGGCAGAGAAGATCAAGACCAAGAATTAGAAAATGTAGTTACAATGATACATTAGTAAGTGGCAGCAGTTAACACAGTCAGGGATCCCAACTGCCAGTAGACCCGGAACCACGTCCGGGGCTGTCTAGAAATGATATGTTTTTTGTTAAAAAAACCCGGGGGGCAGCCTGTGCTGTTCCTCACAACAGGCAGTTATTTCAGCATGATCTATCTCTTCACATACACAAATAGCAGGAGTGCCGCCAGCGGCCAGCCGTGCCGTGGTACGTACGGTATACCGTTTGGCCAGGGTACCTTATGTACTTAATATACATCAGCGACTTATGTTCATCTTACGTATCGTATATACAGTCGCTAAACCGTTTAAAATATAACTGGCTCATGGGATTCGTGCCTGCGTTTTTTGGGGGACATACTGGGCATGTCGAGAGTCGTCAGCTAGAGATGCTCACGCATCACGCAGTGGGCATACTAGGGCATGTCGCTAGTAGGGTATGTCGCTGGTATACGCGGATAATTTATTTATAAGATATGTTTGCTGGAAACCTTTCATAGCTGCTTTTAGTTCTATTTGTAGTGCGTATTTGTGAAAGCCCTGATGCAATGATGATTACGCATTGATAACGGATAAGATACCTGTACCGGTACCATACTATCTATATAATACGCGGCAGGTATGTGGATACCGCGGTATGTCGAGAAAACCCGGCGGCCTCCCCAGGAGCTCATCAGCAAGCCTTAGTCGCAGAAAGTGATTTCCTGCTCTGTTTCCGGAGCTTGATTGGTACGTGGCGGCCCGAGATCGTGTATGTACGCTGCCTCATCATACGACGTAGATTCGTCCGAGATGGCACCCGCCGCCAGGCAGCAGCCCACAAGGAGCGGAGCACTATGGCGGTGCGGCAAGCCAAGCGGCACCACCCCCACATCCACGTGGTGGGCGCTGATAACCCCTAAGACCCGTGCCCGGCTGGGTGCGGCAGGGGGCTCAGTGGGGTGGCCGGTTCTGGCGGGTCCTGGGATCCTGCGACGACCGAGGAGCCTTACCCGGGGCTTTTTCAATAAATAATACTCCCGCAACGCCTGCAGGCGCCGCCGGGCAGCAGCAATGTACGGGGGACTGCTAAAAACAATTCAAGTACGACCTCGGCCTTGCGTAGGCCTCTCCGAGATCCGCTTATGGGTGGGGAAGGGGGTCTTTACGACTTGGTCGGGGGCAGCCTAGCTACTCGCGAGGGCGGATGTTCGAAATACAATCGTGTTTTCGTATTTCGGTGCGACCTGCCCGGTACGAGGGGCGTTACGATACTCGGCACAGCCTTGCACGGTGACGGCTGTAGTAAATCCAACCGTGCATGGGGCCCAGGAAGCCGCCTTCGGGCGGGGACCTCTGCCAGGATCGTGGGGAGGCGGCTGCCGCGCGTCGGGCGATCCGGCACTGGTGTGCTGCACAAGATCGGAGAGCATACGGTCAGCACGGCATGGGAGTGTTTCCCCGCCTTCACCTCCGAGCTCCGAGGACGTCCGGGGACACCGCGGGCAGCAGCTCAGCGCAAGGCGGGGCTGATCTCAACAGCGCGACGGCCGACCGGCCTCGCTGCTTGGCCGTGGCCGGTGGAGCGCAACGCTAGAGCAGGCTCCGACGTCCGAGGGAGAATATCGGCAGGAACATGCGCACATACGGCGTGGTCACGTGATCACGGGTATATGTGGCCGGTATTGTAGCGAGTAGAGGTACATGCTAGCGCCTCTGTACGAGAGTACTGTAAACCCGCCCCGAATGACTCACGTGTAGTGTACCGCACCATCGATGCAAAATTAGTACTTGTACTGCAACATAGCCACGTCGTGGCCTCCAGAGCTGTACGCACTTATTTAAAGCGGACCGTATGCGGGATGGTCAAGGGCTGGCCCTTCCCCGATGCCGGGTAAAAACAGCTTGTTAAGACGAAAACTTGATTCAATTGTAACAAACTTCAAATTTCGTCCAATATCCCGTTGCCGAAGCTGCACAGCGCGTCTGTGGATAACCCTCGCACACACGTGCACGTGTGGCCCGGAATCTTAACCGGGAGCGCATCACTCATACGTCCCGCCTCGTCGTTTGCGGGGTGCGGGCCGCTTTTAAGCGGGGCTTATGCTGATGATCACCTAGCATCGCTTTTATGTGATTACCTGCGCTAGCTGCTAACAAGAAAACCATACAGAAACCCAGGAGATCCAGCTACGGGCCATTAGAGGCGGGAACCGCCATGGCAGCCACCGACTAGGCACCGCCTCCGCCAGCCGCCGCTCCACGCAATAGGGACACTCTCCCCAACACACAATCCCGGCCACTCCAATATCTATTGGCGCTAGGCCGAGTTTGAAATGTAGGCGCCGACAGGAAAGAAGCTTCGAAGAGGTCTTGCAGCAAGGAGCGGAAGTCGGGGGTTCAACCGAGAACGGAGTGCCACCGGCGTGCAACCGACGCGGGCCTCCTAGCGCCAAATCATCCGCCGCCAACTCGGTCTCGTAGCCCCCTTCCGCCCGACGTAGAACACCCTCCCCAACACAACATCCAAAGCCACTCCAATAGCGGCGCTGATCCGAATGTGAGGTGGAGGCGCCGACATGTTAGGGAGAGGGTGCTCAACGAGCACGGAATGGGGAGCTGACCAAACCAGCAACGACATAAGACGCCGGTGTCCAGCGCGCATTCCTCTTCCAGCGCCAAATCCGCCGCTAGCGCGGTCGCGTCCCCTTCCGCCGACGAACGCAGAACTCCCTCCCCAGCAGAACATCCCGGGCCACTCCAATAGCGGCAATAGGCCGAGTGTGAGGTGGAGGTGCGGATAGGACAAGAAGGGAGAGTGTGCTCAACAAGCAACGAACGAGTTTGCCGGACCAGCAACGACGCAAGACGGTGGTGTTTAGCTCGCAATGCTCCTACTGCGCGGCAGTGGCATAACGGGCTGGGCCAAGGCTGGCAAGGCGCCACCCGCGCACGAGCCCCGCCTTCATCCGCAGCGGGGGGTGGGGGCGTAGATAGGGGATGCTCGCGATTAAGAGGGCAGAGGCCGGTCTTTGGGTCCACCCAGGCAGCGGGTGGGTGGGGGAATAGCACGCACTTGCTTCACCGGTGGATTCATTACGACTTGCCTTTTGTAATTCACACCGGTAGTAGCGACTACATGGTACAGTACGCTAGCGAGCTACTACCTACTACTACTGTGATTACATGCGCCAGATGCAACATTCAAGAAATCCATACAGAAGCCTAGAAGGAAATCCAGCTATGGGCCACCAGAGGCGAGAACCGCCATGGCACCCACCGACCATGAATCGCCACCCGCAAGCCGCCGCTCCACGCAATATAGGGACGCTCCCCCCAGCACACAATCCCGGGCCACTCCAATAGCGGCACCTAGGCCGAATGTGAAGTGGAGGCGCCGACAAGAAAATAAGGGGCTTCGAAGAGGTCTCGCAGCAAGGAGCGGAAGTGGGGGGTTCAACCCAGAACGGGGCGCCACGGGTGGGTAACCGACGCGGACCTCCCAACGCCAGATCCGTCGCCAACTCGGTCGTGTCCCCCCGTGGACATGAACCACGGTCGTGATACCCCCCCTCTCCCTCAGTTTCTCCGGATCCCCCGTGGTCGTGATACCTGTGACAATTATACGAGTCCGATATACTACGAGTTAGTACCTGTGTGTACTAGTACAATGTGTACCTGAGACTACGGGTATATGTACTGTATAATGCTGCCATGTGGTAAGCGTTGTGTTAAACAATTATTGTATTCTGAAAAACACTGTAGCCTCTCGCCTCTGCACCACCACTGCACACCCACCTTTGTTTGTCCTTGCAGTCTCTCTCCTGTTGATACCGTCGCATACCCCCCCCCCCCTCAGTTTCTCCGGAAATCCGGTAAGATTATCGAAAAAATGACATTTAATTGTAACTGCCTTATATTGCTTGTAGTGGCTAAGTATATTTTACGGCGGGCACCTCGCAACTGCTGTAGTGGATGTTTCCTATTGTCTATTCGGGTGGTTTCTTGATCGCCTTTTGCAGCTAGCTCATGTAACTAAAATATTTTATGGCGGGCACGGGCAGACACCTGTGAAAGTGTGTTCCGCCGACACAGAACTCCCTCTCTATCACAACATCCCGGGTCACTCCGCCCATAACGGCACTAGGCGAATGTGAGGTGGAGGCGCCGACAGGACAGGAAGGGAGAGGGTGCTCAACGAACAACGAACGAGAAGTTGACCGGACCAGCAACGACGTATGACGCCGGTGTCCACCTCGCACTGCTCCTCCGCGGCAATGACATCACGGGCGGGTCCAAGGCTACCAAGGTCCCACCCGTGCACGAGCCCCGCCCCCATCCCCATCCGGGGTGGAGGCGGACGGAGGGCTCGCGATTCAGAGTGCAGAGGACGGTCGTCGGATCCACCCAGGCAGCGGGTGGATGGGGGGGAGGGTATAGCTACTACCTACTGGTGACAGAAAATACGTTGAATAAATTGCCATGTTCTGAGGTACCAGGGACAGGTACCATAATTAAATACGGTCGATAAATTGTTACTGGCCTTTTTGTGTAAAAATTCACACCAGTATACACGGTTATCCAGCACGGTAGTCGCTGTAATCCTTATACAGTGACGCTACCTCTATAGTGAATATTCGGTCCCCCCCCTCCTCGTTAACTATAGAGGTAGGTTCACTATGGAGGAATTCACTGTAGCCTTCCGGCAGCCTATCTCTGCAGTGAATGTGTTCACTATAGGGGTAGGGTTGTCACTATAGGGGCAGTGTCAGATAGTTATCGTTGTGGCGGGGCGAGCGATTGACCTTTAGACAGGCTGGTGGGAATCGTTTCTTGCATTCCATCAAACAACACCCCAGCCATGAGAGGGTTGTCATGTGTGGGCGAGGAGGGCGAGGAGTTGGCGTTGGCGAAGGTGCAGCAGCCTTACCCTTTGCCGATCTTGCTAGACAAAAGATGCACAGTGGGCCATTGGCACGTCACTGTATTTCTCGGGAAACTTGGCCTCGTACTCTCCCTGGCACACGTGGTGCAACAGTGCGGTGCAACCCGCTACACCACCACACTCTTTCAGCTCTGGCCCGCCGGGCTCTCCCCTGGCGGCAACTACGCAGTGCATGCCATAGCAGCAGCGCTGAGCGGGTTCCGCCATGGCGGCGAGGCTTGCGTTGCTGTGATGGCAGCACCGATTGTGCATGCAGCGAATGTATATGCCGCCAATAACACTGTGACAGTGCAGTGCAGTACACTATAGAGCCGCCGCGCACGCCGCCACCTACCGCAGCCGGCGCTCTACTTTACAGCGAGTAAAGTACTGGAGGTTCACTATAGAGGTAGGGAACCCCCATTCGGGACCCCCCCCGTTTACTATAGGGGTAGGTTCACTATAGCAGTGTATTCACTATAGGGGTAGCTAACACGGTGTTAAGCGTTCCGTCCCCCGCCCCCCTCCCCCCCCCCCCCCCCCCCCGGTTTACTATAGGGATAAGTTCACTATAGAGGTATTCACTATAGAGGTAGTGTCACTATATACAGGTATTTATGGACGATACCACCATTGCCCCTATCCTCGGCGTGTCAACCTCGGATCCAACGACTGCTTTGCGGGCTGCTGAGCGCCGCAAAATCCAGAAGTATGACGAGGTTGTCCGAAACGCTGCCGGTATGCTTCGCTTTGTTCCTTTCGCCGTTTCCGAGTTTGGCTCGCTGGCCCCGCACGCCGAGGCTTTCTTGGTGGAGCTCGCGAAAGCTAGCCAAGCACACACTGGCCAAAAAATCGGCCAGCTCTTATCTGCGTGGCGCCGCCGTTTCTCCTTGCTCATCAACATGGCACATGCAGACAACGTTATTGGCGGGGTTGCGGCCGCGCGTGCGGCACGTGATGGTGCTCCTGCGCCTGCGTCGCGTCGCTCGTCCGCATGTGTTGCTATGACCCGGGTCATTGGCTGCAAGTGTCCTCGCCGCGTCTGATAGCCTACCCCCGGGGCGGGGGTTCCTTAAGTTCCTGGCAGCTAAGTGACTTCGTGGTTCCCTTGGCTCCTTCTTGGTTCTTGGCTCCCTGTCCTCCTGCTCGACCTTGGTTTCAGGCTTATGTCTCTCTTTTGCTGGCAACCTTTCATAGTTGCTGTTAGTTCTGTTGTATTGCGCTTTTGTGAAAGCCCTGATGTAATATATTAGTTAGTCACGATAAATCGTCGATGGGGACACACACGTGTTACGTGTACTGAGCAAAATCGGGAGCGCGTGCTGAGCCCGCTAGCTGCTACGAAACCCGGTACCTGGTACGCTGATGCTGTTCTTCGCGCCGTGCTGAGCTGAGTGTGAAACCAGCGTACCCAGACCAGTCTCTGTTTTCATCGAGGATATTTAGCGGATTTCATACGTTAAGATACATCTACTATCACGCAGATCTGGAAAGGCAAACGAGGACGCGGGTCGCGTATTATTCGACGACAGCGCGCGCAGCAGCGCATACTACCGGTACCGTACACACCGTTTACCGTGATCACCGGTACCGTGATCACCCACACACACACGTGCTCGCGTGGCCCGGACTCTGAACCGTGTGCGCATCACTCATCCATCCCGCCTTGTGCGGGATGCGGGCCGCTTTTAGGCGGCTTGCTGTGTTGATTTTCTAATTCTGGGGAACTGCCCTTTTTGTAATTCACACCGGTACCGTACGGTACGGCACCGTTCCTGAAGTGCGTGAGAATCTGGTGCTGGCGCCTGATAGGGATCAGCAGCAGCAGACGACAGCTTCTCAGACCACAGTTTGCCAGGAGGGCCATCACTTCCATTTTGACACTTCCTCGGCGCTGTGTCGGAACGGCACCCCTTTCTGCGTCCTTTCGCCTTCGCCATAAATCGCCTGAACGACCCCGATTATTGGGGCAGCATCAAAGGAGGGCAGCCACCCATGCGAAGCGCAGAGCGTTCGGCCGAAACTGATCACGCATCTCGGGACTGACCGCGCCTCTCGTGCGGCTAGGTATCGTGACCACTCTGCTGGGATTTCGGAGCGACACCGACCAAAACTGAGGCTCCGGCTTGCAGCCGTCGAAACTCGCGCATTCCGAGTTGATAAGGTGAGCACGACACCTTTTTTATTAAGCTTCAATTGCTCTGTTCTATCCTGCGGCCGAAGCTGCTCGTGAGCCTTGCACGATAGTTGTATTGTATCGACTTCTTGTAAACACAACTGGAGGTGTTATTAGTGAGATGGGTGTACTTCATCCACGGCGCTAGACGCGCTGGCCGCCGAATATCAGAGCTGCCAGGGACACCGGGCCCACCTAGCGGACTCTTGATAGTTGCAAGCGCCGACATGTCGCCGCTTACCCGCGGGACCCACACCTTCTCACCTTCGAGAAAGGCTTGGCTGCTTACCCAATACCCCAGCTGGGATGCCGTGATGCCCTCAAACCACCTACAGCTCCATGTTGGTCTCTCTCTCTCTCTCTCTCTCTCTCTCTAGCGATTAGTACGCAATCCTTTCTGTTGTACCCATAGCGGAATTGCCATAGTGGAATTCACTGGGATGGCGATGAATATTCACTGCGACTATTTACTTCGTTCACGTTTGCAGCAAATTTTCAGTCGGAGTGATGGCGGTATCCCTGGCGGCGCTGTCATGGGCGGAGGGCCTGACGGCGCTGCTGAGGGAGCGCGGTGGGGAGCTTCGGCTTCAGGACTTCGCGCCGGCCTACAAGGCGAAGTTCCGTAAGGCGTTCCGGCCCGCGGACTACCATGGGGCGTCCTTGGAGGAGCTGTGTTCCAGCGTGGAGGGCGTCGAGTTGGCCGGGACAGGGCCGGGCCGCTTGGTCAGGCTGGCGCACGGCCAATCATCCAACACCAAGGACATCGCGGAGCTCAAGGCCCGCCTGCTCCAGCTGCTCAAGCGCCACCCAGGGAGCACCTTCCAGGAAGTCAAGAACCTATGGTTGGCAGAGCACGGCGAGCCTCTGCACCTGCCTTCCTACAATGTGTCGGCAACCAACTACAACGATTTCATGTACCAGACCGCCTCTGTGTGCAAGCAAGAAAACGGCAGGTTCTACCCAGTCTTCAGCGCGAGCATGGTGGAGCAGCTGGTGCAGGTGCAGAGGGACACCCTGGGCCGCTCTCAGTCTCACTTTGATCATGGTAAGATCATCGGCATGGTTTGCCAGGAGCTTGGGGTGGCACATTTTGAGACCCTGGGACTTGGGAGGTGAGCCTTGCTTGGCCCTTTGTTGCCCGGCATTGTCATCTGTGAGACAGTGAAACCTCATTTGCAGCCCTGACATGTGACGTATGGCTTTGGGGGAATGAGCAGGCCATGGAAGCTGCCATGCCTGAACGACCTGATCAAACTCGAGCAGAACATAGACATCTATATTGACGCGTACCTCGCAACACACCCGATCGCCACTGTCTGGGACCTCGAGAAGAGCATCCTTGCCAAGGAGCGCGATAACAACCCAAAGCTGCGGTCGTACAGCGATCTGCGCATCGGTCCGCTGCTCAGGCATCCAAAGGTGAGCCCCACATCCTGGCAGCGCAAGCAATGACCTTTAATCCCCCATGGCCCTCCTCTCCCTTCTCCCTCATCTACTCCCCTCTCTCACAAACGATAGGTTTCATGCCCGTGCTCGAGTGTCCTGCTTTCGCTCCTAACTGTGTCCATGCATTGTTTCATGCAGGTGGTAATTGAGTTCCAGCCACCGGCTGGGATGTCCGTCATTCCTGAGGTCAGCGGCAAGGACGTTGTGGAGGCCCTTCGTAAGCTGATTACGTCCCGCCGTGGCGCAAAGAGTGGCTCCAAGATTCAGCCCAAGGAGATCATTGAGGCTCTGGCGGAGGTGAAGGGCGTGCACGATCCGTTGATGCTGTGTGCACGAGCTACAAAGCACATCGGCCATTACATCTCGCTGGTCGGCGCCATGCGCAAGCGCGCCATGGACTTGCAGAGGGCGGCCGAGAAGCAGATTGAATCTCAGGTGAAGAAGGAGGTGGGGAAGGAAGCTGAGGAAGCCAAGAAAAGGGTGATGGCACGCCAGCTGGAGAAACTCGAGCAGAACATGGGCCACCTCTCACTGCTTGAAGCCACGCTTGAGCCTCTGCCAGACCGCTTGCTGCGAAGTGCCTCAAACGCTGGCATCAGCGGCTGGCTTCTGTCTGATCTGGCCACGTTTTCGCCCCCCGGCGAGGGCATTGGGGAGGCGGGTGATTTTCAAGACAGGGTGGATGTGCTCCTGTGGCACGCGGCGAAGCATCTTCCGGAGGGAATGACCGCCACTGCATTGATGAGTGAGGATCAGGTGCAGTCCTTTGCGAGCGCTCTGCTAGACCCCGCCAACGTTGAAGTCCTCAATGATGTCTTCGAGTGCCTGGCACAAGGGGACAAGGAGGACAAGAGCGACCGGGAGGTGTGCCATTTGCAAATGAAGGCGTTCATGACCGTGGATTGTTTTGGGTGAGTGCGAGGCTGCTTCCGCCGGATGTCTCCTGCCGCTTCTAGAGGTCGCCCACCGTCGCTATTCCTGGGTCAGGTCCTATCTCAGGCCCGAGAAGCACGGGGGCTGCGGCTCGGTGCAGAGGAGTACTGAAGCCTTGTTGTATCAGGGCGCTTATTAGGGAGCATTGTGACAGGCCAAATAGACACTGAGGTTCTGCACGCCCTGTGGTTTGTTGGACCCCTGCAGGCAGACTCTCCTGCAGGTGCTGGCAAGGCATGCCGCCCTCAAGCGCCAGGAAAGCGAGGTGGGACCGGAGGGCAGTGTGCGTCCAAGCGAGGGGCATTCCAGCACGACAGCGCCAGCTACCCCCTCGCCGCCCTTTGAGGAGGTGCACTCAGTTGTGGCGCAGCATCTGGGTGCGCTGATTCCAGGAGCAGGCATCGATGCGCTCGCCAACGCCGAGAGGGCGGTAGCAGCTGCAATGGGCGCGGCGGATTTCCACCAGCTCGGGCACGGGAGCCTGCTGGAGTTTGCTGGAGCCTCCTCCACGCTCGTGTCTCTGGCGCAGCGCGCTACTGGCATGAATGGCGCCAGTGCCTTCGCCGCGGGGTCCGCCATGCTGGCTCCAGAGGAGCTGGCAGCGCAGGTGAGTGCGTGCTCCCTTGCTCCTGTGCAGCATCCATAGCGCCATAGCCGTGAAGCACTGCTGAAGCCTGCCTGATGGCTGGCAAGCGGCTACTGCCCTATTGCTACGTCAGTACCTAATAGGGCTTGACCTCTCAAATCACAGAAGGATTTACGATGGATGTATAATGTACCCATAAATCCGTGCTATCAATGATTCCTGCTCCAGACAGAAGGGTGTATATGTGTGCTTTGGCCTGTGGGTTGGTGTGGCAGATCACTTCAGGTGCTCGCAAAGTGGCATATCAATTATCGACAACCGTTAGCTCATAGCCAGACAGCGTCGACTGCCACCTCTTTTTCATCAATGTTAGATTGAGAGCTCCAAACGAATCAACGTCTGCTGTCGTCGTCTGCTTCAGCTTTTCTCAGTCTTTTCTATGTTTTTCAGGTGCTGGCTGTGCTCCCAAGCGACGCAACCTCTGGGCGGAAGGAGGCGGCAGTGGCAGCGGCGTTGGCACGGCACTGCGGCGTAGCTGGCGTGGAAGACCTGCGGCTGGGGTGCAGCCTGTCGGACTTGGTGTCTGCAGCAGGTGACAGGCTGCACCAGCCAGGCGCTTTGATCACGGCCGCGGCGGCACTGCTGGCCGCTTCCTCCGATGTCGCCGCCCCCGTGGCTCCCCAAGGCACCGCCGCCATCGTGGGACTGATGGGCGAAGTTGACCGGGAGGCTGCGGGACGATGCCTCGCAGCAGCGCCGCCACTGGCGGACCTGCTGTCATGGACCCACTGGGCAGCGGTCTTTGAGCCGTCACTTGGACCGCTGCCAGAGTTCCTGAGGTCATCGCAAGGATCTGCCGGCAACCTGCCCAGGGCGCTTGCCACCGCGGACGGACGCCTCCTCAAGCTACCAGACGGCAGCGGCTCTCCGGACGGTTTGGCCGCTGCCATCAAGAGCGGCTCCGCGGACGAGGCAGCGGCAGAGCTGCTGGCGGCGGTCGTCGCTTGTGGCAGCCTGGAGCTCAGCCCGCTGCCGCGCCTTGTCACCGCTGCCACGGCCGGCTTGTCCGCCCGCCTGTCCGACCCTCCCGGGGACGCGGCCTCCATATGGCTCGAAATTGCCGCCCTGCTGCCGCAGGAGCTGAGGGCGGCGCTGGCGGGCGCAGTCCTCCTCCCTGCCTTCAGCGAGGCGGCCGGGAAGCACCACACGCACATGTTGCTGCTTGAGGCGGCGCAGGGGAACAGCGCCATGCTCTCTATGCTTTCAGCGATGGGCCTGGAGCTTGGGGAGACTGCCTGGTCCGACCCTTGGACAGCCCAGTGGCAGCAGAGCGATGCCCAGAAGCTGGTCAGCGATAACGTGACCAGCCTTGGGAACGGCCGAGGCGACAAGTCCTTCGCCGATGGCCGTCAGGCTGGCGCTGCGAATCTGCCGTCATGGCTCTCTGCTGAGCCACCAGCTGAGGTTGCTGTAACGGCGCCTGGTGACGAGGGTGCCGGTGATCTCCCTGCGGCTTTAGGCGCGGATGAAACTCTGGTGGCTATGGGGGAACTGGAAGCGACGCCGCAGCCTCCTGGTCTTTATATGGATAACGAGGACGCTGGCCGAGGCAGCCTGCTGGAGGCAGCGGAGGCGGTGGTGGAGGACATCCGCAAGAAGCTGGGCATCCTGCCGAGGCACGCTGGCATGGACGAGGACGTGCAGCGCTGTCTGGATGAGTACCCGAAGCTGATGGGCAACGCCTGCGACAAGTTGTCCACGGAGCTGTACAGCAAGGACAGCCACTTTGTGCTCGAGCTCATTCAGAACGCGGACGACAACAGCTACGGCGCTGGCGTCAGCCCTGCTGTGTGCTTTGTTGTCGGTGCCGCCAACTCTATCACGGTGCTCAACAACGAGGTAACATCGGCTGAAACCGCCCGCACAGGGCTTGCCCGGGCCACTTCTCCCTCACTGCTGAGGATTCGCATCAAAGGTCGAGGGCTAAATATCAAGAATTGTCATCAGTTCAAGGTCTCAATGTCGATGTTTTCATTTCATAGGGGTTTGTCCTGCATCGAATATCAAGACAGTATCTTTTTATTCCAACACAAACACCAATACCAAATATATCAAGTAAAACATTCAGTATATAATACGGGTTTATCCAATACAAAACGCGCATGTCAAATATCAAGAATCGTCATCAAGTCAAGGTCTAAATGTCGATGTTCTGGTTTGGTACGGGTTTATTCTAAAACTCGATTCGATTCGGTCTGACATTATTTTTCACTGTTTACATTCCATGTCTAGAGGTATCAGGATCATGATCCACGCTGAACGGCGTGATGCGTCGAGGAGTCAAGGGCAGTTTCCTGATGCACCGGTCGAATCAATATACCCGTTGTTATCAACAGTATCGATAAACTGCGCGCCTATTTATCGATGGTATCGATAAACTGCGCGCCTAAATTTCGATGATATTGATCAATTGCCAACCATATGAAGTAACTTGACAGTTGAATCAGCGATGCGTCGATTTTTCAGAAAATTTTAAAAGAACGGGTTCTATATCACTGGCCTACAGTTCCATGAATTGCATTGCCAGCGCTTTGAAGTACCAGAGTTTTTTTCCCATTACCAGCAGCGAGTCGCGTGAACCAGTACCAGTACCTCCCAACTGTGAGATCGTAATCGGACGGCTGTGTAATTAAGGACCGTGGGCGGGCGGGTGGGTGGGCGGGTGGGTGGGTGGATTATAGTACTTAGTAGTACATGCCAGTAGATAAGCGCTTTAGTCATGCACCTGTAGGCCCGATCCGCTGCACTATACGGGTACCCGTACGGCAATAAAGCTCACCGCCGAAAAATCGACGCTTCGCTGGATTATCAATCCACCGTGATCTAGCTGATGCATCTGATCCCGATGATGTATCGACTCTTGATGCGAATGCTTACATGCTACCTGTCAGTGCATCTCTCATTGATCTGGGGCTGGGGGCAAACGCGCACAGGCTCCGTCATCTTACGAACTGTCCCGCTGCAGGTCGGCTTCAACGACCGCAACATCCAGGCTCTGTGCAGCGTCGGGGACTCCACTAAGCAGAAGCAGGCCGGCTACATCGGGCAGAAGGGCATCGGATTTAAGTCGGTCTTCCGGATCACAGACAAACCCAGCGTCCACTCCGGGGGCTACCACATCGCGTTTGACATCCATTCGGAGCACGGGAAGCTCAACTACATCCTGCCCACCTGGGTGGGGCCGCAGTACCTGCCCGGCACACTGGCTGCGGCCGCGTGTCCGGAGCTCACCGATGAGCTGCGTCGGCCGCAGTGGCGCACCGCCATCCACCTGCCGCTCAAGGCCAGCGGTATCAGGGGTGAGAACGGCGTCAAGTTTCAGTTCGAAGAGTACGTTGCCAGCCCTCCCTCCCTGCCGTTTCCACCAGGAGGGCGTCCCCCGCCCTCCCTTTCTTGTGAATCCGGCCAGCTGCACACGCAGACGGTAGTGCGTTGCGCCTGTACTCCCCATCCCTGACCCGGCGCGCTGTCCCGTGCCGCCGCCCGCAGCATCGACCCCTCCATGCTGCTCTTCCTCCGCAAGCTCCGGCACGTCACAGTGTGGGACGCAGAGGCGGGGACCCGCCGGGAGATGCGGCGCCAGGACAGTCCCAACGGCGTCGTGCATGTCCACTGCGGTGGCGGCCAGGCTCCGCACTCCTTCCTGGTGGTGCGCCGTGCCGTGCAGCCGGGCGTGCCGCGTCTTGGGGTGGCCGTTGAGGAGACGGAGGTCTGCGCCGCCCTCGCGCTGGGCGAGGGCACGCGCAGCGCGCAGCAGCAGCCGGTGTTTGCGTTCCTGCCGGTCGCCTCGTACGGCCTGCGCTTCATCCTCCAGGCGGACTTTGTGCTGCCGTCGTCGCGCGAGTCCATCAACGTGAATAACGAGTGGAACCAGCGGCTCAGGGAGGAGGTGAGGGGGCTCTTCCCCCCCCCAACCCCCCTCTCCCCACCCCCTCCCTTTCCCCCCCTGTGGGCACGCACATCTCATGCTTCTGCTGGGGTATCAAGCTGGTTACCGGTGACTTAGCTTCACGCCACTGCCGGCGGCGGCGATCCCCGGCACAGGTACCAAGGCTGTTTGTCGACATCGTGGAGGCGTGCAAGCAGCTGGCGCCCCCCGGCCAGGAGGCGGCCGCCGCGGAGCTGTGGCTGCGCTGCGTGCCGCTGGAGGGCGAGGTGCGTGACTTCTTCCGCCCCAGCGTGGAGGCGGTGCACCGCGCGGTGGCGGGCATGCCGTGCGTGCTGGTGGAGGGCGGCGCGTGGGTGCAGCCCTGTGAGGCTCTGCTGGCCAGCAACGCGGCGATGCGGGAGTTGGTGCAGGCGGAGGGAATCCTGCAGGAGCAGGGCCTCCGCGTGGTGCACCCTGACCTCTACGCCTTCGCCCCCGCCCTCAAGGTGCGCACCCAGACCTTTTACCCCCCCCCCTTCCCCCCCCCCGGGACCTCTGGGTGTCTGCGTGTCTGGCGCTGAAAAGCCGACCCGGCAACCTTACATGTCAGGATGCTGACGCCCCGGAAAGATTCCGGAACATCGGCGTGGGTCTGACTGCTTCCTGGTACCTGTAGCTGCCCATAGTGACATGTGTTATCATTCCGCCATGGTTTGTCTGCATTTGGCCCCCGGCAGGCAGGGCGGGGTTTGTTTCGCAGTGCTAGTACTATACTCACGGAATCGGAATCACAATATAAGGATGCTCGCAATCCTTACGCATACCACAGCTACGAAGCATATCGTGCATCCGTGTTCTGTAGCACAATATTATGGATGTATATATATGCATTTATATCCCCGAGTTTAAAACATTTGCACGTTTCAGAGATGGCAAACTTCGACATGCGACAACATGTAAACCTCTAGGTGTCAGAGGTGATCGCGATACACCACCATCCTACGCCGAAACGGTCGCCGCCGGCAGGTGCTTTGTTCGTCCAGTCAAACATGCCGACTTTGACGCGCCGCTGCTGGGCCACTGGCGCAGGCGGTCGGCGTGAAGGAGCTGGGCTGGGAGCACCTCGTCAGCGTGCTGGAGCGCGCCGCTGCGTCGTCCCCGCAGCGGCTGGCGGACCTGCCGTGGCTGGCGTCGGTGCTGACCTGCCTGCAGCAGTGCATGGCGGAGGGGAGGCTGCCGCCGCGGGCAGTGGAGGCCCTGCGCCGGTTGCGGGTGCTCCCGGTGGAAGGGGGCGCCTGCGTGTCCGCCGCCGAGGCGCAGGTGTACTTCCCGCTGGCCGCCGCCGCACACGGCGCCGCGCCGGGGAGTGCTGGTAGCTCGGCCGTGGCGGCGGCGGTGGCGGCGGCGGGGCTCCGCTTGAGCGGCGTCGTGCAGCTGCTGCAGCCAGAGCTGATGGAGGAGATGGCCGAGCGTGGGCGCCGGCTGGGCGCAGGCGACGGGGCGGCCGCGCAGGCGCTGCTCCGGCAGCTCGGGGTGCAGCCCCTCACGCTGCACGAGCTGGCGGAGCGTCACCTGGTGCCGCGCCTCCTTGGCGGCGCCGCAGCGGCCGGGGAGAAAGAAAGGAAGTCGGAGGAGGAGGTGGCGGAGGAGGGGGACGCGGAGGAGGAAGAGGAGGAGCTGGCGGCGATGCTGGGGGTGGTTCGCCACCACTATGCAAGCCTGTCTTCCGAGGCGGACCGCGCCGCGCTGAGCAGCCGCCTGGCCGGACTCGCCGTTCTCACCACCAGCGGGGTCCAACGCCTCAGCGCGGACGACGGCTCCCCGCGCGCGTACCTCTCGTCCGCTTTCGGGCGCGGCCTCCTGCCCCCGAGCCTCCTGGCGGCTGTGGGGTGGGCGGCGCTGGACCCAAGCTACCTGATGCGCGGCGGCAAGGCGCACGAGTGGCGCGGCTTCTTCCAGGCCCTGGGGGCGCGCGAGCTGCCGGCTCCGACTCCCTTCCGCCGGGAGGTCAGCCGGCAGGAGAAGGCCGCCGACCCCGCCATGATGGCGGAGGAATGGGGGCATGGTCCCTACATCCTCCAGGACTGGCGCTGCCCCGAGGTGGAGGAGCTGCTCGGGGCGACCCTCGGACCTGCCGAACGGCAGGCGCTCGCGGACTTCCTCGACAGCAGCTGGGACTCCCACTTCAGCGGCTTCTCCATGGCCAGCCTGCTGCAGCGCCCCGACCCGCACCGGGCGCTCAGCCTGGAGGAGGCTCCGGGAGCGGGTGAGCAGGATTCCGCCACATACCACGGCCTGGTCTCCTCGCCCGTGCCCTCCACCTTCCTGCGCAGCCTCAGGCACAGTGACTGGCTGCCAGCGCGGAGCGGCGCCCTCCACCGGCCCGAGCAGCTCTTCAACATGGGGCAACGGGACGTGGCGGACACCCTCCTCGGCATCCAGGCTTATTTGCCCGTGCTGGACACCGCAGCCGCCGGGCTGCGCAGCCATGGCTTCAGGCAGGCCATCGGACTGGAGCGCCGCGTCTCGCCCTCGATGCTGCTGGATGCTCTACGGCACTGTGCCGCCCATCCGGACTTCAGAGCCAGTACCGAGGCGGTACAGCCGGTGTACGATCACCTCGCCAGCATGATGCGCGTGGACCCCAACGCCGCGGCACAGGCAAGCGGCCCACCTGCTTGCGCACACTGCCCAACCTCCGCCCCCCCCCCCCCCCCTCCCCCCCAACACACACACACACATACACACACACCTAAAGCACTGAGCCAGAACGTGGTCGCTCTTGTTGCATTTCTCTCCTCACCCGGGCGAGGTGTTGCTGATGGCCAGATTGCTGCCCCCTCCCCCCTCCCTCCCCCCTCTACCCCTGCCCGCCGCAGGTGCATCACGCCATGGCGGGTGAAGCGCTCTTCTACTTACCGGGCCGCAGCGCCAGCCAGCCGTCTTGGTATCCTTTGGCGAACGTGCGCCTCAGGTGCGGATCGCCAAACAGCGCCCTGGGAGGGAGGCAAACACATCTAGTACCTAAGAGGCCGCCTTTTGGTGGGGCGCGCGGGGAGGGGGGCGGGGGGGGGGGGGGGGGGGGGGGGCGCTGCTGCCACGCCTGGCCGTCTCCCCATCATGTCTATTGCTTCAGTTCATGTGCGGATGGCACAGCAGCTGGCTTGTAGCCCAGTTACGCAGGGACTGATGCGCCCCGGCGCGCGTGACCGCCCGCGTTACGCAGGGACAACAGTGGAGTGATTGAGCAAGTTGACTATGAGAAGATCGGATTGCGCGCCGCCGGCAAGCGTGGCCGGTGACCCCCCCCCCCCCCCCCCCTTCATCCCCCCCCCGGCCCGCTCCCTGCCTAGCTAAAGATGTCCGCCTCAGGAGCAATGACTTCCTTGACGTGCTTGTGTGAATTGGCTTTAGAGCCTGCCCTCGCTAACCATTCCCTAGCCTTGACCCATCCTGCTGTTTTCACCTCGTGCATGTTCCCAACAACCTGACATGTCAACGCCTGGGCTTTGTGCCGCCTGTCGCCATCCGCCCTTTATATACTGTACTAGTGCTGTCTGCATTTTATTTATTGCATGCCAAAACATATAACGGTTTTGAATATGTAAATGTATTCATCTCTGTTAGGGCTACCCTTGTTACCTGTATACAGAAAATAATAAGGGTAAAACCCGCGCGCTCCGTGTGTAGCAATGGTAGTACCCGCACTCGTCTGAATTCAAATACCGACCTATGTACCCGTATAGAAAATGGGCATGAATACGAGTGAATTTTACCCGGGGAGTCCCGTGCGGCAGTAATTTATTGATCTCAATATGTCAGTATATTATTTCCCGATTGCCTTTTGCAGCTAGCCCATGTAAATAATCTACTTATCTCAACATTACTGATGCACTTTCCGTATGCACAAATATCGTCGAAAGACTGCCCCCACGGATATTGGTTCGGGAATACTCCACAAGTATATGGATGTGGCTGCATCTCTCATCGCGAGCCGGCGTTGTTATTCCGGCCATGAGACGTTTATACATCGCGTGACAGGTGGCAGCTCTGTTTGGAGCTGATGGCAATGATAGAGCGGAAGTGCAGAGCCCGCGATGTGTACTTATAGGTCTCAACTCTGGCATGTTGTGTCGACCCTGGCCGCGCGCGGCGCCGCAGGGGCAAGCAGGACCCCGGCCACACCCGCTACTACGAGGTCAACCACATGGACGCCTTCTTCTCCAGCCTGGCGCTCGACCCGTGGGCGAGTGTGCCGCGTTTCCCGGCCCCACAGGAGTACTTCCGGGTGCTGGAGGCCATCGCACGGGACAGCGAGACGGTTACCAGCGAGCAGCTCAACCTTGTGGTCAAGGTACCATGCCCTCCCCCGTCATCACGACACGGCAGTGTCGCCCTCACGCATTGTCAAACAATTCGTCGGCTGTGGCGTGCTCACAGGCGCTGACCTGCTGATGGTGGGTGATAGGTGTTCACGATGTGGGCGGAGGGCATCAAGCGATGGCATGAGGGGAACGGCAAAGGCATCAAGCCGGAGGAGGTAGCCAGCTGGATCGAGCCCGTCTCTCCCTTGCGCATCTTCCCCACCACCAACAAGACGTGGTGCTCGCTGGCGGACGGCGTCTACATCTGCGACGACGACGAGCTGGCCAAGGCTTTCATGACGCCACCCGAGGTGGGGGTGGGGAGCCCCGAGCCCGAGGCGGGCGTGGAGGAGGATATGGCGGCGGCGAGGGCTCGGGCCGCAAGGAGTGCGGCCATCGCGAAGGCGGCGGCCGCGGAGGGGCAGGCCAAGACCATCAACTTCCTGCACGTGCCCCCGCCCGACACCCGCAGCCAGCGGGGAGGCCAGATGGCCTTCTACCCGGACACCTCCATCCTGCCCTTCCTGGACGCCATGCGCATCCCCCGGCTAAGCGCCAGCGTGGCAGTGCGGATCGTGACGCAGCAGATGTTCTTCGGCCGGCCCATCACCAACCTCGTCGCGGACCTCTTCCCCTGCGTGCAGCGGTGGATCTTCAGCCACCGCGGCCGCGCGGAGTACATCGCGCTGGAGGAGCATCTCAATGGGGAGGCCCGCCAGCGCAAGCTTGAAGAGTTCTCTTGCGAGGTCATGGCAAAGGTACCCCCCCCCCTCTATAGTAACAGAAAACAAGCAGTGAGTGCACAGAATAAGAGCTTGAAATAATGTGCCTTGCAGCCTTTTGCTCCAATATGTGGTAATTACGGCGCCCTCTTGCGTCTAATTTTCATGCGATGTCCGCGAGGGAACTCATCCGGCAAGCGCCCCGCACTGTGCGCCGCAGGTCGAGGCCGAGTACAGCCTGAAGGATCGGGTCATCGCCCCGGTCTTTGTCGAGCAGCCCGTCATCCTGGACGCGGACGGCATGCGGCTTGTGGTGTCCACTGCGGCGGAGAGGGAGTTCTCCGTGGTGTTCCGGGAGCTCAGCCGGCTGTTCACCTATGGCAAGGTCGACGCCGACTTGGTCAACTTCATGGTGAGGGTGGCGTTTGAAGCCGGCGGCGCAGGAAAGGTCGACATGGCGCGGTTTCAGGCGGATCTGGGCGACATGGATGCGGACGTGGTGCCATGGGAGGTCAAGCGGACACAGCTGCTGGTCACCGACCCGATGGAGGCCTTTGATGTCGCTGGCAAATTCTCTAAGGGGGACAATGCGGCAGGTGGGATCCAGGCTGCGGATGCCACCATGCCTGGGAGGATGGCCAAGGCGAAGGAGGACGAGGCGGTGCAAGTGTGGCCGCCGCCGAGGCCGCGCGACGAGCTCGAGCAGCTGCGGCAGCAGATCAGCCCTGCGCCGGTGGGCGTCATGCCAGAGTTCCCTGGCGGAACGCTGCAGCCGCCGGGATCCTCCGGTGGCAAAAACGCCCTCAGCCTGCCCGCCGTGGAGCCGTCCTCCGCATTCATCCTCCAGCAGCAACAGGAACATCACCGCCAGCAGCCGCCGCTGCCTTATCTGCCAGCCAACGGAGGCTCAGGTCTCCCTGGCGCAGAGGCTGCCAGCAGCGAGGCGCCCGTCCGAGCCGGGGAGCACCATCCAAGCGCTAATGCCGGGCCAGTTCAGACACAGCTGCCGCATTCGGAGGGCCCGTGGATGTTGGCCACCCATCGGGGCGTGGACAACACGCCCACAGTGGGCAGCCACGCCGGAAGCCCTTGGTCGGGAGGTGGGGCGGGTGCGTCCAATGGAGGAAGCGGCGGCGGCGGCTACAGCGAGGCCTGCAAGCTGGCGCTGCGGAACTCGCTCGGGGCTCTGCAGCTGGTGCCGCTCGAGGTACCGGGGACGCTGTCTCTGGGCGGCGACGCTGATGTTCTTCTGAGCTCCCTGGCGGACGAGGACAAGCAGCTGGTGGGCCGCGTGGGGGAGGAGCTGGTCTACCGGTGGCTCCGCCGTCGGCATGAGGGCACCGGCGCCGTGGTGGAGTGGGTGAATTATGAGGCGGAGAGCGGCATGCCGTACGACATCCGGGTCACGCGGAAGGTGGCCGGAGCGGCGGGCGCGGAGGTAGAGTATGTGGAGGTGAAGAGCTCGTCCGCCGCCAACAAGCTGCCCTTTGAGGTGTCCCTCCGGGAGCTCCGCTTTGCAGAGCAGCACGGCCCCGCCTATCTCCTCATCCGCCTTCTCGGCGTGGCAGCAGGACTGCAGCCAACGATGATGGAGATCCGGGACCCGGCGCTACAGCTCCAGGCCGGTGTGCTGAGCCTCGTGGCTGTGCCGGAGCAGTGACCGCGAGCCACCCTGAATTCATGCCCACCTCGACAACGGGCATCACATAGCGGCAAGTTGGCATGTTGCCAATACATTTTCACCAGTCCATAGAGGAGGGTGGGACGCCGTGCGTAGAATCTGGTATCTATTGGAATGGTAGTGAGACGTGATGCAGCAATTCCATATCTATGTTGTAACGATATTGCTGCGCATGTCCCATCCAGAAACCAGCAAAGTCGCTACATGCTAGGAGATGTAAATCTATTTATAATGAACAAGTCCTGAGGAATAATATACCGGTAATGCCAAACGAATACCTCCGCCATACCCAGGCGGTAAACAGAAACATTGCTGTTATTGGATTGGAATAGCCAAATAGCTTTTGAGCTTTTCAGCACTAACTTCGACAGTAGTAGTGACAATCGCGACGTTGCCTTTCTAACTAGATACGCAGAATTTCTGATAATGGATATTCATCAGTAATCATAATATTAAGGTTTGCCATCGAAGTAAATGTCATGTTTTTTGCAAGATGCCACGGCAGCACGCAGCAACGATCAGGCCAAGCAAGCATGCAGGCTGAGGACAACATCATCATCGACACCCCGCCAGATATTAATAGCGATCGAAAGGATTGGGTGTCGCTAGTGTAGCAACATGAAACCCTTCCTGGTTCGAATTTCGAAATGAAATATAGCGACTTTATGGCGGTCGCTATGTGTTTGCCGGTACAATATGTTTTTAGATGAGGGAATTTGTATTAATGAATGGAACATTTTGACGAATGCTACCTGCCGCTCCTATTAATTCTTTTTATTTTGATAATACCGGTACTCGTACAGCACAAGGCGTGTCGCGCTTCTCGCACATCCATAAACGCTATCGTCATTTCTTTTTTGATGTGTCACTCATAGAATTCTTATTTACATGAGCTAGCTGCAAAAGGCATATCGTCAGTACATTGTCGCTACATTTAGTCGCTACTTGCGGTAGTCGCTACTAGTCGCTACACCAGTCCACATAAGTCTTTGCACAAAGAATTCCGCGCGTATCCTCGCTTTGGTGCCCAAGCCATGGGGCCACGGGGCCATGGAGCCTTGTAATTCAGTCTATGCAATCCTCCTACGCCAAGGAGGCAGCCATTTCTCCCGGTTATCGTACTTTAATAATTTTGTTTCGGCAATGGCATTGCTTGGCACATGGCTAAAACCACAGAAAAAACGGGCAATGAATAGGGGGCAACTTGTTGGCGGCATAGCTACCATCCGTTGCAGATGCCCGCGCGCTCCCGGTGATGCGTGGACGTATGCATGCGCTGTAAGACGACCGAGCTTGAGCCCAATCCATGCACGCTGCCGATGCAATGCATGGGGCATTCCCATGAGCGTGTGCCAGTTATCCCGTCGTCGTGATGGGGCCAATCATCCCATAATTTTCCAAGCTGCAAGACAAGCGCCGTTGGCTGCGCCTCGCTGGGTGAAAGTAGCACACATAAAGTGTCTTCGATGTCATAGGTGCATGCTTATACCGCCCGCACCGTAGGCTAAGCGCGGGTTGGCCCCCTCGACAACAATGTCGCCACTGTTGCACATGTATGCGCGCATGTTGTCACACATGTCACCCATCATCCAAGGGAAAAAGCCAAAATGATGACGGGTCCGCGCGACGTGGAGACCTATCCAAGGGGTCCTCGCGCCTGGGAGCTTGCGTGGAAGGGCACATTATATGCCCCCATCATGCACCCTCACCCAAAGTGAGTAAGATGGCTGGGATACCAGAACATGGGGGTTATTTTGAAAGAGCATAACATTTCGGCGTTTTATCAGATTGGGCTGAAAATTAGTGCGTTGGAAAGCGCATGTCACGGGCTGATAAAACGCCGAATTGTTATGAATTAAAACGTGATTGCAAGGGCGAACAGCCAGTTTGCGAATGTCGCATGCAGCCCGCGCTAGCTGACAATATACTCCAAACCCTGCGCCGCGAGGCATGTGGTTGGTGGCCAACACATGTATCTCTGCGACCATGGGAGAAAAACACGGTTATTTATGTCCAAATGTCGGCGTGCCGTGCGCTCAAACCGTTCACAGCCCGGCCGTGCAGCACTTGTCACATTGGCAGTGCCGCACAACAGGCGACGCGCGCGCCACGCGCCGTCGCATTGGCCCTAGCACACCATGTGCACGCTCTTTCATGGTTATCCTCGCGATGGCTGCAACGTCGTAGACTATGCGTGGGTTTACCGACTAGACGCGACCAAACCCAAATCACACGCGTAAAAACATGCAGAGACTTGTGTGGGCTGCTGTACAATAATTACCGCGCGCAGCGTCATCATCAGCAGCGCGCCCACAAGCGCCCGGCCGCCCGCCCCTGGCGGCGGGCGCAACGGGGCAACTCGCATATATCAAGCCGATGCTGCGGGGACGGGATGGTTGCTGTGCAAGCTCTCGACCGGGCGCGGACTGAGACTCAACGTCGACCCCAGCCTCAGACTCAACCTGGACCCCACGGCTGCAGCGCATTGAATCCGCCAGGCAGCCTACAGGCAGGGACATCGCTCATTCCTAGGCCGTCAACCCCCGCCCCGGCCTGCCCCGGGCGGCTCTACACTCTGCACAGGCCGGCGGCGGCGGTCGGTAAACCCTACACACCCTAACGACCAGCCATGAAGCACCGCGTCAGTCTCAAGCGTCTGGGGCGCGACTCCGCGCACCGATGGGCAATGCTACGGTGAGATCAGCCAGCGGGCGCACCCCCACTCCGTCCACAGCCACAGCCAGGCCTGCACCGTCTGCCCTCACCGATTGCCCGTCCGCGTCCTGCACTGCGCGTGCCGAACGGACGGCGGAGGGGCAACCGAGCACTCCTGCCTTGCCCTACTGGCACCGCGCCTCTGCTCAGACGATGGGCCGCGCGCCAGGCTGCGCCGTGGTGCCAGGCGGTGGGTGGCCGCCTGATGGCGGCTGAGCCACAGCGGCGTTGCCTGCGCCTGCCTCTGCCAGACTGGGTCATGCTGACAATCCCCCCCCCCCCCCCCCCCTCCCCCCCGCCCCCACCCTCCTTGCATCGGCACCCGAAATCCGGCACTCGCAGCAACTTGGTGACACAGCTGGTGCGGCACCAGCGCATCCGGACGACGCTGCCCAGGGCGAAAGAGCTGCGGCGGGTCGCGGACCAGGTGGTGACTCTGGGCAAGCAGGTGCAGCTCATCCCCCCCCCCCCCCCCCCGCCCGGCCCCTTCCCCTCCCCCCCAACATCCACCTCCCGAGTGCGTCCGCGACCCATGGCGTAGTCCCGGCTTCCAGCTCTGAGATGCCCTGGTTCTCTGCGGGAGAACGCAGGGCGATCTCAACGCGCGCCGGCGGCTAGGCGCCATAGTGCGGGGCGACGAGGAGGTGCACACGCTGTTCACCACCATGGCGGAGCGCTACCGGGATCGCGAGGGCGGCTACACCCGCATCCTCAAGACCAGCCAGCGCGTGAATGACGCCGCCCCGATGGCGTACATCGAGTAAGCGGACACCCGCCCCTGCCCCTGCTAAATCACCCCCCTGTATGTGGTACCAATCACACGAACCCTTGGTCGAGCTCGAGCCCGATGGTTGAGGAGCATGCCTGTGCATGGCCGGGAATCAATACGATCGTGTTGGAGCTCAGCGCACCGTGGGTTGAAAGGTCCTACTTACCCCGACCCCTTGTGCTATAGAGGCTCCACGCCGACCAGCCACTACAAATGCCTCAGCGTGAACCCCAGCCCGATTCAGACATTTCTAGGAGAACCAGAGTTTGTATCCACTCCGTGCTGGTCCTGCATTGTTCTGACCCTCTGACGGCCCAGCTGCAGCTCCCTACTGCTAGCGCACGATCAAATTTACATCCGTAGCATGGATGGCCTCCGCATACGGCAGCCGCATGCTACAGGATTTAATGTGTCACCGCGCGCAGCTCCTCCAGGGCACCTTTTGCCCTGGCCGGAATGTACCTGCACCCCCCGAACATTTATCAGCCACCGCAATGCCGAAGGTTGCGGGCGCCCTGTAGACTGACGCCCCCCCCCCCCCCCCCCCCCCCCCGCCTTCTTCCGCCTGCAGGTATGTGGATCGGGAGGGCGAGTTCCGCCCCGCTCGGCCGCCGCAGAAGAGCCTCCTCCCGCTGGCGGCCCGCGCCGCGGCACCGCAGTGAGCAGCTTATTAGAGGCACGGGATGTGCTGGCGGATCCACCGCCCCTGAGGCGCGACCTCACATGCATGCTCTAGAGCTGGCTGATATAGTCGTCTGTGGCCCGGCTGGTAATGTTATGCTCCAAGGATCCCCTCCTGATCTTGCCCTGGCGCCTGCTGTGCGATGATCCGGGTCCAACTTGCTGCGCAATAGAACAGATGCAACCATGGCGAGGTCGCTGAGCCGGCCCGAATATAAGCAGAACTGGCGGACATGAAGGGAGCCGAGGGAGTGGCGCATTCGTCAGCGTCACGCAGCAAGTACTGTCCGGTGCAGTGACGGATGTTCATTTAGCGTGCCACTCGACTCGGAGGCTTTTACCGCAAGGTGTTATGTATGGCTAGGCGCGCGGGCATTGGGGTTAGGGTCCGAGTTAAGTCATACCCTGGTCAGCCCCCGTTGTGCACATTCTCCGGTCGACGTACTCACTGAACACACTCCCAGGCAGACTCCGTGGCGTTTGTCCTGTTTGGCGTTTGTACTCTGTCCATTTGTTGCCCTCCCAACCCGATCCCGCTTAAGTGCGCTTGTCACCTGCCCGCTCCGCAGCGGATGGTTGCTACCCCATCATCTACCCCACTGGCGGCGGATAGTTGCCGCAGTGATGTTAGGTATTGTCATCTTATTCGCGCCATCTGGGACATTTTTGCGGCTGGTGGTCTGGACGGTTCCGCTGCGCTGACTCCTTTGCTGTTGCTTTGGGGAGAGTGTGCCCATGATAAGCCAGGATCGCCAGGCAGCGCTGCACCAGCCATGTATGGTGCCGGCCCGACCATAAAAAACTTTTTTTTAAACGTGCTATGTCCTTGTTGGTCCAATTCCAGACAAATACATCACGATATCACCACGAGAATTAAAAGCATTAGCCAGCTCCCCATTAATCAGAGCAAAAACATGGGTTCTTATAAAATAGGTCCTAACATGTGGTTCGGCATCACCCGTAACCACATGGCAAAATCTACAGAGTTCATAGCGTGCACACCGCTCCCTGCCACTTTCAAGGGACTCCGTTTTCGTGTCCCCGTCCGTTATTTCATGCCTTGCCGTGAAACCTGCTCAACAGGCTGTTGAAATCAATCGTGGGCCGGCTTTTCGTCATTCTCTTTCCAGTCTTCGACAGCGGTGCTGGATTTATGCTCGGCAGCTTGCTGAGCAAGGATCCCAGTCCGGACAGCCGCGCGAATCCCTGCGGGCAGTCTCCGCTGTCCTCGTCTTCCAACATGCCCAGCGTGCCCTGCAGCGGGCCCGCACTCTGGGTGTAGCCGTCCCGCACAGACTGCAGCCCTGTGGCAAAGGACTCTCGCCGCTTATTCAGTAGGTTCGAAATCACCGACGTCCGGCGAGCCTGCATAGGCACCGCAGGCTTGTCGCCCAGCGCGTTGTTTTGCTTCGCCTCTTGCTGTTGCTTTGCAGCCCTGCCGCTCTCCTCCTTGGCGAGCCTGTCGAGCAGATCACTGACATGCAGTTCCTCCAGCTTGCGCGGGTCGGCCTTTGCTGCCGCCTTGGCCCCCTTGTAGCGGCGCATGTCACGCCCGCCATTCCAAAACCCATACTTTGGCAACGAGATCTCCTCACCCTCATTATCCCTGCCGTCCCCCCTCAGACCTAGTGACGGGTCCGCTGAAACAGACTTCTTCGTGCCTGGCTGGCTTCCTCCAACATCAATGGAGCGTCTGGAACTCTGTGCGTGAATGGAGCGCCTGGAACTCTGTGCATGAATTGAGCCCCTGGAACTCTGTGCATGAATGGAGCGCCTGGAACTCTGTGCATCTGCGGAGCGCCTTTGACCTGGGCAACAGTTGAGAAATCGGCAGCAGGCTTCAGCGCCCTGGATGTTTGGTTGTGGACTCCCGGGAACGCCCGACAGTATAGAGTAACACATGAATATTCTTATTCTATGATGTCGGGAGGTGGTCGTTCTTCTGCAAAAGGCCGAAATTCCCTACAGTAAACGGCTGCAGAGAGGTGCGTTGTTTAAAGGGGCGGAGTGGGGAGGGTTGTCGGGGGCTCACCGACTTTCTTGGGTGCCACAATTGGGGGTAGGCCAGGGCTGGTGTCGCTGGTGGAGGGCCACTCCTGCTGTGGCGGCGACCGATTGAGCTCATGTTTTGAGGACAACGTCAAATCCTTCTTGGAGGTGCGCCGGCTCTTCGTCTTAGCCTTGCGAGCGGTCGCGTCTTGCGCGGCCTTTGGCTGCTTGATATCAGACGTCGTGAAGCTGCGCGCTACACTGCTGCGGATAGGACTTGTCACCGGCGGCAGCCCCGACTCGGTGAGGCTGAACTGCGAGCGCTCCGCACGGCCGTCCACGCGGGACATCGCCTGCTCAAACACCTCGTGGCCGACCATGGCGCTTGCACAGTGCCGGAGATACACCACCGCTGAGCTTTGTCGGCGGTGGTGGGATTCCGAGGTGCGGACAATTATCTCGGTAGTATGTTCTCTTGAGATACTTCACAGCTGTTAAACACGTCAGTATGTTGCTGGTATTTTTTGTGGCCTATTTAGTATGGCCTGACTAACGCAATCCTTTTTGCATTACTACAGGCAGCGAATCCTAATCGCTACCGGGAAATATGCTGTAGTAATGATTACTTGCTGCTGCTGCTACTGCTCGCCGCCTAGCGCGAGCGCGGGCGGCGGGCCTTTATTTATAATGTTTACCCAAGGAGGCACTGTTTGCCAAAGAATGTCAGCTCGCTTACATCGAAGGCTAAGACAAGAACCACAGGCTTGGCCTGGGTGTCTCCTAGCGCAAAAAGATGGTTGAGGGTGGGTGGGTGCGCGAGCCGGTTGAGGCGAGCGCAAAGCAGAGAGTGCCTGTGCCCGAGGGTGGATCCCTCAGGTCGTAGTGCTGGTGCGGGCCGGCAGGCCTTTGTCCGTGCGCCGACCTCGGGGGTCGTGCGCAATACAACATAGCTAATGTACTGTAAACCTCTAGATGACTACATCTGACCATTTACCCAAGGAGGCACTGTTTGCCAGAGACGAAAGCCAAAGGCTAGCACAGGAAGCTTAGGCCGGCGGCCGGACGGGGACGAGCCAACCGAAGAACCTCCAGGCCGCAGGAGTCGGGCGCATGGTCGGGTCGATGTACTTCCCGGTGACCACCTCGCTGTTCTTCGACCAATCGCCCATGTGTTTGATGGCCGGCAAGGGGACGCCGACGCAGCTTGCTGCGGAAGCGGCGCCCTTGCGTAAACTGTGCGATGTCCACTTGAAACCGGTGGGAGGTCGGGCGCCTGCCGCCAGGTAGGCTTCCCGCAACCACTCGGTAAGAGTGGTTGAAACCGACCAAGTGGCGGAAGACTCCAGCGGGGAGATGCTCCAGAACTTGGGCGGCGGGCTGGCGCCGTAGAAACGGCGGCAGTAGGCATCGCGACTGACGGTGTACCAGTCCAGGAGGTCAGCAAAGTCCGGAACGGCGGCGACGGGCAGATTTATCAGGGGCTTAGCGGAAACCCTCGTACGCCGGTCGCCTTTCTGTTTGCGGACGTACAGTAGAATGCTTCCGGACGGCCGGTCGACCACTAAATCATCGGTCTCGCAGCTAATGCCGGACTCCGCGCGGCACAGGAAGACGTACGCCGTAATCGTCGCGAGCGCGGCTCTGAAAGCGCGGATGTCCGCAATATTAGCGGGTTCCCACACCAATGTCTGCCGAAATCCAATCGCGATGTTTAGGATGTCAGCCGCAACGGGCGCAGGGAGGGCGACGCGGACGTCTTCCGCCGCAAGACGCTCTTGCTGGATGGCCAGGCCGCGGCGCGCGTCGGCCACCATTTCGCCGAGGGCGACAGGCTGGCGCTGATGGTCGCGGAAGTACTTGTTGATGGACGAGTAGTACTGTTGAAGGGACTCCGCGCCGACGGTACCTTGCATGCCCAGCCAGGCAGTGTAGCGGACGATCGTGCTGGTAGTAGCATGCAGCGGGCGTAAGCCCTCTTGCTCGCAGAAAGTAGCGAAAGAGCGCATGCCGCTGTCGTAGTTGCGGTAGGTGCCGGCAGCCAGCGAACCCGTAAGCAACCCGAGCGCCGCTTGACCAACGTCGTCGGTTCCCAACAAAGACCGGAGCTCGGCCGCCATCGATGCCGACTAGGGCGCCTCAGAGCCGGAGCACACCGCAAGCCGGTAGCGCGCGCGTCGAGTGTGGGACAGGCGGCCCGGGTACTGCACACTGTACTGCAGCGACGGCTGCACGGCCATAGCCCGGCCTAGCGACCCACGGCGGAGGTGCAGCCATGCCGGCGTGGCAGCCGAAAGGCCACGATGCTCCAGCCGGGCCGTCCGACCCCCGCGCGCGTTCCCCGCCGCCCAGGAAAGAAGAGGTCGCGGGTAGGCGGATAGACAATCGATAGGCGCGATGACCGTGGCGGCCGCGCCCGACTGTCGCAGTTTGTCCGCCAAATCGTCCAACAAACCCCACGGGGATTGCAATAATTGTGTTCCCTGCGCCAGAACTCGTCCGGCAAATGGAGAGAATCCACCGCTTCGCAATGCGGGTCGCGCCAGCGGGAATTGTACCGTGGAAGTTGCGTATTTTCCATCGACGCAAATCTGTCGACGGTGTGCGGCCCCCACAAGCGCTGCAGGTACGCGAATATCCGCGGATTGAGCTGCCAGTCGGAGTCGTCCAGCTCCCTGCTGAGTCGGTCCGCCCAAACGTTGGATGCAGACTGGATGTACCGGGGCCTGATGGAGATGTCGTGGATATCCAGGAGGTGCCACAGCTTGCGGAGCTCCTCCATCACGACGGGCGACCGAGAGGTAAGGTTGGTCAGCGCTGCCACTACGGCCGTGTTGTCCTCGTGCAGTAAGACGCGCCGTCCTTGGAGCTGCGGCAGGAACGATTCGACCGCGTGACGTACCGCGCGAAGCTCCTTCCACGTGATGTGATGCGAGCGGTCGCCCTCGTACCAGAATCCGCGCGCCTGGTAAGCGCTGTTGTTGTTCAGCACAGCCCCCCAACCATACGAGTTGGAGTCCGCGTGCAGATACGCGGTCTCCACAGGCTTGTACATAGAGCGACCGTTGTGCTGCGCATGTACCTGGGTCCACCATTCTAGGTCGCGGCGCAGCTGGTTTGTTATCTTGACGCGCCCGCCCCAGCCATGCCGGGTTGCGAGGACGCAGTGCAGCTCTCGCGGAAAGAAACGGGCCGGCGTAACTGCGAAGTACAGGAACTGCGCCTTGCCCGCAAAGGACGCCAGCTGCCGAGCTGGGAGCCAGCGCTTGTTGGAGGCTGCGCGTCCAAGGAGAGAACGGGCGGCCTTGGCTAGCGCGATGAGCTTCTCCTCGGGGGCGCGGAACTCGCCGCGCTGCAGGTCGATGATCAGGCACAGGTGAGGGCCGACCTGGGTGGGCTCCCAGACTCCCTTGTTGGGGTTGCGCAGCAGGCCCAGGCGGTCCAACAAGGTGCTTAACCGGACGCGTAGCTCCAGGGCTGCCTCGCGGGAGTCCGCGAGAAAAAGGAAGTCGTCCATGTAGGGTAGGAGCCGTACGCCCCGCCAGCGAGTGTTGCGCAGGAAACGGCGAGTAGGCTTGGACGGGGCCGTGGGAGGCAACGCTGGGTCGCGCCGCTTCAGGGGCGTCCGCAGGTAGTCCGTAAAGGCCGCCGTCAACTTGCAGAAGTAGTACGACGAGCCTGTCCACCCCATCGGTAGGCACGCAAGTCGCCACAGCTCCCCTCGGTAGTTCACGGTAAAGAAGTCGCGGTCCTCCTCCCGAATCCCAAGGGCGTAGTAGCCATCGGCCAGGTCCATCGACACGAACCAATCTCCCGCGCGTGCCAGGTGCCGCAGGTGCTTGATCGTTTCGTAGGACATCGTGAAAGTCTTGCACCACTTGTTGAGCTCCCGTAGGTCGATGATGAGGCGCCACTTGTTGGTGCCGGGCTTGGGGACTAGAAACATTCAAGATACCCACTTGTTGCAGTGTCCTCGCTCCCACGCGCCAATCGCCTCGAAGCGGGGCAGTTCTGTAGCCATGAAGTCCAGTTGTGCCTGAGTGGCGTCGCGCATAGAGACGCCGTGGTTGTAGGGGCGAGGGCGTCGCCCGTTCTTGAAGCGTATCCGGACCCCTTGGCGGATCCAACTCAAGACTTGCCCGCTCGCGCCGATGCATTCCCAGTCGCGCCATCTTCTCCGCACGCGGTGTCGCATGTAGAGGGAGGTAGGCGTACATGAGTCGGCGCGGCGGGCCACACCGTCACTTGGTGACCTTGGCCTTGGCCTTGTCGGACGCTGCGGCTGTCGCTGCGGCCTTCCGCGCTGCAGCGGCTTGCTCGCGTTGCTTGCGCCTCTCGGCGGACTCTGTGGGGGCGGGCTTGTCGGGGGTAGCCTTGGCGAACGCGGCCGCGGCACGGGCCTTGCCCGCTGCGGAAAGGCTGATCTCGAGGGTCTTGTCGTCGAACGCTTGGCGGAGTTGGTCGAGTTGCCCGGACACGGCGATGCGCCGTGGGGTGCAGAACTTTGCGTGGGCGGGCTCGGCGAAAACACGGTCCGCCTCTGTAGCCGTTGGTCCATTCTTGGCGAGCTGGAGGTAGCCCAACCGGGAACGGGTGGCCTCCTCCGTCGCCAAGTGGGTGCGGTAGCAGGCGCGGAGCTCGGCAAGGGCCGCAGCCTTGCTTGCCGGCGTAGCAGACTCGGTCGAAAGCGACTCCAGAGCGCCGCGCATCGCCTCGTTGGCGCAGCTACTGAAGAAGGCATAGCAGCCTAGGTGCAGGTATTCGTCGTACGCTGCCTGACTCCGCTTCTCCGCGAGGGCGCGGGCGGTGTCGTCGGTCAGGGTCCACAAGCGGGGCTCGTCGACGTCGCGCGGGGGGCGCTCCAGACCGGGGGGGATGACTCGGCCGTAGTAGGCAAAGTCGACGTACTCGAGCTCGTTGTCGGGTGCGTCTAGCTCAGCAGGAAGGGGCTCTTGCGCTCCTTGCTCACCACCCTCGGGCGCAGGCGTGCCCGCGGGGTTGGTTGGCTGGGTGCCTTCGGGAGAAAGCGGGTTAGTGGGGGGGGGGGGGGGGGCGAGTCGAGCGAGCAAGGCAGCCGTAGCAGCCTCAAGCTGCCCGGCCAGCCGCTTCTCCAGGGCTTCCGCTTGGGCCGTCAGGCGTTTTTCCAATTCCGCGATAGATGCCGCCGTGGCGCCGCCCGGGGCGTCGTCCACTAAGGTGTCTTCCGGTACAGGGCGAGGGGGCATCCTGCTGTCGCGGGGTGGGGAAGGTGTAGCGTCTCGGGAGGCTGAGGCTCGGGTCCGAGTCGGCATAGAGTAAGCTGACACTCTGCTCGACTGCTAGAGTCGAGACTGCTTGCGCGAGCCGGTTGAGGCGAGCGCAAAGCAGAGAGTGCCTGTGCCCGAGGGTGGATCCCTCAGGTCGTGGTGCTGGTGCGGGCCGGCAGGCCCCAGTCCGTGCGCCGACCGCGGGGGTCGTGCGCACGATCCCCGAGGTCGGCGCACGGACTAAGGCCTGCCGGCCCGCACCAGCACCACGACCTGAGGGATCCACCCTCGGGCACAGGCACTCTCTGCTTTGCGCTCGCCTCAACCGGCTCGCGCAAGCAGTCTCGACTCTAGCAGTCGAGCAGAGTGTCAGCTTACTCTATGCCGACTCGGACCCGAGCCTCAGCCTCCCGAGACGCTACACCTTCCCCACCCCGCGACAGCAGGATGCCCCCTCGCCCTGTACCGGAAGACGCCCTAGTCGACGACGCCCCGTGCGGCGCCACTGCGGCATCCATCGCGGAATTGGAGAAACGCCTGACGGCCCAAGCGGAAGCCCTGGAGAAGCGGCTGGCCGAGCAGTTCGAGGCGGCTACGGCCGCCTTACTCGCTCGACTGGCCCCTCCCGTGCATTCGCCTCCTCCCAAAGGCACGCATCCAGCCATTCCCGCGGGCGCGCTGCGCCCGAGGGTGGTGAGCAAGGAGCGCAAGAGCCCCTTCATGCTGAGCTGGACGCACTCGACACCGGGCTCGAGTACGTCGACTTCGCCTACTTCGGCCAAGCCCCCCTTTCCGGTCTAGACCCACCCCCACGCGACGGCGACGAGCCTCGCTTGTGGATTCTGACCGACGACACCGAATTGGAGAAACGCCTGACGGCCCAAGCAATAGCCCAGGAGAAGCGGCTGGCCGAGCAGTTCGAGGCGGCTACGGCCGCCCTACTCGCTCGACTGGCCCCTCCCGTGCAACCGCCTCCTCCCAAAGGCACCCAGCCAGCCATTCCCGCGGGCGCGCCTGCGCCCGAGGGTGCTGAGCAAGGAGCGCAAGAGCCCCTTCCTGCTGAGCTGGACGCACTCGACACCGAGCTCGAGTACGTCGCTCGACTTCGCCTACTTCGGTCAAGTCCCCCCTTCCGGTCTGGAGCCACCCCCGCCACGCGACGGCGACGAGCCTCGCTTGTGGGTTCTGACCGACGACACCGCCGCCCGCGGCCTCGCGGAGCAGCGGGGTCTGACAGCGTACGACAAGTACCTGTATCTTCGCTGTAATGCTAAGGCCTGCGGCCAATCCCTGGCGGTACGGCCGTCACTGCAGTACAGTGTACAGTACCTGGGCCGCCCGTCCCGCGCACGGCGCCCGCGCCCGGGCTCTGGAGCGCCCTGGACGGTGTCGATGGCGGCCGAGCCCCACCTTCTTGCCGCCCTCTCTCCGGCGCCGGCCAGCCGACCAAGTTTTGGAGCGTCTCCCCGCTGGAGCCTTCCGCCGCTTGGTCCTTTTCAGCCACTCCCACTGACTGGCTGCGGGACGCCTGCCTGGCGGCGGGCGCCCAGCCGCCCCCCAGTGTCACGTGGGCATCGCACAGGTTGCGCAAAGGCGCGGCCTCGGCAGCGAGCTGCTATGCTGCGGTTCTGCTGCTAGCTCGTCCCCGTCCGGCCGCTACACTTCGCTACCTGTGCAAGCCTTTGGCTTTCTTCTCTGGCAAATCGTGCCTCCTTGGGTAAATGGTCAGATGTAGTCATCTAGAGGTTTACAGTACTTAGCAATGTTGTACTGCGCACGATCCCCGCGGTCGGCGCACGGACTGGGGCATGCCGGCCCGCACCAGCACCACGACCTGAGGGATCCGCCCTCGGGCACCGGCACTCTCTGCTTTGCGCTCGCCTCAACCGGCTCGCGCACCCACCCACCCACAGCCATCTTTCTGCGCTAGGAGACACCCAGGCCAAGCCTGTGGTTCTCGTCTTAGCCTCCAATGTAAGCGAGCTGACATTCTTTGGCAAATCGTGCCTCCTTGGGTAAATTATGGGATAAGATATAGACGCGTGCTGGTACGCGGTACAGGTAAACGCGTTATCCCATGCGTGATTCGTAAATAGTAATGAAGGGGTGGTTTTAATCCATGCGCAGGCTGAACGCCACGTGTCGCGAATGAAGTAATAAAACGATTGCTGCCCTGAGGGCATACAGTATATATCCCCATCTTCCCCCCAGCTAGCCGCCCCTAATAATCGCACTACGAATGCGATGGCGCATTATGGAAATATACGCAATCATACACCTGGGATTGGTGAAATGTTGCATCTTCCGAGATGCAAATGTGTTACATCGCATGTACACAATGTACATCTAGGGTTTTCTAAGGTATCGGATTTTGGCGGATTTTGGCGGTCTGAATCTGGCCTTGCTGCAGTCCGAGGCCCCTGCGGCGTTTTATTCCGCGCAATCGGTTGTCCTGCCAAAGCCGGTACGGGAGTACGGGCCCGCCCTTGGCCCCTTATACGAGGCGGTCCGCGCCGAGGTGTCGTCCGTGGCTACGAGTGCTTTGCCATGGGCGCGTGAGACGCGCCGCGTGTACGAGACTGTACGGGCCCTAACCACGTTACCGCAAGAAGATGTGCGGCGCGCACGCGCGGCGTATGGGCACGCCCACGAGATCTTCGAGTTACTTACGGTCAGTAATGCTACGACCACCGCTGCATCGGATCCAGCAGCTGGTACTACGACCTGTACGGGTACGAGCACTAGCGGGGGATTGCGCGTCACCACATCTCCTTTTACGGCCACTCCTCTTGGAGTTGGTACTGGTGAGGCCGCCTCTGCTGCCCAGCAATTGCTTCCTATCGGTGGTACGAGTACTGCCAATACCGTTACTACATGCGCTTTTGTAGCTCTGAAGATACCGTCGCCGGGCGAATTAGTAGCACACCCTCCGTCAGCAGCCACTGTTTCCCTCCCAGAATCGCTGCCAGGTTCTACTGCTCCGCCCTCGGGTACGGGTTCGGGTGCGACCTCCGATGATCAACCCACGACCATGGTTGTCCAACGCCACCTCAGCCGTGCGATTCGCTTGCGTGACTTCGTGGCCCTCGATCTCAGCTTCCAACGTACTGGTGCAGCGGCCTCGCGACTTGATACCCTGCGCCTGTACAGCGCGTGCGGGCCGGGCTCCCTGTCGCTTTTCCAGTCGGATCACGAGTCCGCCCGCAAGATTCCCCATGCTGCTTATGCGGCCGCCGCTGCGCGAGTACTGGGCCTTTGCCCGCGCGGAGGTTCCGCGCTTGTCACTTGCCCTGGCCCAACGTGTGGTATTGATCCCTTATGGCTTCGCTCTACGGATGGCTCGAACCGGAGCGCTACGGATTTCATCGTGGATCATCTACCCATATGCCCCGTAGCGAACTACAAGCACCGCATGCATACCGCTTTGAAGAATCTGTGGGCATCTGTGGCAATTGATGCGGGGGCGGTGCTTGACCGGGACCGCTCGGGAGCCGGCGACTTGACCCTTGAGACGAGTGGGCTGCGCCCGGCGGACCGCTCGCGGCCGTCGGACCTGACGCTGGCGGGGTGGGGAGGGGCAGCGTGCGATTACATGATCGACTTCGCGTGCGTGTCCTCCACGACCCCCACTTGGAGCAACGACCCCCGCTGGTGCATCCCGGGAATCGCGGCGACCGAGGCGGAGCATGCTAAGTTGGCAGCGGACCGGGCGTCTTCCGCCCCAACAGTGCAGGGTGTTCACCGGTACTACCCTTTTGTGGTTGAGGACCGCGGCCGACTCGGGAAGTCCGCTTTGACTGTGGTCTACATCTTCGCGGTGCTGTTGGCTGTGCGCAACTTCCCTGGCGGTCCTTCCGCCCCGACCTCTTGCTTTCTTCGTGGTCAATCCGTTCAGGCACTTCGAAACTTTGTCGCCGGCCAACCTGCTGAGTTCCGCCGTCACCTGTCGCGCACACGGCGGGGGCTGTTGCAGCGGGTCTCGGCTTGCGTGCATGGTACCCTGGGCGGCATTCTCTCTGCCGGTGTGCAGATGGCCAAGTCTGATGCGTGTGCTCGTGCCCACTCTGCGTCTTCTCATGCTACTGCTTTCACCCTCTAGTCGATGTAGAGGACCTTTCTGATTGCCTTTTATTTTGGTGATTTCCGATATCGCCTTCTGCTGCTAGCTCATGTAATTAATAGTTTTCTAAGGTATCTTTGCTCTACTCTGAAAACATGCGGGGTGATGTTGCTGTTATCTTGCGTCGCGAGCTCGTGGCCGCGCTTGGCGTGTGCGCTTCAAAAAACAGCGATACTCGCCCGCTAGTGCGCGCCGGAAAACGGAAATTGCCGGTCAGCTACTCAGCTGTAAAATGCGCAAAAACGCAATTTAATCGCACAGTACATAAGGTCACAGTCACAACTGATGTCGGAACATTGAGGACCATGGTGCTGGCACTAGCGCTCAGGGATCCGCCACCCCAGTCCGTGCAATGAACTAAATTCTAGAATAAAATAGAATTTAATCGAAGTCCCTCTTTAATTTCGCTCTAATTCAAAGTTAATGGAATCTGCTACGTACTTAATTAACTTAATTGAAATCGAATAAATCTTGCCTTAAAATGCGGACGAAAACTTACCATATCACACCTGGGCTGGATAGCGTGGATCCATGTGTAAATGGTCCAAGTACCGCGCTCCATGCGTACATGGGCCGGTCCGTGTGTACATGGTCGTTGTCGAGGGCATTCCATGTGTACATGGGTTAGCCAACGACCCGTGTTCACATGGACCGTTTTCGGTTAACTCCATGTGTACATGGTACGGGCCATGTGGACATGGGTCAATGGAGGCTCCATGTTCACAGTCATGGACCGCTCCATGTACACATGGCCCGCATGTCCACATTACTAGTTATATGAGCTAGCTGCAGAAGGCGATATCAGGAAATCACCAGAAAAGGACAATCGGAAAGGTCCTTTACACTTTACGGCAACTGCGAGGTGGAAGCAGTAGCAGGAGAAGATGCAAAATAGGCACGAGCCCACGTATCAGACTTCGCCATCTACACACCGGCGGAGAGAATGCCGCCCATGGTACCATGCACGCAAGCATAGACCCGCTGCAACACCCCCCGCCGTGTGCGCAACAGGTGACGGCGGAACTCAGCAGGTTGGCTAGCGACAAAGTTCCGAAGTGTCTGAACGGACCGGCCACGAAGGAAGCATGAGGTCGGGGCGGAAGGACCGCCAGGGAAGTTGCGCACAGCCAACAGCACCGCGAAGATGTAGGCCACCGTCAAAGCGGACTTCCCGAGACGGCCGCGGTCCTCAACCACAAAAGGGTAGTACCGGTGAATACCCTGCACTGTTGGGGCAGAAGACGCCCGGTCCGCTGCCAACTTACCCTGCTCCGCCTCGGTCGCCGCGATCCCCGGGGTGCACCAGCGGGGGTCGTTGCTCCAATTGCGAGTTGTGGAGGACACGCGCGCGAAGTCGATCATGTAATCGCACGCCGCCCCCCCCCCTCTCCCCCCCACCCACCCTGCGAGCGGTCCGCTAGGCGCAGCCCACTCGTCTCAAGGGTCAAGTCGCCGGCTCCCGAGCGGTCCCGGTCAAGCACCGCCCCCGCTTCAATTGCCACAGATGCCCACATACAGATTCTTCAAAGCGGTATGCATGCGGTGCTTGTAGTTCGCTACAGCACCAGACGGGCAGCTAGATGATTCACACGGATGCCCGCATGCCCGCATTCCCGGTTGCCCGCATGGATCTTAACAACGCTGCAAACCTGGCAATATGCATGTCCCGGGGCAGGGGGCAGGAAAAAAACCACGGCGGCTACCTGTAGTGGTACTGGTGTGAACTACCAATAAAAGGCCAGTCGTAACAAATCCACCTACCGCTATTACATGATCGATTTCGCGTGCGTGTCCTCCACGACCCCCACTTCGGGCAGTGACCCCCGCAAGTGCACCCCGGGGATCCCGGCGACCGGGGCGGAGCACAACAAGCTGGCGACGACGAACCGGGCGTCTTCCGCCCCTGTGCAGGGTGTTCACCGGTACTACCCTTTTTAAATTTGTGGTTGAGGGCCGCGGTCGCCTCGGAAAATCCGCTTTGACGGTGGTCTACATCTTCGCGGTGTTGCTTGCTGTGCGCAACTTCCTTGGCGGTCCTTCCGCCCCGACTTCATGCTTCCTACGTGGCCAGTTCGTCCGCGCTCTTCAGAAATTTGGCGCAAGCCAACCCGCACAGTTCCGCCATCACCTGTCGTGCACACGGCGGGGGGTGTTGCAACGCGAATCTCTGCTTGCGTGCATGGTACCTTGGGCGGCATTCTCTCTGCGGCCGGAGTGCAGACGGCCAAGTCTGATGCGTTTGCCCATGGTCATTCCGCACCCTCTTCTGGTGCTGTTTCCACCTCGCAATTGTTGTGCTGGACGTTTCCTATGTTACCTTTTTCGGTGATTTCCTGGTCGCCTTTTGCAGCTAGCTCATGTAACTATGTTATACCTACCGCTGAAAGCAGTAGCGACTAGGTACTAAAATATCAACACAGCAAGCCGCCCAAAGGCGCCCCGCCTAAAACTGGTGGTATCCCTGGGATAATACTTAGGGATAATCCTTAGCGACCGCTCGTACTTGGCTGGTACCCTGCGCGCTTTAAAAAAAATCCGTGTGTTCATGGGCTGCGCCGGACAGGCTTTTTTTCTGCTTCGATGCTGCAAATCAGAGGGTGCGCGGCGGGCGGATGCCGTCGATGACGGGCACTACCAGTTCCCTGTAGCTTCGTGCCGCCACCGTCACAAGCCGACAGCCCGCGCCAATCACTCCCCGCACCATCCGTAGCCTGAACCATATACGCCCGACGCTCGTGGCCGGCTTGCCTCCGGACTCGCCTCCGCGCGCTCGAGATGGGCAAGAAGAAGGGGCCGGCGAAGCGGCTGCCCATATTCGCCGCCGCCGACAAGGGCGACGTGGCGGCGGTGCGCACCATCCTGGAGGAGCACCCCACCACCATATCCGCGAAGAACAACGTGCGCCCCGAGCCTCAAGCCCCTTTCATAACTTCTTCTTCCCAACTCTCGTTTTGCTATCCGTGTGTTGCCCCCCCCCCCCCCCCTCGTGCCGATTTTTCTACGGGATATATATTACCGACTATCTCGATCCTACATATACCCTCTTTTCATCACGTTATGATTGGGCGGGGGTATGCATTCTATCTGTCCATATGGTAGAAATATTATGTATGTGTGTGTGTGGGGGGGGGCGGGGGAGGGGAGGGGGGGGATGGGGGGGGGGGGCGCTGTATCCCTACACATTCCTTCCCCGCCACCCGCCAGGAAACTTTCCCCGCGCGGACAACTCCGCCGCCACAACGCACGCAGCTCATCCTGCCAACCTCCTCCTTCCGTGACGGCTCCCCTTCCATCCTCCCTGGTGCCACCAGGACGGCTGGACGCCACTGCACCAGGCGTCGTTCTCGGGCAACCTGAGCGTGGTGAAGCTGCTGCTGGAGAAGGGCGCCGATATCTCGGCCGGCTGCAAGGTTGCCTCCCCGCCAACCCCCGGCTCCCCTTAGCAACCGCCTGACAGACCCCACAGAGCCTGCCAGAGGTCCATACCATTACAAACTGGTTAGCACCTGCATGGGCAGTGGCCTTTTCCCTCTGGCACTGGCGGAATTTCGTGTCCGCCAGACGGGTGGGGTCAGGTGGCGTGGTAAGGGGCGGGGGAAGGGGGGTTCATTATTCAGGAGACCTCAGCTTCCACACCTGTAGTCGTAATTAGTCTGAATGGCATGCCACCGCCCGGTGCAGGACCAGGACACGCCGCTGCACTACGCCGCGGCGCAGGGCCACTGCCGCATCATGCGCTTCCTGGCCGCCAAGGGCGCGGACCTGCGTGTGAAGGACCGGGTGACCCCCCCCCCCCCCCCCCCTTCCCAACCCCACGTCTCCCTGTCTCCTACCCCCGAGAGGCACTCAACCGCCGCCCAGCCGCTCGCTTCCTGCCGGGCCATTTAAATAGCTTTCCAATGGCAAATGGGTGGCGGTGGTTGAGTGGTAGCAGGGACGCACAGGGGCGCAAGCCGCATGTCCACCCTCCTGGAAGGTGTGCGGGGCTCAGGGTTGGACTGCATAGCGGTGCGGACAACGGATGCACAGGGGTGCACCACACCACCGCGTACCCCACCGTGGGTCCTCCGGACGACATCCACACCATCGCTCCACGGCATACACTCCGCCCCTGCCACAAAGCCCCGGCTCGGTCGTGCCTGTTGCGACATGCGCAAGCGCTGCCGTGCCAGGCGGGCTAGGTCTACCCTCTCTCTGGACGCGGCGCAGCCGGGTTGGCGTCCAGGGCGTCAGCGCACCTGCAGGAGCAAAAAACAATCGCGACGGGCTTTGCTCTCACATTTCAAGCTTATTTAGAATATGTTCGAAAACTGTGCGCATTAAAAAAACGTTTGCCGGCACCCCGATTGCATTCAGCTTCTTGTACCGGCGTGGGGGCACGTGCTTCTGATTGCAGTACATGTTTTCTCATTTGCTAGGTCCTGCCACGATGGCGTGGGGACCGCGCTCGCGTGCGGGCTGGGGCTGAAGGGCTGACGTGGGTGCCGTGGTGGGCTTGCCGGGGCGCAGGACGGCGAGGCCCCGCTGGACGTGATTCCCAAGAAGGAGAAGGACGCGCGCAAGCTGATGGCGGCGCTGCTGGCGGGCGAGGACTGCCCGGAGGTGGGCAGCGAGGAGGACGACTGGGAGACCGACCCCGAGGAAGGCGAGAGCGGCAGCGCAGCGGCGTGAGGCGCCCCCAGCAGGCCTGCCGCTGGTGCCTCTGAACGCGCACGTGGCTCAGCCAGCACGTATCTGCCGAGGAGGGCTGGAATCGGCGCACGCGATGTTGACAGAGCCGGTGCCGCTGCCGGACATCTGTGATGCGCCTGATGTGTCCAGGCCCTCAAGGGCCGCCAGAGCGACCGGGGCGTCGGCATGCTGGCAGGCAGGTGATGGCGCTGACGCTGGAGGGGGCGCCATCGGTAGATGGGCTGCGCGCACGCAGCTGGCTGGCTGGGGATACTCTGCTTGGAGAGGGGCAATGTAAGCAAAGCATACATTGTCTGCCGTCGATGTATGAGGAAGTGCCGAGTGACAGTGTTATTTACGCGAGCTGCCACCAGTGGATGGAGCACCCCGCCTGCCCCTCCCCCCCCTTCCCGCAACCCCCCACACACACACCACTCCTTTGTGCTCTTTGGGTTGCGGTTGTGGGAGGAGTTCTTGTACCTATAATGGCAAGCCAGGCAGCTGCAGGTCGCTGGTGATGTTGGCATCCAGGCGCAACACGCCGGACAGCGGCAGGCGCATGCGCAACAGAAGGGGAGCCGGAGGGCATATCCCGTGTTGGCGCTCACACTGGGAGGGCTGTGGTGTTTCAGACTAGATGGCGGCTGCGGGTCATATGGCATGATCGATGGCCACAAGCCCACACCAAAGGGCACGGCTGCACTGTGCCATGAGGAAAAATGTTGCGGAGGGCGGGAGGTGGGGGGGGGGGGGTGAGGTGGGCAATGTTCTGTTAAAAAACATGCTGCGAGAGTTCACATGAAGGGGAGAAGGGGGAGGGAGGAGAGGAGGGAAGGACGGGGGGGGGGGGGGGAGAGGGGGGTGGTTCAGCGCAGCTATGTAATCACTAGCGCATGGCCGCGCTAACCGCAGTCGCTGCCTCCTGCGCCACAAAGCGCAGCGAGCGGTCGCCCTGCTCCCCGACGGTGTGGACCGCAGCCAGCAGGGCGTCGTACTCGGGGCCCGCCAGCCGCGGCGTGGCGCCCGTCGCGATGGCCTTCATCAGCGCCTCCAGCATGACCTGCTGCGTGCGGTGGCGCGGCAGCATGTTGTCGCGCGGGCCAACCAGCACCGCCGTCGTCAGCCCGGCGCCCTCAGTCGACAGCAGCGCGCGCGCCGCGTCGCCGGGGTGCGTCGCGAGCAGCGCCGCCTCGCACTGCGCGGCCGCCACCGCCAGCGGCGGGTCGGGGTGCGTCGCCAGCTCGAGGAAGATGTCGTAGCAGCCCACCAGAGGGCCCGACACGCCTGCGCCTGCCTCTCCCGCCTTGACTGCCGCGCCGTCCACCTCCAGCAGCGACTGCAGCAGCCAGGATGGTGGGATCGGGGCACCGCTCACCTCAGCCAGCAATGAGGTACCCGTCCACACACCCACCCACACACACCCTCCACGGCGCAAACGAAATCGGGAACCCGGTGCCGATGCTTCCCGATTCCGGCTTGCTCAACTTCCCGTCAATGTAGTCATTATATCCACTGCCATGTATTTGCCTTTGCGGGAGTTTGCGGGCCAAGCTCCACGAGTTGGCGGTTCGTGGTGTATTCCGACCGCTTTTGACTATTTATGGTTGTTCCCTTGTGTAGGCAAGGGCAACGGTTCGAAATTGCTACGTGTGCGGGGACCAAAAGTAAGCCAACTGTACACTAATTCATGCTCCGGCAGCAGGCCGAGGTAGGAACACGCTAGAGCCCACGGCGTGGCCTCGTCATGTCATGGACATATGGAATGGGTACATGAGGCGCCCATGCCACAATGCGATGTAGAAAGCATCCGCCTCGCAAATGCATGCGCCGTTGAGCGCAGCCTACTTGTACAAACACAAACGGTCCGCGGATTAAAAGCGCTGTTGACCCCCCCCCCCCCCCCCCACCCCCACCAAGAGACACAAACTAGTAAAACGGGAAATAATTCAGGAAACACCACGAATACGTCACGAATATTACGACGCGCCATTCATCGCTGGTCGATGGAATATTAAGGTGCGAAAGAGTATTTTTTGGCCCCGTGGACCGTCTTTAATTGTACGGTAGAATTACGTATTTAATTACGTCTTTAATTGGACGGTCTTTCATTTAATTATACCGTCCGGTTGGGATAACTCTTACATGTAGAGATAGAGAGAGAGAGAGAGAGAGAGAGAGAGAGAGAGAGAGTGTGTCATAGGGAAAGGAAGGAGAACCCGGGGTGGGGGGGGGGGGGGGGGGGGGGCTTTCACCTGGCAGAGCTCCAGGACGGGCTCCAGGAAGGGCTCCACGCGGTTCTCATGCGCGTACTCCACCACCGCAGCGACCTGCCAAACAACACAGGCCGTCGGCATGGACCGCCCTGCATGCGTACAACCTCCCCGCCGTGCGGGTGGTGAGTCCGCTGTATGGCGCAGGGGAGGATGGCTGCTGTGATGGGGCACTGACCTTCGGCACCACCCCAAGCTGGCCATCGCCGACGGCCGCACGTTGCCGGCGGCGATGACGAGGCGGCACAGCCGGATATTGTGCACATTGTTGTTGGTGTGGTCCAGCGACAGAAACTCGAAGAACTTGGGGATGAGCCCCAGGCGGTCGATGGCGTCCACCCACGCAGAGCGCGCCTGGAGAATGCCACGTGACGCGCGGACGGGGTTTCAGCCGGCTGCTGGCACGCGCGCAGGCAGCGGCTGCTGAGGTATCGCGGCTGAGCGAGAAGCAAGCCACCAAATGCTGTGGGACCAGGTGCGCCCGCAGGTGGTGCGTACCTCGAGTAGCGCTCCTAGCAGCTTGAGGGCATAAAGCGGCATGGGGTCCTCGTCCTCCAGCAGTCCTGGCAGCAATGGCAGCACGTGCTTCTGCACCAGGTTGTCGATCTGTCGGCCTGTGCGCACCGTGTGAATGCAAACGGGTGGGGTGGGGGCAGCCCCGGGGGGTTTTTTTTGGAGGGGGGGGGGGGGGGGGGGGGGGGGGGGGTGGTCAGCGATTCCGCACATTACGCGCAGAATTACAGGGCGGGGAGGGTGGGGGCGGGGCGCTTGCCTGAGGTGGAGGTGTCGCTGGTGCCGTCGCGGTCGCCAGCGTAGATGTCCGGCTCCGTCAGGTAGAGGAGCAGGATGTCACAGGTCACTAGGCGTATGCCAGAAGATTTGGCGGCGTTAGTGCTGCTGCAACAAGCAATTTCATCTCTTTATGTGCTTATTACTTAATTAATTGTATGTTGTTGGCGGTGGCGCCGGGGGGTGGGGTGGGGGGGGGAGGGGGCGGGCGCTCTGCGGCGGCGGGCGCATGAGCACCTTCAGGCACAAGAAGCGCGTGTCGCCCGGTCTCGTGATTGGAGGCCACGGCGGTCGCGAGCGCGGGGAGCAGCTTGCCCAGCACGGTGTCGTAGTGCTGCCAGCAACGTCTCCATGTTCTGCGCACAACCCAATCGGTGCAACATCAGTGCAGAGCAACGCCAAAACCCTTTTTCTTACTCTCTCTCCATCTCTCTCGCCATCTTTTCGATTGAGACAGCGGAGGACAAGAGCGTCTGCACCGCAGGTGGCAGGTGGGCCGAAAGCTAAGCGGGGTCGGATGGGAGGGGAGGGGGCAGACAGATGGGGTGGCGAGCGGCGCATGCCTGGCTCAGCGCCTCCAGGGTGTGCAGCAGCGTGGTTTTGAACTCGGCCATGCCTGTGAAGTTGACCGAGGGCTGGCAGGTGACGGAGAGGTACGTGGCGAGCTCGGTCACGAGCGCCGGAGTGACAGCGGCGGAGCGGAACGCCGGCGAGGTGAGCAGGTGCAGCACGACGGGGAACTGGCTCAGGTGCGACCCGCCGGTGCGTGGCCGCATGCCCGAAGTGGGCGTCAGCCGCCGGCCGCGGCTCAGCCCATCCAGCTCTGACGACACCTGCGCGCCATCACAACCCAAAACAGGGCATGCACAATCAGCGCGTCAGTCATTGGAACATCCTTCAGCAAATACCAGTGGGATAGCTCTGCGTTCAACATGGGATGGGATGGCTGGCCGACCTGCTGGGTGATGGCCTCCAGCACACCGGCCGTCTCGTCGGCGCAGCGTGCCGACTGCATTGCGTACGTAATGGCTCCTTGTCGCGCGCCAGCTTCTCGATGATGGGCACCGCCTTGGCGTTGCACGCGTCCAAGAGGTAGCGGCTGCTCAGGCGGGATAGCAGCACCAGCGACACCACGCCCTGCGTATCGCACCGGTACACGGCAGGGAAAATCAGCGTGAAGGGGGATGTGGTGATTTTAGGCGCCCGGGCCGGCGAGGGGGGCGGGGGGGGGGGAGATGGGCTGGCGGCGTGCCTTGGCGCGCAGGCTAGCCAGGCTGTTGTCCAGCAGCGCCACAACCGCGGGCACGAGGCTGCGCTCTTCGCCCAGGGGAGGAGCGCGTGCGGCCCGAGATATCGGGCTGGACAGGCCAAGGTTGAGCATGTTGATGGCCGCCGTCTGCACCTTGGCGCTGCTGTCAGAAAGGCCTACAGACAGCAGCAGGGGCTCTCTCAGGGGGCAATCAACTAGCCCTCTGGCTTCAGGACTCAGCGGGTGTGGGTACCGTCTACCCCGGCCGGCGGTGGGGGTGGGGGGAAGGGGAAAAAAGGCCGCACCAGAGAGGATGAGGCGCACGCCGAACTTGTCCATGGTGTATGACACCAGCGAGGGGTTGAAGCCAGCAGCCTCGACATGGTGGACGCGATGGTGGCCTTCAGGCTTCATTGCGTGTGGAGTTGAAGAGCTGCCATAGGAGCGGAGGGGAAGGCGGGCGGGGCTTCAGTGACGCCGCTGAGCAGTGCAGGTGTATATATCACGTCATACCATCTGCGCAACACCCCCATATCTTGGGATCAAACAATGTTGATGGAGTCAGAAAGGTTGCGCCCCGCGCGGCCATGTGATCCACCGACCTGCACGAGGGCAGCCATCGTGTCAGGCGTGCCGAGGCGGCTGCCCCAGTCGTTGCCGGGGCCGGAGATGTTCTGGCTGGCCGATGTTCTCCACCGTCTTGACGGCGTAGTGCTGCGCCGTTTCGTCCTCACCCATGCGCAGCAGACGCAGCACCGCCGCCACGGTGTTGGGCGACACCTGCCAGACGTCGGCGCCCTTCCCCAGCGCGGCCGCGTCCTGCTGCTGCGTGGCGATGTAGAACAGCAGCTCCCCCAGCGTTGCCATCGCGCGCCGCCGCACGCGCTCGTTCTTGTCGCGGAGCGTCTCGGCCAGCACCTCCAGAACGCCAGTCGCCGCCAGCTCGTCCGCGATGAAGGTGGCGTGGCGCACCAGCAGGCCGATAACGGACGCCAGGCGCACCCGCAGCGTGGGCGCGCGCGCATTGCGCAGCATGCGCACAAACAGGATGGTCAGCGAGCTGTTGATCAGCACGTTGGCCGCCGTGGTGTCCGTGCACAGCGTCTCAAAGTACGCCAGCACGTTGACCTTGTCCTGGTGGGGACAGCGCGCGATGGGGGCGAAGCAGGGCTCGCAGTCAGGGGTAGGCAGAGAGAAGCACATGGCAAACTTCACGCATTTGCGTTTTCAGCACGAGGTGAAGATTGGTGTGCACTGCGGCGTGGTGGCTGGGCGCACCTTGAGCGGCGCTGCGCCTGCGACGGCACGGTAGATGTGTGTGAGGAAGGTCTCCAGCTCTGTCTGATTGTTTTGGCAGGCAGCAAGCATCTCTTGCAGGCTCTGCAGGACCACGTGGGGTTACACCGGGGGGGGGGGG